>JASMMZ010000011.1:2497090-2855657 GCA_038502455.1 Anisogramma anomala | reverse complement strand
CCTTTTAGACGGGTTACCAAAAACTACAACACGTTAGTTTGGGCTCGAGCAACGCGGTCGACCCGGGCGCGATCCTACGCCCGTTCGAGGTCGGCCCGATTAGCTCACTCCTGTCTAAGGTTAACAAATAAAATACGGGTAAGATTAGGGATTATATAATTAAGCTTTAGATATTGTTCGTAATATTTTATAAACCGTAGCTTATATTAGCTATAAAAGATATAACCTAGGTGGTTATATTATTTTAACTATTTAAGTTAAAATTATGAAAAGGTATATAACGGTAGTTAAAAGGAGTCGAGGTAAAGACGTTACGCGTTAAATCTCGGTCGGCCGAAGGCGTTTTATCTTTATAAATAAACGATATAATGGGAAGCGACGGAGGGGTTCGGGGTAAGGACGGACCTAGAAAAAAATGGTGGCGTAAGGGTATGATTGGAGGAATAATAGCTTATACGGCCGATATAGTGGAAACTTCCTACGCCCGAACAATATTACAAAGCCGGGTAAATTAATTAATTAATTTAAAAAGGTTGGAGGTAAAAACGTGTCTATAACCTAGAATATATCCCTAACGCTTACGCGTAAAGGACAGGATACAGCCTTTATCCTTTACCGTAATAACTAACTGGCGTAAAAGGATATATAAACAAGGTAAAACCTTAAATAAGCCTATCTCCTAAATATATTACAAAAAGGAGTAAATTGGGAATTGGGTTTTTTATAAAGGTTATTCATAAGTTCACTCTATTATATACTTTTCGATATATGCGATACCCTTACTCCCGATAAATTTGAACGTAAAATGAAGTAAATTTAAAGTTTAAAGGGCAGTTAATATATAATACATAGGCGTTTTTAACCTATCATGGGAAAAGCTTCTTTTTATTTTTATTATCTTTAAGGATGAGAAGATTCTCTATATCGTTAAGGGAATATAATATATAGTTAGTAATAATATATTAGTATATAATAGGATAATATACCTTATAGGAAAGTTTATTATCCCTTTTAAGGGTGTCGGAGATAACGTAACCCAAGTAAAAACCGGTACATATGTCGGGTATAATAATAAACTATAAGAAAAAAACTGAGATATATTAGCTTAAATAGCTTCTTAATATAGATATATATAAGCTTAAAAGGTTATAATGGGGGTGTTTAATGAAAGGAGGCGGTGGTATAAAAGGAAAAAAAAAAAAAAAAAAAACTACGGGGAACGTTTGTATTTATAGGGATTAGCAAACCGGATTCGGTAAGGGTTACGTATTATATGGGACGCTTTATACGGCATTGAAGGTAAATGCGTAATTTTACATAACGCTCTATACGATATCGGCAGCAAAAAGGCTATATTATACAACGCGTTAAAAAGTACGTTATACGGCGTTAATGGTAAAGAAGATATATTATATGACGCGTTAACGGGTATATTATACGGTATAGGAAACTTAGAGTTAAACCGTCCGAAACATTATACGATATATTAAACGTAATATTATTGGTTTGCGCTTAACCCGCGTATTAGGCGGGTATGGCCCGCGTCCGGTATTTATTTAAAAAGGCGTCGTAATCCTAATAACATCCGGAAAAAAGGGGTATATTATAAAATTAGGCCGTTGACTATTAAGCCCATATGTTACGTAATCGTACACGTATCGGGATGGGTAATACCCGGCCTAGGCCCAGCCTGGGCGCGGATAGGGTACAGTCCATATACGGCACGTGTGAGGGCACGTGACAGGCTGAGCATTAGCCCTGCCCAAATTTCCTGCACGTTAGGCCACGGTAGCCTTTTCTAGTCTTCCTCCACACCTCAATAGTAAATCTCATTTGGCACCTACTTGGCTTACCATCGTAGGTTGGACCATAACAGGTAATACGTATACTTCGTTGTAACCTTAATATTATACCTCAATTTCGAGGATATAATATCTGAGTTTACTTTAACTTTCACCATTATACTACAACTTTATTTATAATATAATAATCATTATATCTGTTAGAATAGTAGTATTTGCAATATAGGAAGTCAACTTTACTATAAGTAAAGTTAACTATAATGACTGCAAGTTGAGTGTATTGTTTTGTATAGCCTTACTGTATTTGACTATAGGTTAAGTGCAGTATGGCCCCACTTCATACTAGGGCACAGGCTAAGCAATTGGCTATACAAATTACTGTGCAGACCGGCTAGCTATCTGCCAAACCTAGAACAATACCTGACCACGTAATATTACTATTACTTCAACTAATCGAATAGATAACGTTGCAACGTCTAAATCCCTACCAACAATAGCCAAAATTAAATTTAGTATCTAAAACGTAAGTATGATTGAAATGTATAGGGATAAAAAACATATTCTTGTTTAAACGTATTTCGTTTAAATTAACTTCCCTTTTACTCGATTTTATAGTTGCTTTATCCATTTTATGTAATATTTAAACAAAATTATATTCAGGGGTTAAGCCTTTCTCATCGCCATCAATAGAGAATCTTTATTTACTTTTTCGACTTAAACTGTATATTCCTATGTCAGAGAAAAAGGTAGGCAAAGTTTATAATTATTTTAATAGTATTTTATCGAGCTATAACATGAATACCGTCCTGCAACTTGTTTAATCGGATTTTTTTTTCCGTTATTCGCGTTACCTAAAGTTTTTGGTTTTAGGCCTATATTCAAAGGGTTTATTGAAATAAGTTGTTGCGATTATTGCGACCCTTTAATAGGGATACCTAAAAAGTATAAAATCATATTATAATTATATTTCTATTTTGATGTTATACCTATATAGGTTCCGATAATTATCGACGGAAACGTTGTTTTATGTCCAATAACTTTAACTCGTTTTCGAGCTCGCGGTACTTCGCTAAAGTCGTGACATAGTTGATGCGTTTAATGCTTTCCATCAGAAATTTGTTTCGAATATATAGGGATACATGAAAACGCAAGTAATTATATTTAACGGCCGAAGATTAGCCCAGACCATCCGCTTGAATTAATAATATCTCGAACTTAATAACGAATAATACCTATAGGTCTTTATCGTTTGGAAATAATACTTTAAATTTAATCAAAGCTTAATTTGCGCAATGAAAGTCATGAAACCTAATCTTAATATAATGAAAAAACGTATTCATATCATATATTTCATCGTATCTGACCGCCATGCAATATATAGTAATAAATTACTTTACCGCTAACGTATAATAACCTTATACGTAAAAAACCATATATAGATTTCCCCCAATTTATATATTATTTGCCTTCGATATAAATTTGATCGTTCAACGCGTTACTGCTTATGTAGAGGTGATTTTCTTGAATTACGATTGGTTATATCGTTTTTAGTTAATCTCAAAGGTGAAAAAATCCGTACGAATTACCGTTAATTTGGCTTCAAGTTATCAAATCTTAATAACGACCCATGCAAAATCGTACGTAAGGTCGAAAGCGAAAGTCGATTAACCAGGTTATAATATTTATTTTAAAATAAACTTGATATAGTTTATAATATCTTGTAAACAAGATATATCGATTTAAGTCAGCTCCAAAAGGGTAAGAAATATAATCATAAAGGTGAAATACTGGGTATTTGCTAACGTTACATTTTCCCTGATAACTGTTATGACACAAGAACATCGGAGGGTCAGAAAACAGGCTAGTATGGGGCTAAGCCACTAAGAACCTGATGTCTCACACATCAGGTGGAGATATCTCTTATGTCATCAACCTTAGGGTTAGGGTTACGCACTAAGGATCATTGAGATCATGTTTCGATCCAATATGATCCAGCACTGAAGGCGTATGAAGGATTAAGGATATAAGGACACGGTCAGCACCACATAGATAGTATTTCCTTCATAGCTCTTCAGTTGTCAATCTAAGTATTCAGTCTCAGTATATTCTGAATAGCCTCACAGCTTTTGATCATTACTTGCACGGTTGCGATATTGTTCACTCAGCACCTCTACTACCTTCTTGATAACATAAACCCTCTGACACCTTCTATATACTCACGGGTATTTAGTGTGATCATTACAATAACGTTAAATAATAACGTAAAATAATCAATTGTTATTATCGATTTCCCCATTATAAATCATATCCTTTCAAAAATATAAAAGAAAACCTTAATAATATATTATGACTCAACCTATGATAGTGAACTAAGTATATACCAAATAAAATTTATAATTAAAGTATAGCGAAAAAAATGTAAAAAACTATAGAGATCCTTTGTATATGACTTATGTATATGGTCCGTACGCGTCCCATCACGTGCCCTTACACGTAATGCCTGCGGACCGCACCCGAACCGCGTTCAGGCTGGGTACTACATATCCCATTACATGCATAGTGTAATGATCACACTAAATACCTGTGGGTAAATAGAAGGTGCCAGGGGGTTTATATTAGCAGTAAGGTAGCAGAGGTAACAAAGGTGCAATATCAAGAAGATGTTTGTTCGTGCTGTAGGATAATCATTAGCCGTTAGGCTATTCAGATATGTAGACTGAATACTTAGATTGACAATGTAATGATCACACTAAATACCCGTGAGTATGTAGAAGGTGTCAGAGGGTTTATGTTAACAGTAAGGTAGCAGAGGTAACAAAAGGTGCAATATCAAGACTGTGTTCGTGCGAGTGATGATCAGAAGCCGTGAGGCTATTCAGGGTAGACTGAATACTTAGATTGACAACTGAAGAGCTATGAAGGAAATACTATCTATCTTGGTAATGAAAGTGTCCTTATATATCCGCGCCTTCATGCGTCTTCAGTGTAGGCTCGACTGGCTCGACGTCGAGTCCATCGAGTCCCGGTGTGCAGCTCGACTGGCTCGATACCGAGTCCATCGAGTCTCACACCATGCTGACCCTAACCCTTGTGTACGGTGTGTCTGTTGTGGATCCCTGGTGCCTGCCGAGAGGCTGTGTCCAACCGATTTCCTTCGTTATCTGCTGCGGGGCCGCCGCTGGTGCGCCCTGCAGATGTTGGGTCATAACAGACAACTGAAGAGCTATGAAGGAAATACTATCTGTGTGGTGATGACCGTGTCCTTATATATCCGTGCCTTCATACCGTCTTCAGTACTGGACCGCTGGAGTCGCTGTCGGTTCCATCGGTCCTTCCCTGTCCGGGGTTGCTGACATAGGAGAAGTTCTCCGCCTGATGTGTTGGACTTCAGGCTTCTCAGTGGCGCAGTTGCATACTGGCCCATTTCCTGATCCAACCGCTGTCTGGGTCATGACACATAGTCACGTAACCTATAGACTCAATGGTCAATAGCCTGAGTCCATGACAAGGCCTATCAATGCTGATCAGTGTTTATCAGATGAAGTACAGCTTAGCTAGGTATAAAAAGAAACTACTTTCTGGTTACGCTTTGGGTAAGAGTAAGGTAGAGGAAAGATTTTGGAAAAAGGCCTCTACGAATTACGTCGGTTTGAAACGATAGTAAGCGAATAATACTTCTAGATTACGATAATTTAAAATGGCAGTCTAGAACTAACGATGGTATCGCCATTATTGAAAACGCCAATTTTCTTTTATTAAACCAGTCTTCAAAGAAAAGCGTTGAGATTAATCGCCTGAAAGTCTCAAAGATTATTAAGTTAGAAAACAGCTAAGCTAGTACTACTACAGGTACTACTACTGTAAATTTCAAATCCTAAAAACAACCAATTCTCAATGCTTTTAACTACAAATAATAATAATAAACAATCTTTAACTGGCTTTTACACTAACTTTTTCCTCCTACAATATAAGATCGTTAATTAGATACGTTAGCAAATACGTTAAAGTCGTTATTTTGAAGAAGAAAAAACCGCCAAGTCGCGCTAAGAAAGCTATGTTATGCAACCCTAAAATGGCTAAATCCCTATACTTCTAAATCGCTAAAATCCTTAACATAAAGTACCACATCTCTACAACACCTATATTGATGTTTACTTAATGGATAAAACGTTAGAATAACATCCAGTCAAAAATTTATAAGGACAATTAAAGCTTTTAACCCTATATTATCCAAATATCACAATAAAAATCTTTGATTTAGATACGTTAACAAGGATTCCATAAACGTTTATTTAACTAACTACGTTAGCTAATACATACTCAATGGGGATTTGGGCGAAGGGATCAGCCATAACCACCGCGTTTTTTTAAACTTTCGTAGGTTTTTCAATAATTGTATTATTAATATATAAAAAACAATTTAACAGATCATCAAAACGAAATTAAATGCAAATGTTAATAGGTAAGAGATTCATATGCCATAAAAAACTTCAAACTTATCGGTAAACATCTTTTTGAATTGGCCTAATTTAAGGATTTTCTTCAATATTTTCAACTTCGAGACTTATAAGGAGAAGAGAAAAACGGTAAAGATTATCAATACCTTCATACACGTTTTAAAAGGTTATCATCATTCGATTCCCAATAAGTTAAGTATTTAACATTTATTATAGTACCAATTTTTCATAAGCTTAGGATAAGGAACCTATTTAATTATCGGCAGCCTAATACTTTCCTGCGATAGCGTAAAGTACGCGCTCGAAGGGGGCAGAGCGCGTAAAATAGCGGTTACTAACGCGGAAAAATGAATCGATATCAATGTTATTCACCAGTTAATTAAGAAAGATTGTTAAATCCTTCAAACCTCTTAAGGTTCTCCTCAAAATCTTTAAGTTCCTTAAGGTAAAGCCTCCTACAATAGGTATACCTATATATGTAAATATACTCTAAGTCCTATTTTAGGATTTTATCTTTTAAGCTAGGTAATTTGCAACTACCTTTATTACTGCGATTAAGAGGCACTAAAAATACTATTAATAATTAAGACGATTATCGTAACTTTCCTCTCAAACCTGTTAAAATATTTGATATGAAATACAAGCTTTTCACAAACTTCGTAAAAATATAGAATAATACATGAAAATATAATAACAAGCTCTAAAATCTGTTTGATACGAAGATAATGCCATTCCCTCATATTTTCAAATGAATAGAGGTTCTTTTATCAGGTTTTCACTCACTATTCCAAGGAATTTTTATAGATTACGCAAGGGATTATTACCTAAACTTTTTAATCAAGGTAGATACATTTAGTGAGATTTATAACATTATGAAAATTCATTTCCAATACAATATCCACTTTACATAATATTATACTCATGGGACTATGACGAGGTAAACGACAATAATAGCTAAGAACAAAGTAGAGAAGACACTAATTGATATCCCTAACCAGATGCTTGATAGGTTGATTTTATGCTAGCAAGCAATGGAGAAATCATACGTTGGCGATTCTATACTTTGCAAACAGGTACGTGTAGCTGTTACAGGTATCAACGAATTTAAATACGCCTCACAACACTCAAATACTACCTTCCAAGGCTTTTTTAACGAGTTACGTTTCTTACTCACGACTGCAATAGCCTATACGCCAAACTAAATTAGTATATATACATACTCTAACAATTTTTCAACTAAAATAATAAAGACTTCATTATAACATATTACATTGATTATAAACACAAAAATCTCCAACGCTTAAAATCTAGTCCAAAACCTTGAAACTAGAAGCTATATTAGCAATGAAAATGTGAGTAAAACCTGAAATGAACTGTTAACAGCAAAAACTATCATCTTAATAGTAATAAAATGTGTTAAATTTTAAGCAAATTCGGTTCTTAATTAATTATTTACTCTTCGTCCGAACGTTACAAATCATAGGTTATGTATTATACCTAATACCTTATCTATTATAGGTAAGATTACTTGCTTTATATCGTAAACTATTATGGTAAAAAGGCTACATACAATAACAACATGCCAAAAAATATCATGTGATACAAAAATAGTCCTTTCAAAATATCCCAATAATTAGAAAACCACGCCTTTTTATACTGTTTAACTAGCGAAACCCCTGTATTTACCTTGAAAATCAAGTATTTACCCCCTAATATACCTTTAATCTGCGAAATCATTACGCGGACCAAACTTTTTGACGAATCATGCTAGACTTAAGGGCAGTAAGATAGTGCATAGAAAACTATTCGTAATATATAGTACTATAACAAGAAAGCGATGCAATATTTTTACGAGAATTAATCGTTGAATGCTAACAAAGTTAACGTCAGTTTTAGCTTAAAAGAACAATTATTGTTACTAGAATAGACTATTATACAAATTATTATTGAACCAATCACATTTCACATCCTCAAATTCCTTACTTTATTCCTACTTTACTTAAAAAATATAACGATCATTGGTATTAATGTCGATGTTAACGCTACAAAAATGGTTAAAAATAACCGGAGGCTTCCTTTCGCTTTTTAACGGGAGCAACTTTGACTCTATTTTTCAAGGCTAAACGTAATGGTATTGAACTTAATGAAGTTAGAAATATTTAAGAACAATGACTTTTTAAGCACCCAACTGTTGAGAAGTTATACAAAGTCCTTAACTTTGCAAAGTAGAAAAATATGTAACAATTTGCTCTGAAAGCTATTTAAAAGCTTTATCACCATTGCCAAACATACGCCTAAGCCCCCCCAAGATTCATATTTAACTTGAACAATAATACCGATTTTAATTGTAAAGTTTTTGTTAACATATTTAATTTAAATAATAAACCTTTTCTTCACGTCATAAACCATGTAACCTCATTTTACAACTAAAAATTCTTAAAGTAGTTATCGTCGAAAGATAGGTGGAAAATGTTAATGATATTGTGAATTAATAAAGACTTGAGCTTACTAAATATCGTCATTTACAATATTAGTACCAACTTTATAACGTTAAAGTTTCAAATGAATATTAAAATAATGGGGATCCAGTGTGAATATATACTTTTTAAGGCTTATTAAAGTATTGTAAAGGTTGAAAGAACACACATAATACTTTTCAGGGCGTATATAATCCTTACGCTAAATATTGGAAGCTTTACAAATTAAGAAGAACGACTTTAAATGGCGGTAAAGAGCCTAAACAACATTGAAGATCATAATAACTTAGTTCAATATTGTTGATTTTGGAGTATATCCTTGTTTAATAAGTGGATTTCCGCTATTAGAAAGTATATATAAAATAATTATATAGGGAATCTGCCACACGCCAAGTCAATAATACTATTTATATCTGGAACGGCTTCAAAACGATGAATATACTGATTTTAACGTTACAAAGCAAAGTTTTTGTATAGCGAAAACTAGGCAAATAAGATAATCCGTTTAAAAGCCTAAGTATTACTAACCTTAAATTAGGTATTGAAAATGTTAACAATCTTACAGCATTTTGTATAACTCAAGTCAAAACATACATTAAGGCGATTAATGGTAAAAATAACGATAATAACAAATATCCTTAAGTTAAACAAATCAGATAACATAGTTCTCCCCCTCATGTCATTAACAAATTGATAGAACGCTGATGGTACGACTAACTACCAAAAAAGAACATTAAAGATAAAGAATACATACAGGGACAGATTTACAATACTAATTATTTTAATAGTAAAGAAAGTAATAATCCAAATTTGGCTATTAAGATTCGCGTACAAGGAATCATCAAAACTTCGGGTAAGCCTTTTTTTGAAAAAACGATAAAATAAACATTAAGAGACTCCTTACGAAAGGAGTTATACAATTTATACCTAGACGTGACTTCAACCTTTAAAACAAAAATATCACAATCTTTAAATCAAGGATGTTTCATAAAGTTAAAAGCCAAACCACGGGCAATCCATATGAAACGTTACGCCAAATCGATTAAAGATACGATAATAAAAGACAAAACTGAATCCTTACGTAATCACTGAAGATTTAAAAGATTACTTAACGCTTGATAATTGTATTAACGGCAAGTTTGCTAATTAAAACCAATGGGAAGTGTACCTTTAATAGCTGCAATACAAACTAAACATACACGTAATTATTGACTGATCTATAAAAAAAAAGTCTTATGAAGACTATTACAAAAACTTCGTAACAAACACCCATTATTAACGGTTATACCATACGTTAAGCTATTATATGGATTGGTTGAAACAGAAGTTTATTTATTCCTAACTTACCAGTCTCGTTTTAAATCGAAACTAGGAATAAAATCTTGAATTCATAACCCGTGCTTATTGATTATATAATATAAAAATTTCGGTTTAATAGGTATAGAAACTAACGATACCATTTTCATCGGAATCACTAGCTTCGTGATATCAAAATAGCAAACGATTAAAGACTCAAAGCTCTGTAATTACAAGCCGGTCGCAACATGGGTGGAGGGTAAATATCTAAAATTTAACAGATCGTCAATGCATAAACATGGTATAAATGATATTATAATTTACTTTGACTTTGTTCAAAACGGTTAAGTCGTTAATCCAGACACAATGAACGAAAATAAAGTGGCGAAGGCTTGAAGATATTTTAAATAATACTATTACGTTCCAAATCCTGGCCAATCTAATCATGAACTATTAGTACAGGCCTCAAGTCTCACAGCTTAGTTCTTCCCTCTTTCGTTATGTATAGACAAATCCATGATTTTCAACCCACATTACCTTTAGCTTGTAATAATTGGATTTGTCTATAAAGCGGCTTGCAACCACCCGTTTTTCTTTTATTTGTATTTTTTCTTATTTTTTCTATGTTATTACTTGTGACAATATACTGTTTTGTTTATTCGCTACGTTCCCAATACAACAGTTTGCAAAACCGTTACAAAAAAATTTCTTTGCCAGACTCATTGAACCATCGCCCGCTATAATAGTCTTTACCGTTGAATAGGTTAAAGCCTATTTATATTCCTGCTTCTTTATTTTCTTTCCGCCCGCTACTTTTAATATAGTTAATACTATCATACCAAACTCAAGCCCTACTATCTTACCTTATATACTCCGGTAACCTTATATATAACCCCTGTGTTACGTTTTTTAACCACGATGGCCGCGAAGGCTGTAACGGTTTTTAAAGCCGTACCGAGTCATCCTAAGGTTGTAAGATGTTGTCGGGTACTTTAAGCAACCCTTGCGGTACCTTAGGTAGCTTTTCTGGCGCCTAGATTTAATCCAACCGAACTGTTTACCTTAACGCCGCCCTTATCCCCGTAAATTTTGGCCCCGGTCTTTAATAGCACTTTACCAACGTTTCTGATACGTATTACGTACGTTAGTTATATTATACGCCCGGGTATGCATATTCTCTACACGATAATAGTAATTTCTCCCCTGACTCTACTCTTATCACTAATAACGGTTTTTTTTTTAACCTTATTGAAAAAACAAGGGAAAAAATAAATCTTGAATGATATTTTGTTTAGTGGTTATATGTATATATTAGTTGAGGAAAAAATCTTTTCGCTTACGGGATTATAATAACAAGTTTTTCCTTACCTAGTATTTTATTTATGCGTACCATCTCATCTCTTTTTCGGCGTTTATCGATTTAGGCTATGTAACCTTTTTTTTCGCCGACCGTTTCTTCGTTTGTTTGCTTCAAACTTCTGTTATTTAATTTTACAGACCCCAACTTTTATATTTAGCGAACAGGAAAATCGTTAATACCGTAATCCAAAACGTTTTCCTACCCGTTTCCTATAATATTTATAGCTAAATTACGGGCTTCCCCTTGTTAACTTGGCACTAAATACCTTTTTAATCTTTTATTTACCGTAGTTATATCGTTATAACTTCTATATCAATTATGCGATTATAAATATTAACTTTTTATCAGACAATTAGAGTTTATATTAAGTATCCTAGTTTAATATCATGAACGCAGATGTTAAGTAGTTAGTACCATTTTTTCAACTAATGATGGCATTACTTTTAACATTACCGATAGGGTTATTACTATCAATATGGTTTATATTTTTACGTTTTCAACGTTAATTTTATTACTGTTAACGTTATCTTAGCGCCAACCCTACACCAAAAACTACCTCCTTAATCTTTTCGCCGACTTTCCTAATATTCCAGACGATTTTTTCGCCGAATTACTTACTTTTACCAATCCCCTTAACCCGCCCACTCCCGCCGACCCAACCGATTACCCTTTCGATATTTTCACCAACTCGACCGATTATCTCTTCAACTTTAACGCCGCCTCTTATGCCCTTTAGAACTCTTTTAAACTAGACCATACGTTATACCTCTACTGGATTAACAAATCAGACATCGTTAATTTTATAGCCGGGAAGCCCAATAAATTCAAGTATGAGATTAGAAAATAAATACCCGATTAACTTCGCCTGTAAGCCGTGATATTTTTTCCAAAAATTTCTAATACCTTACCCCTCTTTCGCCCTTAAAACTTAAAAATCCACCTGATTTCCGGCCGCGATCCGCCACATTTCAAAAACTACACTTTAAACACTGGCGAACTTATTATCGTATTTAAGTAAATCAATAACAAATTCGCTAAAGGAAAAATTAAGTAATCACGTTTTTGCTATACCGTTTCTCTGCTTTTATTGTTGAAACTAAACAAAGTCGTACATATTTGCTAAAATTATCGCGATTTGAATAATGTTACGGTAAAAAACAATCACCTAATCCACTTAATTCGTAAAATGTTATAAAAGCTTTTTAAAGTGGAGATGTTTACTGAAATCTACATTATTTACGATTCTAATAATTACCGCATCGCAAAGAAGAACGTATGGAACATAGCTTTTATTACACGCCGCAGTCTATTTGAATCCCTAATTATACCTTTCGGTTTATATAATATACTCGCCCAGTGGCAGTATTTTATTAATTACGTTTTGGAAGACTGATTAAATACTATTTGTACTGTTTGCCTAAAAAACATATTGATTTATTCGTTATTACTCGAAAAATATCGGAAATATTTTATCATACTTATTAAACGTTTTTACGATGCGGACTTGTAAATTGATATTAATAAGTCTACTTTTGAGGTTACGCGGGTGAAATACTTTAGCTGAATTATTATTTACTTCGATATTGAAATAAATCCTGAAAAGGGTTAGATTATCACCAACTAATTTTCCCTGCCCAGCCTAAAAAAAAAGAGTTTATTAATTTTGCCAATTTTTATAGGCGCTTCATCAAAAGCTATTCGAGTATGTACGCTATTTTATATCTGTTGTTGAAACGGGACCGGCTCTAATATTGTAAACATGACTAGGCTAAAGCCTTCGCCACCTTAAAAACCGTATTTTATAGCTAGTTCATTTTAGTTACATTTGACCACACCTAGCGTACTATATTGGAAACCGATATATCTAATTAAGTCTTTAAGATCCTCCTATTGTAATACGGAGATAACGACTTTCTATACTCTATAACATACTTTCCTGCGAAACACTCCGCCTCGAAATTCAATTATAAGATTTATAACAAACAGTTGCTAAATATTATCAAATCGCTTGAAAATAGCTCCCTAAGTTACAAAGCTTCTCAAAACCTCTTCAAATCGTTACGGGTTATAATTATATATAAATATTATTATAAAGAAGGCTTTAGGGTGACGGTAAGCCCGGTAATCTTGATTTATATCTGATCTGAAATTTAAAATTATATATTGCCCTAAAAATGACTGTTTACTTTAATACCAGTAACCGCCGCTTTACCGACCGCATTAATAGAGCTGATATAGATACCGATAAAGTAACATTTCGTTAATGTACTGTAATCTCCCGCGAAGTTTTAAATGATGACATAGTTGTTAGTTTAACTTTAACTAACGAAATGGCTGAAAACCTATATTTATCCCCTATCGAAGCCCTGCTACTGGTGGATCATGACGTTAAGGCCCCTGAAAGGACTATTCCTAATACAAATCAGCTTATCGACGACTTTATAGACACGGTTTTCAACTCCATAAACCTCGTTCGCTTTATAGTCACCGTTCTCTTTAACCACGCTACCTGTTAATAACTTTTTGCTATTTTCTGTCTGCTTTACACCTCCTTTGCCGATTTTGTCCTTATTAACGGTCGCGTCTACTATCGCAACCGCCTGTTTTTTTCTACCGACGACGTTTCTGGCACTCAAATCCTATACCGATATTATAATACCGTTAAAACTAATTACCCTAGTCGTACAAAAACCATCGACCTCATTTAATGAAACTATCAACAGCCCCGTTTTACTGTTGACATCACCGCCTATATTTAGGCCTATTAAATTTACCACCCTACGAAAACACCCCGTTCAATTCCGCTAAAGATTTTAGAACATTTTTCTATCCCTTTTCACATCTAATCCAATATATCTGTAAATTACATCACCCTGTCTCCCACCTATTACTAATAGAACCGTTTCTTCTGTTATATTATTTTAATCATTTACCGCTAAACTAAGATTTGTTCCCCTATATCTATAAAGTTTTTTGTTTTTTTTGCGAAAGAGCTTACTAACACCTTTCTTTGCAAAATATATAATTCTATGACCACCTTAACACTATAGTCTTTAATAGAAGCTTATAATTAGGATCCGAGTTTTATTAATACCTATCCGTCCGCTTAGGGATTATATTACAATATCTTTCGGTGTATTAACTCAAAACCGACGGCTGAACCGAATGAATTAACGCTGTAGTAAATTAATACCTTCACTTTTTAGTTAATTATGTTCAGGACCACCAGGTTAAGTAACTACCGTTTGCAAAAAAAAAAAAAAAAAAAAAAAAAAAAAAAAAAAAAAAAAAAAAGTTAGGTTTTCGAAGCAACCAACATATTCCCTTGTTTTATGAATCACAGTTTTCACCCATATTTAAACGTTGAACATTTTACGTTTATCCTGCCTAATCTAATTTTTTAACGAAAAAAAGAGTTTCTTTACGTCAATAATATACTTGATCAGTTTAACCGCGTTATAACGTAACTAAAAACCATGGCTTGGTAAATCGCCCTTCGTTACGATGCTAACGCTAATATCCATAGGTCTAATGCCTACTTTTTTTACGTTAATAATCGCGTATACGTTAACATATATTATTTAAAACCCAACCGATCTATTCGTAAACTTAATAACAAGTAGATTAACACTTTTATCATCTTCAAGGTTTACCTTCGTATTTATAACTCGACGTATCCCGTTTTATAAAGATTTTCCCGTTTTTTCACACGTCGTTATTAAAACCTTTTTTCGCCGTCCCCCTTTCACTGAGCCAATATATCATTAACGAAGCCAAAACTTATTGTACCCGTAACCGCGTTTAGAAATGCGATAGCAACACACTGGAAAAGATTAAGCGGTGGGAATTAAAATATATTTTTAATTCCTACAACAATGATAGCTTACATTACTTAATTAAGTGGCGTAGCCACATCCCTTCTCGATTACCTGCTCTTGATTTACGGGGTTACCATAAAGCCTTATAACTTTTCTACGCCGTTAATCCTATTGAAACGGGCTCCAAAACCCCTGAATATAACTTGAGTGACCCGTAACCCCACGAACCCCCCCTCCCTTCCTGGCTTAATATACCAAAGCGGTAGGGATTCACTTGTTTATTTAGGAAGGGATTCCGTTTCGACACAGTTACATGGTATGGCTAAATAAGCCTCCGGTTGCTTCCTCTTTTCCCTCCAGTAAAGCCGGGCCTGTTTTCGGATATATAGCTTCGAGGTTTGTATACCTAATGGGAATGAATATTAACGCTAGTTACTGCAAATATTTGCTCCGGTTTTTTTATGTGGCTAAGGTCTACAGTTCAAATTATGTTGTGATTTCTGGCTTCCTACCCAAGGTTTCTATTTTTACTCTATATAAGACCTGTTTTTCTTTATGTTTCGAGGTGAAACGCGCTTTAGTGGCGGAGTACTATTATGAGCCACAGTCTAACTAATTTGACTATATCTTATTAGTACAGACCTCATGTCACACAGCTTAGTTCTTCTCTATTTCGTCATATATAGATAAATCCATAATTATCAACCCACGTTACCTTTGGCCCATGATAAACACGTTCATAATAGCTTCATTGCAACCTTATAATAGTCGAAGGAATTTTACGATTTTTCCATTATGATATAAACTTAAAATCTAATGGGTAAAAGCTAAGATTAATTGAATAAAAGGTCAATTTATCAAATAGAAAACTTAGATCATGTAATTTATATGGTTCCAATTAATATATCAAAACCCAGATTCATGAATTTTTCTTTCAAAAAAAATCATTGTAAATAACAAAACCCTAACGTTATAGGTTGGATTCTTTATAGCTATCTTGAATAGAGATAAATTGTAGTAAAATCAATTAGAAATTATAGAAAACTTCCTTTACTTGACTTCGGTAAAATGCAAAAAACCATACGAAACATACTAATTTCGAAAATCTACACCTTAATAACAGGTTTCAACATTGATATAACTATTTAAAAACCCCTTATTATCGTTACCATGCAGCTAGAAATATCATCTATTCCGGTTGTAATTTATAACGATTCGAAAAATCTATTCAAATGCCTTTTGATACCGATAATGATTAGCGAAAAACGCTTAATAATCGACTTGATAGTATTTAGCAAAGCTTACGAGAGTAAGGAAATCGAGGTGTTTAGTTGAATCGATAACAAAGCTAATCCAGTGGATGTTATAATAAAATTTGCACTAAAGAAGGCCTTACAAAAGGTTTATAGATAGGAACAAGTTGATTATACGTATCGAGTGCTACATAAAAAGGCCGTCTAATAAGATGAGATTACGTAACAATGAATCAGGAAGGAAGTAAATATACCTGGCAAATTAGAAAACTATTCGGAAATTAAAGCCATTGAAGTTGACTAGTATGGTTAAGTTGAAATTCTATATAAGTCTGTGGCAAAAGACTTTTATATAGGAGTAAATAAAGATGGAACTCGAAACCGTGGGGGAAAAGGAAGTAATTGAGGTTAATGAGGATACGAAATTGATAAGAGTCTGGCCAGTTAACAAAGACGCACTTTAGAGGCTACCGTAGATAAGTGGTCGAATATACTGGCGTGCGCATAAAAAACAAAAAGCCGCCTATATTAGAACAATAGTAATTGAAATACATCAAATCAACTATATTATCAAATGAGTTGACTGTACTGACTGTAAGTTAAGTGTATTGTTTTATTGGTAAACTATATTGACTGTGGAGCTAACTGTTATATATGTATAATTCAGATGTAATGATCACACTAAATACCTGTGAGTAAATAGAAGATGTTAGGGGGTTTATGTTAGCAGTAAGGTAGCAGAGATAACAAAGGTGCAATATCAAGAAGATGTTTGTTCGTGCTGTAGAATGATCACTAACCGTTAGACTATTCAGGTGTGTAGACTGAATACTTAGATTGACAACTGAAGAGCTATGAAGGAAATACTATCTATGTGGTGTTGATCGTGTCTTTATATCCTATGGCCTTCATACCATCTTCAGTACTAAGGCTCACCGGTGCTCACTGAGGCTCAGTGAGCACTTGTGATCTAGATAACCCTAACCCTGGAGGGTTTCCTAGTCTGGTGCTGACAAAGAGATGTTCCTCACCTGATGTGTTGGACTTCAGGCTCTCGGTAGCTCAGCTGCATGCTGGCCTGTTTCCTGACCCGCCAACGTACTTGGATCATAACATCAGACTAGGGAACGGTCAAATCAATTCGCTATATAAATTAGTATAAAATGCGGCTAGTAGTCTGCCAAACCTAAAATAATATATATACTTTTTGACCACGCAATACTACTGTTACTTCGACCGATTCGAATCGACAACGTTGCAACATTTAAAAGCCTATTAGGTAAGGTCTATCAACAGAACTAATAAATACTACAATCGTTTGAACAAGCGCTTCAAATGACAAATTAACAATCTAAACCGAAGAATCAACATGTTTTATGTCAGTCTATAGACTATTAAGCAGACAATCTTTACAGATAACTTTTTCACTATCAATCTCGATTTATCATCGTATATTTGTTTTTTGTGATAATCAATAACTATGATAATTGGTAAGATAATTAATGTTTTCATTTCTTATAATATGATGTATTTTATTTTTAAGATTTATATAAAACGTATTTTCCTCAGAAGTTTATATAATTATAATAAACTTTGAGATAAATATTTCTATATGAATTTTTTTAATGTTTTTATTGAGTAATTAATACTTTTACCGATCTTAGTCGTTATTTACAAAGATTTACGAAGTTGATTTGAATGCCTTTCTAAACTTGATCCTACTAATAAAAAAGTTCGATAATGAACGTAATGACTTTTCAAGAAGCCTACTAAATTTTAGAAATTAAAGAGTTCCGAAGAATCGATGGTAAAGATAACTCGCTTAATATTTCAATGAATTATATATCAAATGAAGTTCTTAAAAGGTTTATAAATAGTAACAAACTGACGACATGAATTAAAGGCTACGTAGATAATCTATTTGTCAAAACTAAAGTACGAAACGACAAATAAAGATGTAAATAAAAAAACTCTAATAAATTGGAAAATTGTCACGTTAAAAATGCTGATTTAATTGATTAGCATGGTTAAGTTTTTTATATAAGTAGGAGGAGGAGTTTGAAATTGATATACCACTTATTTTAAGGATTATAAGTAATTTTCATTGGGAATATCACAAAAATGGCACTAGAAAAAATAAGGCGAACGAATTTCGTAACAGGTTCATTATCTTATAACACATATTCGTATTACAACAATACAAAGTGGCTAATATTGTAACAATAGTCAATTGCAATAAAATAAAATTGACTGTATTTACTTCCAGTTAATACTATTTTTTGCAACTTAATTACAGTTCATTGTCCTATTTAATGTAGTGAATAAGTCAAGAAATTGCCTATACCAACTAATATATAAACTGGCTAGCGGTCTACCAAACTTAGAATAATACACCAATTGAATTTTGAAATACTACCTATTATTTAGACTACAGTTTGAATAGAAAACCGTTGCAAAGTCTAAAAAACTATGAACAAAGTTCATATTTATTGAAACTATCGTAACATTAATGATATTATAATTAAATTAGGTACATAACTTCATTCATTCGTAAAACGGTATAAAAGCTTTTTGGTGCCTCAGTCTATACTAAATTCAATATCATTCACTTTTTGAATCATTTGTATATCGTCTAAAGAAACGTGAAAAATAGTCTTTGTTACGCGTAAAATAGTTTTCAAGTTACCGATAATATCTTGCGGCTTATATAACACTACTATCCAATGGTAATATTTAATCGACTGTGTATTAGAAGACTTGTTGAATATAATTTGTATCTTTCATTTAAACAACGTCGAAATTATATTCTCGTTTATCATTCAACAATAGAAATATATTATCTGTTGGTAGGCCTTTATCGTTGCAATGTAGTCGATTTGAATCTCTAGTCGAAGTAACTTTCATATTGCATTGAAAGTAGTGATGTGTTAATTATAAGTTTAGTAGACCGCTAGCCGGTCTGCCCACTAATTTGTATGGTCAATTGTTTGGATCGTGCACGAGTTTAAAGTGGGCACCGACTATATTTTACTTGGAGTTAATACGGCCAATCTCACGAAATATTTATTTAGATTTTAATTAGTATAATCAACGAACTATCACTATAGGTGACTTGACTATATTACAATTAACTCCTATTTCAATACTAGAGACTTTTTGTTTTGTGCGAGTACGTTAGTGTGGCGAATCACTTATTTGAGGTAAGTCTTAAACTCCCTCTTCAATACGCATGCTAGACCAATATCAGTTCCAATCAGTTTACAATCAAACTGATTCCAATTACAACCCTTTATCCTACAATCTCGAGTCCTAACTTCCTCAACTCACTTACATAAGTTTTTCGCTACAAACTTATACCTATCACAAACTTGTATATTATCAATTATGTATTTTTTTCTTATAAGTCTGAGTATGCCTTTATATACACATTTATTGCTATTGTTACCGTTACTATTACCTTATCAGTCTTCTAGTTTGCCAGAGAATCCCTATTTATCTACCTTACGTGCTGAGTATCCACGTAGCCATTAATTCGTACGGTCTGCATATTGCTATCTATAAACCTTTCCAAGTTGTTATTAGGCGTAGCTTTGATTATAGCATCGACGGGATAATCTTTATTGTTAATCCATCGGAACTTATCAATTTTCCGGATTTTGTACACCTTTTTTAAAAATTATTATGTTTATGATTTAGATTTTTTATTTAATGTTACTCAGCTTTAATAGGCACTAGTGAAAACTTCGGGAGTTTGAATATACTATTATATATATCGAAGGTAATTTTAGTTATTTCATAATAATATTTAATATACAGTTCATTATTCTACAAATATTAACGCTTTCCATTACACGGCATACCTTATATAATAATAAGATTTGTATTATACGTTTATATGGAACGATTGTTTAATATATAAGGTCATCGGTTATTGTGATTTTTCTATTATATTTATCCTTGTTCAAAAGTATTATAATGAATCCGATTTTCCATAAAAGGTTAGTATTATTCGCAAAGGAGTTGTTTGCAAATCTTATTAGTTTAGCTATCGTCCAATCTACCGGTATTATTTTTATATTTTTATTTGAATCATCAATTTGTTTTTAATACAGTTATTCAACCCTTTAAAATCATTTTTTTATGTATTTTAAATTTGTATTACAATTAACATACTGTAGGATATCTTCGGTTAGCATAGAATTATGATATAAGTTTTTTGAGTCTTTTACTCTAGGTATCTCTATGATGTTTCCTTATCGGTTTTGTTGATTTTTGCTGGGCTTATGATTTTCCTTTTTTTTTTTTGTATAGGCCGAGATACATCTTACGGATATCATTAATATTATGGATACGGATTAAAAATCTGTTCAAGTTATGTCATATGTTTTTAGTTAACGTTTGAATCAGAATACACTTTGAAGGGCCTGAATTTTCGATAGTACGTTGTTTTGCTGTTATAAAGTTGGGGTTTCTAAAAAGAGTGTCTTTTCAGTTTATATTCCAACGATACTAAAGTCTTTAGTTTGCGTAAGAAATAAACACGTATTAGATATTAATTTCATTATATTTAGCCTGTTTCTAAAGTGGGTTTTAAATGTTAGAAACCAATAGTTACCTGTTTTGATTCGTTCATATAAAGATTTGACGCATTGTATTACTATTACAATAAGAAATTTATTTTTCAGTTTTTAGGTAGTTTTAATAGTATAATTCGGTAAAGAATTTTGGCGTATTACATGTAATTTTATGTAATGGCATGATGTTGTAACCCAAGGACCAACTACAGGTCATGGAATAGGCTAGCGGTCCGCTGCACTATTAGAAGCCTGATGTCCAACACATCAAGCTAGGGATCTCTCTTATGTAAGGACCTAGGGTTAGGGTTGGGACCGAAAGGACCTAAGAGCGGTCCAGTCGATACTAAATTGGACCGCAGGAAGCGACCAGAGACTTCAGCGGTTCAGTACTGAAGATGGTATAAAGGCTATAGGATATAAGGACACGGTCATCACCACATAGATAGTATTTCCTTCATAGCTCTTCAGTTGTCAATCTAAGTATTCAGTCTATATATTTGAATAGCCCAACGGCTAATGATCATCCTACAGCACGAATAAACATCTTCTTGATATTGCACCTTTGTTACCTCTGCTACCTTACTACTAACATAAACCCCCTGACACCTTCTATTTACTCACGGGTATTTAGTGTGATCATTACACATGACTATTAAGGGTGAACTTACCGTTAACGCCAGTAATTAAATTAGCATTTATCACAGCAATTAAATACTGGTTAATCTTTTTCATTATAGGCAATTGAGTAATCATCCGGTCTTTACCTTTATCTGTATATATTTCAACAATAAATCTCGAATTTTCGTAAGAACGGTCTGTAGTTTTGTCCTTAACCTTGTAGATTATCTTCGACTTAACAATCGTGACATTCTGCCATTGAAATTGCGTTAACAATACAAGTTAAACAACTTGTTATGTTAGGAAGCCGTTAATTTTAATTCGGTCTCTCTTTTCAAAAGGTTTTCTAGTGTGTTGATGATACTTTTAACACGCAACTTAAAGGTGAAGTCTTTATCAAATTTTTCCTTTTAAAATAATGAAGCTATTATGTATATTTTTCCAAGCTTGTAATTCTTGTTACCAACCTTTTTTTATCATAGATATTTTTGTTGGGTTTTCTTTTACAACGATGAAGTTCCATCGGATTATTAATAATTGATTCGAAAGTACTGTGTTAGCTAATTCGTTTGGTTCGAAAGTTTACGATTTGGGTTTTTTATTGAATTTGAAGGGTTTTATATACGGCTTGACCTACGTAATACGGAAAGTAACAGGACCCTTAGAGGTTTTAATCACTACATTTGTGCTGACTATACTTAATATCCTATAGGGTCCATCTCATTAACCTCGTTCTCCTCATGTAAAAACTTAACTTTAAAAAGGCGAAAATAACACATTTGTTATCGATGATTCGTTCCTGATGTTAAAGGAATCGTTAATATAAAATTGTGCCGGTTTCTTTCTTAATTTCTACAAGGATTTTCTGTATATCGTAACCCGCTTTTAGTTGTTTGACGATAATAAATATTTATTCGTTATACGTGGATATACTCCGAATACTAACAAAATTAGTATAGAACCGTTAGTGATAATAGTATCCTCAAGTCCTTTTACAGTCATTTACAATGTGTTTCTGGATATTTAAACCGATTAATGTTTAAGGTAAAGATAATGTAGGCTTTTGGTAAAATTGTATAAACCCTTTCAATCTAATTAGTAAATTAATAGGTTTTGGCAGAGAATTGTTTCTATTAAATCCCAATCGATTGAATATTAGTTGGGAATTCTATAGTAGTAAAGAAATTACCGGTATTATGAACTAATATATCTGGGGGTCACTGATATGTATTAATTTATAAATTAATCAGTGTCTTTCTTATTTCTTTCCACGTAATAATTTTAAAGAATTCAACAACGTGAAACGATTTAAAAGAGTTTATAACTTAAAGTATAAGCTTGTTGTTTAATTAAAATACGTTAACAGAAATTTTAGATTCTAAGGTTTAATTATTTTAGCGTGAATTTAAACCTTAGGGAGGATTCTGAATATATTTATATTATGATCCGATTTACGAAGATATGCCAAGTAGGTACCAAATAGTGTTAACAATTAAGATACTAAGCAAGATTAGACAAGTCTTCAAAGGTCCGTCGTGAAGGACTTACATACATGGTCCGTGCACGGTCCGTCATATACCCTTCCACGTAACGTTTGCGAACCGCGCCCAGATCGCGCCCGAGCCGGGTATTATATATACCGTTACATATATCGTTACGCGACCAATAAACTTAATAACCAGTTGTCTAAATCTATAATATAACCCCTTCTTTATTAAAAAAAATCCTTTAGAGTATCGTTATTCTACCGGTTAAAATAAATAAATACGGATCGTATCCATAAGGAGCGCGAATTATACATAAATCGGATGTAAGGCGTATAACGCTATCGCTTAACCACAACCGCGTCGTATAACTTTATAAATTGGCTATATATTTATAGATCTTGGGCCGCCCGTATATTTAGAAACGGCTTTTATTATCGTTCGTAATCCTTCTTCCTTTCTCTTTTTTCTTCGTCAATCCACCTTCCTCCACTTAAATTTTATCAAGTTTTTTATATTAACCTAAACTTTAATCCCATTTTTAATTTTCATTATATTTATATTAGCTTTCGTCCTCTTGATAACCTTCACCGTATTCATCGCGTCCTACCTGTTTATATTTAACCCCTCATTTTCAATATTTGTAATGTTTTTAATAATCCTAATATAAGTTACCCTACCGCCGGCGCTTTTTGTAACGATAATTAGTCACCTTATAAGGTATATCATTTATCCGTATCATAATAACTTTAAAGTTAACCATGTTACGTGAACCTTTCTCATAATAAAAAACATTTTCGTATTTCATAATAACCAGAATAGGACTAAACTTCCCCGCTTTTCGAGAAAAAATATCTGTATATTTTTCATGAATCGTTTGTTGAACTCAAAGCTACCATTGGCCTACATTCTTATCTACCGCTTTGGATAGAACTGAGTTTACCCTTGAATATATAATCGGGTAAATTTAAAAATTTATTTTACAAAAAACATATGTATGTATTAATGTCGGTAAGATCTACTTATTCACGTGAATGTCAACTAAGAGTAATCTAGAATGATTGGTATTGTAGTAAAGATAGTTAAGTTTTAGGAATAAGTATTTAGAGAGTACATACCACGAGTAAAAGGTTATAAACCTTTCATCCGGGCAGTGGCACTTTTGCCGTACACTCTAGAACGCCCCTTTTAGACCGAGCCACGTATTATACACTTTGCAAGAGTACAGCCTGCAGCGTGACACGATATCGTACACTTTGCAGGAATGTACCTTATAGTGCATTGCCACTTGGCTTATTTATACTAGCTATAGGGGTATATAGTAATATCCACATAGGTAATATTTTTTTCCTTTTTCATACGTTTCGTACCTGTGATTTAGTAAAAATATTATAGTTATAACTAGTCCATATCCGTAGTCTTGTAATAATAGTGTAGCTGCGGTACTAATTGTAAAAGTTCGAATTAGTAGTTACTATAATAACAGTGTGGTTACAATACTAATTGTAAAAGTTAGAATGAGTAGTTTTTTTTAATAACAGTATAATTGCGGTACTAATTGTAAAGGTTCGAATTAGTAATTTGTAGCTGCGGTGGTAATTTTAGCAAGTTTTTGGTTAATATGGCTAATTGATAGCGATATAGTTATTAATATTTTTTTATTGTTTCCGATAAATATGTAATTATGAAGGTGTTATAGGGGTAATTACGTAGGGATGATGACTTCATTATGTGTTTCAGGTCAGTGTAAAATAATATATCGTTATCGGTTTAAGTAAAATCCTTTTTTTCTAAACGGCGCGTACCTAAAGCTAATATAAGTTCATTTATTAATTAAACTTGACTTTTAGTTCAATTAACTATTTTAAACTGCTCTCATAGGTAAGTTACTTAATTAATTCCTATATACTAAGATCTTCTTTAAATAGATGTCGCGTAAAAACAGGTTTTCTAGTCGTCGTTTGGCGCGTAAGCGCCGCCGTATCATTGCCGCCACTGCCTCCACTTCCGCTATCGCCAACACCACTACCGTTACCATCATCCACAGCTCCCTCTTCTCGGGTACTATCCCTTTTATTCCCGTTTTGCCTTCGGCTTCGCCGCCCGTCACCGCCGCCGTCCAAGCCGTTACCCCTTTTCCTTACCTTTTCCCTTCCCCTTTCTCCTTTAGCTTTCAAAGGAAAGAATGAGGAGTTTTTAAGGTTATAAACCTTATCCTTTCCCTATGGATAAAAATCCCTTTACTCGTGGGGATCCCCCAGCATTATAAACGTAATTCAGTGGAATTACGCTGCGGTTCGTATTTATCAAATTTACCTGTTTACCTGTTTTTAATGTTTTATATACGAAGAGGTCGAGGCGGACCTCCTTCGTCGCCTCGAGTTACATATTGCTAAGGTACTCCGCGAGGCCTCTTTAATGAATAAAGCGCTAGAGCGGCGTACCCGGATCCGTAGCCCCAGGCCGCTAATAGATACGCTCTACGTGCCGTATATCGCGTCCGCGGCCTCGGGTAAGTCTGTTGGTAGCCGTTATTACCGCCTGAAAGTGGGGCTTATGCATGTATTACGTAGGTGGGTTTAACGACATTATCTCGCGTTGCAGTAAAAGGAGTAAAAAAAAAACCCGCGTCTTTGCCTAAGGGTATACGGCCTAAGGCGCGGTGCTACCTCCTCTTTAGTTCCAATAGCGACGTTGATAGTGGTAATAGGGGTAGTGTTAATACAATAGGGGGAAGGAGATAGGAAGGATAGTAGGTATGCAACGACATCGCCTTCTCCTTTTTTAAAAAAAATAGTGGATAGCTGCCCCTTTTGGTTGGATCAGTACACCAGGTCATAATATAATACGTTACATAGTAATATTATTGTTTTTTTTACAAAACTAATTGTAATGTAAGTGATGAATGTGAGGTGTAAAGTAAGTTAGAAATATATAACACAAAAAGTGATTATATATTAGAAGCGGTGCAAAGTCGTAGGTTGAAATAGAAAAATGTAAAAAGTAAAAGATTTAGTAGAGCAGAAGTAAGTAATGTAAAAATTAATGGTATACCTAAAGAGGTACAAAATCGTATATTTAAATATAGGCAAGTTTGTAAAAGTGGTATAAGTGTAAGTCGTATACCGTTGTACAATTCGGGGAACGATATGGATAATGGGTTTCGGACCGTTTTAAGTCATTGAAAGTGTTGTAATAATATGAAATAAAATAGATGTAAAACTAAAAGCAAGGCGTAGAATACTACCATTATTGGGGTTGCAAAATCTTTCCAATAATCCTAATGAATAAAGTGTTAGTTGATATTAGCGTTTTTAATGTTTCGTTTGGGGTGCCTTTAGTTATTATATCCGTTGGGTTGGATTTTCCATTAATTTACTTCGTTTCCTCTATTTCTCGGCGTTTATATAATTTACATAGAGTTATAATATCGATTATTAAGCGTTTTTCGTTCATGTTTCCAACTTTAACTAGATGTTTTAAGGCGAAAAAGAAATCGGTATATATAACGAAATGGATAGAGTTAAAACTAAGGTTGAAAATAATTATCTGGACTGCTATTGTTATGGTGATTCCTAAATTTAAACATTTAATTATGTTATATATTTCCGAAACTAATAATCTTTTTTTAACCCGTTTGTATTGAGTAAAGTTTTAATAAATAATGATTTTACGAAGTGTTAATCCGTTTAGAGCCGATATTTCGTTACCGAAAACCAAAATAAAGCCTATTTACAAACTATAGTCTTTATCATTGGCGAAAAAACCGTTGGTAAGAATGAACAGCTTCAAAATACGTATATCTAACGGTATAAACTGTAGGCCGCGCTTTGAATTATATATTTGCTTCGTGAGACGCTTTTCAAGCGCTTTTCATATATTGTTTAATAGAGCGGTTTGATATTACGTAGCGACCGAAAGGTTGAATACCGTTTTCGATTGCATTTTTATAGCAACTTAAGCGCCATATACGCGTTGGTATCTATATTCGTCGGCCTGTTTTACGTTATTTATAACGATAAGAGTAATTTTGTCCAACTTCCATTTTTATGTAAGGTTCAAAACGCCGTTCCAAAGAGTAATGGTAACGCCATAAAAGTCGATTATATGGTTTTCTGACAGGTAAATCTTGGGTTTTTCTTTCATGCCGGCCTTTGAAAGTTTCCTTTTTTTAGATACGGAAAACGACGTGTCGTATAGCTTCAATGCATCGTCCGTTTATATTATCGTTAATATAAAGCCATTAAAACGGGTTATTAAAATTGATAGGTATATGTTAAAGGTTAAACTAATTATTCCGAACCGCTTTTTATAGTGTTTTCAATAGGTTTTATACCAATAAACACTAGTGTTAACCAGGCCGTAAAGCGGCTTTATAATACGTGAAATCGTTTTAGGTAGGTGAAATCGTCTAATATACGTAGATATATCAGCGTAAATATATCGTTCGAGTCGTTCTTTAACTTATATATAAGTTTACATAATATTATGAACTTTAATATATTAGTTATAAAATGTATTAAAGAAGGTTTGAAGTATGAAAATCAAGCGGTAGCTAACCCGTTGTAAAGTAAGTGATTAGGTTATTATATTCTTTTCATTATATTCATTATATCCTTTTACGATTGAACGGGTCTTTTCGTATGGTTTTCCGGTCTTATCCTTAACTTCGTATACAAGGCGAGTAGGAAAAACTCTGTAGGCGTCGTGAACCGTTAGGTCGAACAGTTTAAAGCGAAAAACAACTTGGTCGATTAAGATAAAGATTTTCTTTTGGGTAGATTATTCGAATGGGACGCCTAAAACAATAATAATACCTTCGCGGCGAAGTTTTAATCTAAGTTCGCGGTTTACCATTTCCTTTTCAGTGATAAAGGAATGTACGATGAAGTTTTTAGATTTTTTTTTGGTTTTTAAGTTAAAAAGACAGCTCCGGCAACGAGATATTGATGATATTGGTATGGGTGGACCGTTTTTATGTAGTGGTAATGGTTTGGAAGTGCAATTTAGGGGGTGTATTGGAATTGTAAGCGGTTTGGATTCGTCTTTGTAAAAGTGTTCCCGTCGATGGTGTTATTCTAATTGCGGTTTTACGCCGATTGTTTTCACCTCCTCCTTATTATACTGCCATATTATTATTTAGCGAAATGAGCTTATATAATTTGGAAAATTAACAAGTATATTCTAGCTTTTAAACCTGTTATTCTTTTAAAGGCTAGTTTATCCGTCTTTAATTTTTTAAATCAGGACCTAAGATTGTAATAGTAGGTTTAAACCGCTAGTTTTACGTAGGTTATTCTTTGTAGCTAGCGTTTTTAAAACGTCATTCTTGGCCCGTGGGAAACGTAACGTTATTATGACTTTCGTCATAGTATTTGCCCTTTGTACTATGATTAATGATAGTGCAGAGTTTGTATAAATCCTTAGGTAAGTATTAAAAACAAGGATCGTAGGGATTAGCCCACTCAGGCCGGAAGTATTGTAACGGCGTTGACCGTTATTTACAGGATAGATTCCTTAACACTAATACTCTTTGGATTTTTGGATAACATAGTATATACCCTTTTAAACGGGTTATAGTACCGTTTACACTTTCTAATATTATATAATAATTTTACTAGTATTTATTTGTATTTGTTATCGGCGATCCTAACTTTAGTATGTTATTTAGTGGAGTCGAAAGCCGTTTTAAAGTCGTAGGTAGTTTAGTCCGAAGGCTCTAAGTAAACGTTGAACTAATAGTTAACCAAAACATAATAATAGTTTGTAGCTAAAACGCTTCGTATAAATTTGGCAGTCTGGAATAATGTTGTTACGTAGATGGCGTATAGTACCGGCTAGTTGTTAAGGTATATAATATATATAAATACCTCGTAGTTAAAGTTTACATCGTTTTAAAGGCGAAAATTAAACCGTCGTTGGCTTGTGAATATAGCTGATATTTATGGCAAAACTTTTCGATAGCTTTAAGTGCTTCCTTTCCTATATCCATATAACCCGCGACGTAAAGTAGCCGTAAAAAGCGTTGTGAAATTAGGTGTTCAAACCGGCGATAAAATATTTGCAATTCAGGTTACGTTAAGTAAATAGCCTTGATCGTACGTGTTTCAGGGGAAAAACCATAAGTAGTCAAATTTATGTCGGAGCGATACGGATACTTTATCGGAGGCGCAGATAATCCAATTAGTTGTATTCTTAACTATAATTTCAAATTAGTTTATGTTAGTTAACGAAAGTAGGAATAGTGTTTTGAAGGTTATTACGTAAAATTTAATCGGTTCGAATCGCGTGTTTATAACGATTATCATAAGTGAAAACGCTTTGTATTTGCCGAATAAAACCTTTCGTTATTCTCCTATTCGGTCAAGTTAAAACTTCGGGAATTTTGTTACGAGCGCGTCGAATTGTCGTTTTCCGGCCGTTAAAATTTCGGCTACGTCGATATTAGGTATAATACCCTAAATCCAGTTGTTATATTTGTTGAAAAGCATGAATTACGATGTTATATGGACTTTTAAAACTTTGTCTACATAGTTTAATCTTGTACTATATAAGAAGGAGGTGTTTTGTAGACCTGTGAAAATGCGTTAGGCGGTTTCGTCGTTTTAGGCTGTTAAGTAAGAGTTATTATCTTTAGAGTCTTCTTCTCCGGAGGTATATTCGTAGAGGTAAACGTTAGGCCTATCCTCTACACCTGCGTACTCAGTTATGTATATTGTAAAATTAGCTTTTATCCAGTTTTCAAATACGTAATCGACCTAAAACTATCGCTTGGTCCGAACCTATTCTTATATTAAGTGGTTAGTAAATTAACAGCCTATTTTACCGTATATAATGTAACGTTTTTATAAACCCATTAGGTTTCGTATTCTTTTTCATGATTGTTGTTATAGCTGCGATACGTTTCGTCCTTAACCGTAGGATCGTTTTAGATAATAACTCTTTTGCCCTTCTTTTCCAAAGCTTCCTATCTAATGTCTTTATTTCTGGTAACTATATTTGGCGTGTTTACTTTACCTTAAATACACTTTAAACCTTTGATACAAAACGTAGTAAATGGTTTTGACGAGGTCTTCTTTAGTAATTTAACTTTAGCCTTTGATTTTGTCGGCTACAAATACTGTTCCTAATCTCATTTATTTTCGTATAAAAGTATTAAGTAATGTTTCAAAACTTTTATAAAAGGCCTTTAAATCCTCTTCGGATTTAAATAGTATAAGTTCAAAATCTAATTTTCCGCAACATACCCTTGTTACTACTTGTATAAACAGTTTATTGCCATTATATTTTGGTCTAAAGGACGTTCAATACTTTCTTAACTTCGTTAATAGGGCGGTAAATACGTTTTATTGGGTTTTATTAACGTTTTTTCATTGATTTTTCGGATTCCAATAACATATTAGTTTAGCCTTTTCTTAAAGCTCGTAATTGATTTTTATATCGAAGTGTAAGTTCAAGCGGTTATAACACTTCGCAAATGTATCCACCTACATAAGATAATATATATACTACATATTAACCTACCCAAATGATATAACTGGCAAAATAACGTAAAATTAGAACGGTTCGATATCTAGCCTTTTATATATGTTAAACATTACACGTATTTTTTTATCGAGAAAATCGTATGGTTCGTCATTATAGTTTCTATCCTTATCTTAAAGTTTGACGAATTTGGGAAACTTCGTAAAATCGTTTTTATTAGTGGGAAAGCAGTATGGTGAAAGGTTACGATAGGAGTTATAGTCGGTGATCATTGATTCGTAAGATACGTATTAGCGTTTTACACCGCTTATCATTTTTAAAACAGGGCATTTTCTCTATTCGGACCATTCTCATCGTGGTTAAATTGGTTATTAACGGTATTCGGGGCGTAGTCTCAATTTTTTTTTTATATAATTACATTTCTAGAAGGGTTCTTGTGTAACTATTATCGTAGATAATCTTTACGGTACTTCCTCCTCTTTCGTTAATTCCTTCAGCTTTATTTCCGCTTTGCGGTGGGCGTTTAGCTTTGCTAAGTGCCTCTTTTAAATTTTTAGAGTATTTTCTCGTTTCCGGTATATTATTTCAAATAGGCATTCCTAACGCTTCTTTAACCAATATCCCCTTATAAACTTTACTTTTATCACTTTATCGTGTATTTGTTTCGGTATCTGTATAAAGTAAGCTGTTACTAATTAAACCTTTGTAATACGGCTATTATTTTTATCTGTTATATTAATACCTTTTCTTCTTAATTGTTTTTGTAATGCTTTAGAAATCGTGCCATCGATTATACGCCATATATCCAACGTTTAATTTAAGATATCCTTTTCAAAATCGTCGAATTAATCGCGCCCTTTAATTTTGCCATTACAATAATTAAAAATCTTATTAACAACATATATATTTGCTGTAAAAGGCTCCAAGTTATTTACTAATACCTCGACTTCATTATTTTTCAAGTTTAAATCCAAATGTTTTAAAATGTTTATACGAAACGACGGGGGTGTAAAAAAGTATTTTATATATTTGTTGATCTTTACCAAATCCGTTACTGGTAAGGCTATAGTTATACTTGGGGTAGGTAATTCTTGCATACACTTATAATATCAAAACGGCTTAAATTGTCAGTTTTGCATCGTAGTTGGGATTCAGGTACATTTAAGTTTTTTTAAAAGCGTATAAACGTGTAAATACGAAGAAAATGAAGTATTTAACGCTTATTGATATAAATAAATTTCAAGTAATATGTAAATGAAGTGTCATTACAGCCTAATTAGGCGTTTTAAATTAGTTTTGTGAACGCTTATTAACTTTATACCAGTCAAATGGCTAGGGAAAAAAATAAACGTCGTAAGTATTAAATTTAAAATACGCGATGTGAGGCGAGCGTAAAAAATCGGTTAGGGTAAATGGGAAAAGGGAAAGGAAAATATGGATATAAGAAGGTTTGTAGTGTAATCCGGTATGTAATGTTTGGTTTGTATTTGGTGGGCGGTTCGGATTAGTGTATTGTAGCCGTTCCTAGTGGTTGTAAACGGTTTGTATATTATGTTCGTAACCGCTTTTCGGTTTCGCGAGCGGTGTGAATGTTGCGTCTGTAACCGTTTTTGGGTTTCGTAAACGGTTCGGGTACTGTATTTAGATCGGGTTGATTTTAACGAAGGGTTTCGAAACTTAGTGGTTTTGGCTTACATGACCTAATATGTAATGGAACGTTTTTTCAAAAGTATCCGGGTACGTTTAAAACGTCGAAACAAATTGACGATTATCGTAACAGGGTCTTTAGTAAACAAATCATCAACTGATTAATAATATCGTACTAAAGTATTCTTTTTTAAAGTTACTTCGAATTTTATAATCTTGTTATGTTTTTGGTTTTAAAGGAGCTTTAGCGTAATTCTACACTCCCGTATAGTTTTTATGAGGCGTAATAGTAAAGTATAAATAATTGGGGCTGCTATAATATCTCTTTATAGGTATTTAAATTCGGTTTATATTTCCTTTTCTTAACTGTTTGTAGTTGATTTAATCAGCTACTAATTAGTTTCCATAAGGTCTGTTTATTCATGTAAATATAAATGAAAAGAAACTAGGAAAAATTGGTATTGTAATAAATATTGGTAAGTTTTAGAAAAAAACATTTAAATAGTATATAATACGGGTGAGAGGTTATAAACATGTTATGCGAGCAGTGGCACTTTTGCCATACACTCTGGAACGCCCCTTTGAGACCGCGCCACGCATGATTCACTCTGCAAGAGTGCATCCTACAGTGTGACACGTTATCATACACTCTGCAGGAATGCACTTTGTAGTGCACTGCTACTTGACCTATATATACTAGCTGTAGAGGTAAATAGTAATATCCATAAATAACCTTTTTTACAATACGTTTAGGAAACGCCTTTATTCATGACTCTTTCCGGTTTATACGTATTTTTACGATAACCTACCGCCGTTTTTAAAAGCGGTGTTTACATCTTATTTTCTACCAATAAACTTTATAAGGATCTCCCGGGTTATGAACCCGTTTTCGCTCCTACCTTTTCGAAATTAGTAAACCAGTTTATTCACTTATGCGATATTTCCTGTACGTAAGGCGTACCGACTATCGTGGTTATATAAGCTTGACTGTAAAGGCCTACTATTCTTATCTGTATTCAATTCGTTAATCTCACATAAAAGTGGGTTGACCGAGGTAACCGGAAACGTACTAATAACCGCGCCTATGCTAAATGCGTAATTCAAACGCAGATAGATATGCTGCGGTCCCTTATAACCCGTCTGGAAAACCGCTTACCCCGCCTCGTCTCGTGTCGTCCGCTCTTATTAACGTCCCCTAACACCTGTGGCTGAACCTAATAGAGGCCTTAATACCGCCAGCCCTCAAGTTCCCTAAAGCGGAAAACTGACAAAAATATACTGTAGATAAAGTTTAATAGGTATTTAGTAAAAACCGTTTCGTGGTCAGACTATTATTCGAGAAGGCCGGGTAATACATTTCCGGTCCCACTTATCGTATTATAGAATAACAGTAAAAAAAATTTTCCCTTACTTGTTACCAATATAATAATCCCAAGGTAAAGGGTATATATCTAATATAAGTATTGTAAAGTGGATTTGACGCCAACATCTAGACACCAGGCCGTTGAAAAACCGCGAGTTCCTTTATTTCGACTAGAATTTATCTAAAGCTATAATATAATTAAAGTTTTCCAATAATTCCTCTTTAAATTCATCGTATCCCTTTCACTTAATCAACATATAATAAATACTACCTTTTTACGTTTTTATCGTTAAAATATACTAAACTTTAAATTATTTGTATATATTATTTCCCGTATCGTCCGCGATAAGAATCGGACCTAGGCTAGTATCCAATAAAACCTAGAAATGAAGGAGTTCCATAGGAGTATATTTAACCAAATCTATTTAAAATCCAGGGTATTTATTGAAGATATTTCAAACGATATTAAACGGATTCGGAACCCCTTTTACATGTTATTAATTGTCAAATTAATCAAGCCTTTTACTTAGGCGGTTTATTTAAATATTACGCAAATTAAAAGAAACATAAACGTATATCTTATATCGTTATATTTGCCGTCACGGACGGTTTACAACTTTTTCTATTTATTATTAAACGTATTTCTTAGCCGCATAAACCAGTTCTATAACCTTGTATAAATATACCAAAAAAGTAAAGGCTTTGCCTGCCAAATTAGTTATCTATTTCTATTCATATCCATTTTAAGAATAAAAGACATTTCGTATTCATAAACCACTTGATTTATGTTAAACCAGATTATCGTCCATATTCAATTATTTAATGTAAATTTATATATTAAAAATATAATACGTATTAAAATCCTGAAAAGGGGATAATGATATATAGGTATTTTCAAACCTTTTTATTTACCCGGTAGGTGTCTCTGTCCGTTTAGGGGTAGTATACCGTTGAAAAAAGTTTTTCAATTTTTACTGAAAATTATAAAGTCATTTAAAACCCATTTATTCAATCTGAACCGTAATCATCGATAATGAATACGAAAAATATATAAAGTTGCCACTTAATATTCTGAAAACTATTCTTATACGACTTAAATATAATAAACTATATTTCCTTTCAATAAACGATCTTTGAGAATAAATTTGTAAAAATTAACAATTACCTGAAGCCTCCATTGATAACCCGTACGTTTTCCATAAAGTCTATTGAAATATGGGATCAATAACGATTTAAAACAAAAAATCGCTAAAGAAAACCTTATCGTAAGGTACGACGAGGTTTTATACCGCTATATTATGTACATATCCCATATAAACATGTTATATTTATAATTTTCCCCTCCAAATAGTAACACTGATAAAGGATGCAAAATATGATTTCTTTATCTGGATGTCTTATAATAAACGAATCGTAAATTTAGTATAAAATTTTGTCGTTAATAATTTTCAATTCGATAACTACAAACATCTTCAACAACATGACATACCACTCGAGTCGATATTATAATCCGTAATGTTTACCAAGTAGTTAAACTTAACTGTAGATCGTTTGGCGCCTTTGGTAAGAGTAAATAATCAAAATATATATAACAGGTTGTTTGTTATACCATAATACTATAATTCCGTTAAAATACTTAGCTTAAAAATAAGATAGCCGCCCGGCATTACCTCAGTCGGCGGTACTAACGCGGGCCCAACCCGAGATAATACCGTGACCTTCAACGCCTCGTTATCCTCCGACTTTTCTTCTGAACGAATATTATCGCAATCCAATAACCAAACCTACTTTTCGACGAATTTATCTGTATACCCCACCATAATATATATTCCTACGACATACAAATTTATAGTTGCTACATTCGACATAATTATAGAAATAAGTCGAAAAACCCATGTACGGCGTTTATTAAACTCGGATTTATTTTATAACCCACGGATTAATATAGTTGGACGAATACTGTAAACTTTGAAGCAATAACATAAGTAATATTGAAAAAGTAAAACCATTTCGGCTTAACAGGTTTAAAGTTTCGAGAATGAACGAGTTAAAAAAAAAACTTTAATCCCTTTCAATACGTTAAAATTGTAACTGGGATATGTACACTACGCAATCCCGATAACCATTCTTTTAAACAAGATTATACTGCAAGGAACTCCTTATCTTTAATAATATAATTTATCGTCGTATCCGATAGTTATACGATATAGTACGTAACCGGCTTAAAAATACCTTTTTTATACCTTCATACAAAGGACCACCTTAAATTTATCCCTGAATAATCGGTTTTTATTACCATAAACCGGTCAGTGCTTTAATATACCAAAATTGAAACCGTAAAAAATACATGTTTTGATATTTAATTTTTTTTTCGCGATTCAATCAAACCTACCAGTTTCCCAAATTCATAAATAAATTAAAATCATTAACTAATTTAGAAAAAATACTAATAAGGTTTCTATAAAAGTTTGTAAACCATTAAAAATCTTCACCGCCCGAATAATACGGGGAAACTGTCATTTGTAAACGACCCGAGATTTTTCAAAATTGGCCCAATTACCATAGCTATCCATCATAATAAAACCAAAGTATTTTACCTCTTTAACTATAAACTTAGATTTCTCAAGTTTCAGTTTAATCCGGCATTACGAAAGCGCCTTAGAACCACCTAACTCTTTCCTATATAATCCTACTTAATACCAGAAAAAGGTCCGCAAAGTATAAAGATATGGAATAATTTGCTTTAAAAGCCATCCAAAATCTCTATCATCATTACTAAACATATGCTTAAGCCTAAAGAATATTTGAGCTAATATTAAAATACAACAAGGACTTGAATTATGAGATTTTTATTAATATATTTTTATTTTAATTATAGGCCTTTTCCTTACGTTGTTAATTCCGTAATCTCTTTTTATGGAGCCAAATTTTGAAAGGGTTTATCGGCAAAGAATACGTAGAAAACGTTTAGGATACTATATTTTAACACATATTTAGGCTTACCTAATGTCAGCGTCTACGATACCAATATGAACTTTATGGTAATGGAATGTTTAAAAACATGTTAAAATAATGGGTATATAATACAAACAGGTGCCAATAAAAGCCCATTAGAGTATTGTAAAGGTTAAAAGGGGATACAGACCACTTATTTGAATATATAATATCCTTATGTTGGAGATTGAAAGTTTTTCGGGTTTAGAAACACGCCTTTAAATGGCGGTAAAAGGTTTAAACGATATTGTAGGCCTTAATGGTCTAATGCTAAAGTTATTGATCTTTGGAGTATACCCATATTTAACGAGTAAATTTCCGCTATTAGTAAATACCTAGAAATGAGTTGTGGATTACAGTAAAGTATTGAAGAAATTACGGAAGGAATTGGCACGTTGTTAAATCAACAACACCCTTAATACCAAAAACGGCCTTACTAAAATCGATTTATTTGCTTTGCCATTACAAATTAAAGTCTTTGTATAGCGGAAGTTGGGTAAATGAAATAGCCCATACAAAATCTTAAGTATCGCTAAATTTAAAGTAATCGTTAAAACTGCTAACGGCCCAGTAACTTTCGATATTACTTAGATTAAGCCTCATATTAAGGTAACTATCAATAAAGACTCTTAAGCCAAACGACCGAGTTAACAAGTTCCTCTTTTACCAGTTATTAATAAGCCAATGGAACGCTGCCGGCATGGACGACTACTGAAAAAGATAAATATTAAAGAGGAGGAATAAACATTAGGTCGTATTTATAATATTTTTAGGTAGGTAAAAAATTTAAAGATAACGAAGACTTCATACAAAAACTTTTAATATTAAGCATTATTAAAACCTCTGGCAAACCCTTTAATAAAAGAGATAAGGTTAAGATTAATAGCTTACTACTTCTAAAAGTTATACAATTCGTACCGAAAGCTGGCTTTAACCTTTAAAACCCAAATGTTACGATTATTAGGTCGAGGATTATCCATAAGGTTAAAAGCAAAACCACGGGGCAGCCGTACGAAAGATTAAGCCTTATCGCTTAAGGATATAGTAATAAAGGTAAATACTATATTTTTACGTAATCGACAAGAATTAGAAAGATTAACTAGCGTTTAGTAATTGATTTCATAACAAGCTTATCAGTTACAACTACAAGAAAATTCATATTTAATAGTCGAAGTATAACGTAAACACAAATGTAATTAGTAATTGATCTATAAAAAATAGTCTTCCTAAAGTTATTACAAAAACTACGTGTTATTTACCCTCTAGAAACGGTAATATAATATATTAAGCTACTATACATACTGGTTAAAACAGGCGTTTATTAATTTCTAACTTATTAATCGCACTTTGAACTACGATTAGACATAAAATATTTCATATACGACCAGTATCTACTAGTAACAAAAGAAACATACTTTAGCTTGGTAGGTATACGAACTAACGATACCCTTTTTGATAGAACGTTTAGCTTTATAATATCGAAATAACAAGCGATTGAAAGCTTTCAGTTTTAAAATTACAAGCCGGTTACGACGTTAGCAAAGAACAACTAACTTAACTTTAACGGATCATTAACCCGCATACTTAATATTGATATAAACCTTAACCTTCGCTAAAAAGGCTAGAGAATTAATTTAACCACAACCGACAAAATTAATGTAGCTAAAGCTTAATGGTACTTAAAACAACATACCCATAACAACGATATCGCTACTTTATGTCAACCGAAAACTTTTTACAATAGATTTATTACGGCATATATATAAGACTTAATGAATGAAAAACTTAACCGTCTGAACAAAAGTCTTAAGTGAAAAATATAAAATATAAAACGAGGGACTAATATGGTTTCAATCGACCTATCAAAGGCCAAGTTAATAATCTTTACAGATACATCCTCTACAAATAACACCAACTTATCTTTACAGATCGGCTTCCTAATAACTTTCATTAATGAAACTGGGCGGGAGGATTAATTTAGCATTATCGGTAACCTAATCTATTACACCTCTATTAAATATAGAAGAATTATATCAAATGTGCTAACTTTCAAGGTTTATGACAGAATAATAAGCTTTAATAAAGGCATGAAATTATAGAAAACCTTCAACTTTATCACTAGGTAGCTAAATATTTCTCCTATCCCGGTAATAATTTATACGGACTCGAAAAGTCTATTCGAATACCTTTCGAAGCTCGGAATCACTATCGAAAATGGCCTGATAATCGAGGTAATAACACTCTGCGAATCTTATAAAGGCAGAGAAATCGAGGAGTTCCGGTAAATTACCGGGAAAGACAATTTTACTAACGTTATAACGAAGGTATTGCCGAATAAGACCCTTAGAGGGTTTGTAAATAGCAATAAGCTAACTATAAGTATCGAGGATTACGTTAATAGATCGTCCGGTAAGGCTAAATCACGTGGTAGCAGTCATAGATATGCTGGTGAACTAGAAGACTGCCAAAGAACTGACGATGGCGACTTGTTTAATTCATACGGTTGAATTGAAAGTTTATATAAGCCTATGTGGGAAAAACTTTTTGTGGGAATCGATAAAGTTGGACCTTGGAGCCGTGTGGCAATTGAGAATAATTTAAGTGTAAATGGGTTAAATTTTATGTGAAAATCAACTGAAATTAATAGGGGTTTAGCTAGTTGACAAGGTCGCAATTCAATGGCTACCAAAAAATATCGGTCAACTATACTAGCGTATATACACAAACTAAAAAGCCGCCAGTGTTGGAATAATGTTAATTGCAATATAATAGATGAACTTTACTTACAGTAAAGTTAACTATTCTAACTGCAAGTTAAGTGTATTGTTTTATGTGAGCCTACTATATTATCTGTAAATCAAGTACAGTATACACCTATTATACACTAGCGCATGGGCCAATCAATTGGCTATAGAAATTACTACGCAGACCAGCTAGCGGTCTGGCAAATCTAGAACAATACATCAACCACTTGATCATGAAATACTACTATTACTGTAGATATTGTTATATACCCCTACAGCTAGTATATATAAGCCAAGTAGCAGTGCACTATATTGCAAGGTGTAATCCAGCAGAGTGCACAATAAAGTATCACATTGTAGGCTGCACTCTTGCAAAGTGCAAAGTGCATCATACGTGGCGCGGTCTAAAAGAGGTATTGCAGACTACATGGAAAAAGGGCCACTGCCTGAATGAGAGGTTTATAACCTCTCATCTGTGGCGTGCACTCTCTGAAATTCCTCTTTCTGACCGATAATCATCTATCTTTTACTACAATATCGATATCACGATTACTCTTTTACTCCTTTACTTCACGTAAATTAGGCAGAGATCTTACCGATACTAATTAGTAGCCGACTCGGTCGACTACAAACAGCCTAGAAAAGAAGAGACAAGCACAAGTTGAATACCTATAGCGGGATGCTATGGCAGTTCCAACTGTTTGTACTCTAATACTACGTTTTTATAAGAATTACACGAGATATTTATAAAAACTGTAAAAGCATAATAATAAATTTAAAAAGAATAACGTTAATACGATATTATTAACCCTCATTTGGCGTTTTATCTATTTAAAGCTATGTTACGCTAATATCAACTCTTATTTGGCGCTTTTAAGTACTCAGATACTTTTTGAAGAGCGATTTATCACGTATTAGGCCACGTAAGCCAAAACCACCAAGTTTTGGAACCCTTTGTTAGGATTTATCCGATTTGAACGTAGTATCCAAACCGTTTACGAAACCTAAAAAGCGGCTACGAACAGAATAACCAAACTACTCGCGGCTAAAAAATGCGGTTACTTCTCGATATCCGAACCGCCTACCAAAGACGAACTAAGCCCTATATACCGGATCACATATTAAACCTTATACCTCCCCACATCCACATTATTTTTCTCTTGCCCCTTGTACATTTGCCCCGACCGCCTACATACGACTCGTCTTATAACGTATGTTTTAAGTCTCGTACTTACAACGTTTAAGTTTCCCTAGCCATTGGGCTGGTATAACGTTAATAAGCGTTAACAAAACTAATTTAAGACATCTAATTAACCTGTGATTATACTTCGTTTACGTATTATTTGAACTTTATTCATATTGGTAAACATTAGTAACCTTATTTTGACCGTTTCATTTACTCTATTTTCTTTGTATTTACCCTTTATATGCTTTTTATCTAAACGTATCCGAATCCCAATGACGACGCGAAACCGATAATTTACGTCGCTCCAATATATTAGGTGTGTATAGCAATTATTATCCTCAACCGTATTGAGATACCAATAATTATAACCCTAATACTAACAACGCCGGAGGAATTTAAATGTTATCTCAATCTTTTGGTCGTATATATGTGAATGAGGAAAGTTATAATATACGAAATATATATAAGCCTTTAAGACAACACCATCGATACACCAATTAAGGAATTAGACCTATATACGACAAATACGTATATTCTGGCCGTAATTTTTCGTTATTGAAAAGAGAAAACCTAAGTACCTCATATGCTGTATGATTTTTATAAAATGTTTTCGAACTGGATGATAGGTATGTGTCAAGTAGTAAGCTCTTTTATTACTAAAGTCTTTCGAATTTAACTATGAAGTAAAGGCATTAACACCTTAGAAGTCAGGAATAGCTTCCTTACAAAAGCTTTGTTTAAAATAATACGGCTTACGACTTACCAAACTAGGAAGATAAAGATATTTATTAAACGGAATTTGTAAAAGGATATTACTTAACGGATGTTGGAATAGTATTACATGCAGTGCAGTAGGTCAACTTTACTTACAGTAAAGTTGACTGTACTGCAAGTGTATTGCTTTGTGTGGACTTACCACATTGGGTATAAGTCGAGTGCAGTACGCTTCACTATACTCTAGGGTACGGGCCAAGCAATTGGTCATACAAATTACAATGCAGACCGGCTAGCGGTCTGCTAAACCTAAAACAATACATCTACTATCTAACTACTGCAATACTACTGTTACTTCGAAGACCAATCGAATCGACAACGTTGCAACATCTAAGGCCTACCAATACTAACCAGTGCTTGCCTGCCTATAGATTAAGCACAGATAAGCTAAGTAGAAGAAGAAACTACTTTCCGGTTACGCCCTACATTAACAACGGCAGCTAGGGTAAAGGAAAGATTCTTTTAAAGGGCCTCTACTACTACGTCGGTTTTTACGGCAGTAAGTAGAAAAGACTTCTAGGCTACAGCGGTTTTTACGGTAGTTTAGGGATAACGACGGTATCGCTATCGAAAACACCAAGAAATATTTATTAATCTTTCTTAAAAACGTTGAGATTGACTGTTAGAAGTCTTAACGTACGTTAAGTTGGCAAACGGCTAAGTCAATACTATTACGGGTGATACTACCATAAAAAAAACGACTAAGTCTCTACGCTATATAACAAACAACTTTCGCCTTTCACCTTGAACCTATATTAACACGAAACATCCGACCTCACTTTTTATATCAAAACCTTTACCCTTACTTTATTTTTTTCCCTCCCTATATTACCTTAATCGTCAAGTTCGCTGTTTTAAGCAAAAACATTAAGTTACGTTAAGAAAGCCACGTCGCGTAACCTCTCGCCAAGTCGCCAAGTCGCCAAGTTTCCACGCGATTTTACGCCAAAACACCAAGTTCTCCACGCTTAAGATCATCAAGTCACTCCCTACCCGCCCCACCACATCCCCTACCAACCAAACCGTTAAGATAGCTTTAAGTCAGGCACTTAAAAACAGAGTCAACGCCCTCGGATCTGTTTTTACTAAGTTTTACATCGACAACTTGTATGAAATGGATATTGATAAAGAACTAACGGAAAAACACTTTACTAACTTCGTTGGATGTTACATTATTAAGTAAGACGGCGGCGAAAAACTTGACCGCGGTGACCATACCTTTCGTAAATACTGTAAATTCTTTGAGGACTACATTATAAATATATAGAAGAAAGTTCAAAAGACCGTGTAGTACAAATTAAAGGAAAAACTTAAACGTTGAGGGATCTACGTGTTAGAAAAGAGCTTCACGAGGTTGGAAAAAACCCTGTTTAAACTCGCTCAATTTTAAAAATGTCCTTAAAACCTACAACCTAAAGGAAAAGATGCTGAGAAAATTCACCGCCCCCACACGCGATTTAAAGGACCTTCCCTTAAGTTTTAGCTAAGTTAAGCCTTTTTACGCGCTAATGATAAGGAACCTGTTAACCTATTTGGTGGCTTAGTACCTCCACGTAATAGCATGTAAAGCGAAGGCTATGAACGCGGCCAGAGGTATTAACGTCGGCGCTTTACACCAGTTAATTAAGTAAGATTGTCAAGCTTTTTAAAACCTATAAGGCCTTATCGACCCTTAGCACTATAATCGTTAAACACCTTAAAAACTCTTTTCCTTCGAACCCTATACACGTAAACCAACTATAGGCCATATTACAAGACTTTATCTATCGGGTCAGGCGACTAGTAATTACCATTAGCACCGTGCCTCGAAACCTTTAAAACTTAAGCCGTTAGAAAACACCAACCAAGTTTGAAATAATTATCGCGACCTTTCCCCAAGACCTGTTAGGATAATTAACATTAATTATAAGCTGATAACAGACTTCGCTAAGATATAGGGTAATATAAAGAAGTATAACGGAAAGCTTTATAACCTTTTCGATACCAAGATAATATATTTCCTAAATATCTGCAAATAGATTTAGGTCTCACCTTCTAGTTTTCACTTACTATTTTCTGGAATCCTTACAGGTCACGTTAAATATTACTACTTAACTTTCCTAACGAACGCTACTACGTTTCGCGAGATCTACAATAATATAAAGGGCCACTTCGAATACAATGTCTACCTCACGTAATATTATATAGACTGGACCACTATGCGGTGGGCTATAATAATAACAAAGAAAAAAGAGGAGGAATTACTAATAGATATTCTTAATTAAATGTTTAACAAGTTAATGATATGTTAGAAAATAATAGGAAAGACTTACGTTGGCGAAGCCACACTTCGCGAGTAAGTACGGGTAACTATTACGGATGTTAGTAAGTTCGAATACGCCCTATAACGCCCAGATGCCACCTATAAAGGCTTCTTTAGCCAGTTACGCTCCTCGCTTGCTACCGTAATAGCACGCATACCAAACTCGCTCGGTATATATTCCCAAGCCGGCAACTTCCTTAACGTTGATAAGGAAGACCTTACGGTGGTTAACTACGTTAACCGTAAGTACTTGCGCTCATAACGCATAAGGTTAAGTCAATTAACCTCGACCCCAAACTAAAGGCAGAATCTACGTTAACACTATTAAGATCCAAGCAAACCTGTTAACCGTAAGTACTATCGTTGTAATAGTAATAAGAAATGTTGGATTTGTGGTAAAGCCAGCTACTAGTCAACTCGCCACCCCCTCACCAAGCGTAATAACAGGAAAGTAATGTACCACGTCCAGTACCTTATTGCTTCGAAACAAGATTACTTAAACTAAGTTATAAATGCTGAAAGCGAAAGGCCAATTGACGCTGCTAACGCCTCCAAATAAATTAAGTGGCACGGAAATACTGCTTCCGGTATGGCAGCTCAATAACTAGCCGACCATACCTTTTTATACCGTTTAGGTAGTAAAAACCCTTAACTTTACCTTAACCATGCCCTTAACTTCTTACATACCTTTAACCTTCGCAATCGTTATGCGGATCACACGTTTTAAGGTATTATGTCAGATACTGGGGCAGTAAAGTACTTAATAGGAGGTTATTTGTAATATGTGGCATTGCGGAGGGAAAGTACTATAGCTATTGAGATTAATCGTTACTATATTAGTAAGGCTAAAGTTAGCTTTGGTCCGGGCGAATAACTATCGTTATTAGAGACAACAGTAGTTTAAACTATTATAAAAGTAATTACGTTCCACATCCTTAAGTCTGTAGGGTATAAAAATGTAGAATACTTTGCCCTAAAAACTATTAAAAAGCTTTGCCACTACTTCCAAAAGTATATCCAACCCCCCCAAAGATTTAAGTTTATATTAAAAGACGATAAAGATTTTAATTGTAAGATCTTTATTAATGTTTTTTACTTAGATAATAAGCCTGTTTTTCACGTAGTTAACTTTGTGACCTTTTTATACGAAATTAAGTTTTTAAAGTCCCTTTCGGTAAAGGATATATGGGAAATGTTAAAGATACTATGAATTAACACGTACTTGGGGCCGCTTAACTTCGTCGTCTACGATACCAGTACCAACTTTATGGCAGCAGAGTTTTAGGAAGATGCCAAGATAATAGGTATTTAATGTAAATAGGTACCTGTAAAAGCCCAATAAAGTATTAGAAAGGTTAAAAGAGCACACGCCCTACTTCGCCGAACGTATAGTATCCTTACGTTGGAAATTGGAAATTTTACGGATTCGGAGGCACGTTTATGAATGGTAGTAAAGGGCTTAAACGATACTTTGGGCCTTAACAGCCTAGTGTTAAAGTTGTTAGTGTTTGGAGCGTACCCAAATCTGATGAGTAAATCTCCGTCTTCGGCAAGTACCTAAAAACATGTTACCGTTTATAATAAAGTTTCAAGAGAATTACGAAGGGAATCAACACGTTGTTAAATTAATAATGCCCTTAACAACAAAAACGGGCCTATAACAATCGACGTATTTGCTTTGCCACTGTAAAGGAAAGTCCTTGTGTGGTGGGAGCCGGGTAAATGGGAAGGGCCGTATAAGATATTAAGTACCGCGAATTTTAAAGTGGTTGTTAAAACTGCTAATAGCCTTGTATCCTTTCGAATTACCTATATTAATATTTACATTAAGAATATTAAAAATAAAGACTTTTAAGCCCCAAAAGTAAAACGACCGAGTTAATATGACCCTCCTTTACCCGTTCTTAGTAAGCCAATAGAGTGCCGCCGGCGCGAACGACCCATGAAGAAGAGAAAAAACGTTGAAGAGGAAAAATATATACCGGGCCATATTTATAATACTATTTAGGTAAGTAAAAAATAAAAGGATAACGAAAACTTAGTATTAAGGTTTAAGGTATAAAGGATTTTTAAGACTTTCAGCAAACTTTTTAAGAAAAACAACAAGGTCGAAATCGATAGCCTATTAACTTGAGGTGTGGTATAATTTATACCGAAAGTTAACTTTAACCTTCAAAATTTAATCTTCACGATTCTTAAGTAGAGGATTATTTACGAGGTTAAGGGTAAAACCACGGGGCGGCCTTATGAAAAGTTACAACTAATCGCTTAAAAATACGGCTATAAAGGCAAAGACTAAATACTTATGTAATTGTTAACGATTAAAAAGATTAATTAACGTTTAGTATTTGCCCTAAGATCAAATTTGCTAGCTAAAACTAAGGATAAATTTACACATAATAGTCGTAATATTACGTAATCTTATATATAATTAACAACGGATCTCCAACAGATTATATATTTATTATCATGAAAGGAACTCCGTATTATTTACCTATTAGGAACGGTAATAAGATGTGTTAAAATAACTATATGAATTAGCTAAAACAGGCGTTTACTGGTTTTTAACTTACTAATCGCACTTTAAGTCCCGACTGATGATAAAGTTTTTAATATACGATCTGTATTTATTAGTAACGTAAGAAGAAAACTTCGGTATGGTAGGTATGTAAACTAACGATACCTTTTTTGTCGAAACGATTAACACTATAACATTAAAATAACAAACGATTCAAGACTTGAAGTTTTAAAATTATAAGCTGATAACGACTTTTATAAAAACAACTAACTTAACTTTAAGAAATCGTTAATTCGTATATTTGGTGTTAATATCAGCTTAAGCTTCCGCTAAAAAGGCTAGAACGCTTTTTTTGCCATAATCAACAAAATTAATAAAGCTAGGTTTTAACTGTACTTGTAACAGCATATATGGGGTATTTATATTACCACCTTATACTAACCGAAAGCTTTATACGACTTATCCATTACGGCACAAGTATAAATACTAACGGATAAAGACTTTGATCGACAAAACAAAAGGTTGGAGTAGCAGATGCGAAACCTGAACCGCGGGATCAATATAATGCCCATTGACCTATCAAAAGCAAAGCTAATAATTTTCACGGATAGGTCTTTCACAAACAACACCGACTTATCTTTACAGATCGGCTTTTTAATAACTCTCGTCAACGAAGATAGGCAGGAAGATCAGTTTATCATTATCAGTAACCTGATTTACTAGACTTTCGTTAAGTGTAAAAGGATTATACGAAACGTACTAGCTTCGGAGGTTTACGGTATAATGACGGGTTTTAACGTGGGTATAACACTATAAAAGACCCTTAACCATATTACTAAGCAATTACGGATTCCTCCTATTCCGGTAGTAATTTGTACCAACTTAAGGAGCCTTTTCGAATACCTTTCAAAGCTCGGAACTACCAGCGAAAAGCGCCTAATGATCGACGTAATGACACTTCGTAAAGCCTACGAAGGGAGGGAAATTAAGGAGTTTTGATAGATTGATGGCAAAGATAATCCTGTAGATGCTATAACGAAGGCTACGCTAAACAAAGAATTGAAAAGGTTTATAGATAATAACAAGCTAACTATATGTATCGAAGGCTACGTGGATAAGCCGCTCAAATCACGTGACGGCGGATAGGGATATACTAACAAATTAAAAGACTTTCAAGAGATTAATGGTAATCTATTTAAGTGGCACAGTTGAAGTAACGAAGGGCTGTAACAAAAGAACTTTTTGTAGGAGTTAATAAATTCGGACCTCGGAGCGGCGGAGAAATCAAGGTTGAATGTGGTTAATTTGCATACAATTGGGTGCAATACAGTTTAAAAGTCAATTGAAATTGACAGGGGATACGAGGCCGCTATTTAGTGATAACCGGAAAAGATTGGTTAGCCACACTGACGTGCGCGCACAAATTAAAAAGCCGCCAGTATTGGAATAGTATTACATGCAGTATAATAGGTCAACTTTACTTATAGTAAAGTTAACCGTACTGCAAGTGTATTGCTTTGTGCGAACTTACCGCATTGGATGTAAGTCGAGTGCAGTACGCTGCACTTCACTTTAAGGTACGGACCAAGCAATTGGTCATACAAATTACAGTGCAGACCGTCTAGCGGTCTGCCAAACCTAGAACAATACATCTACTATCTGACTACTGCAATACTACTATTACTTCGAAGACCAATCGAATCGACAACGTTGCAACGTCATGTAATGATCACACTAAATACCCGTGAGTATATAGAAGGTGTCAGAGGGTTTATGTTATCAAGGAGGTAGCAGAGGCGCTGAGTGAACAATATCGCAACCGTGCAAGTAATGATCAAAAGCCGTGAGGCTATTCAGAATATACTGAGACTGAATACTTAGATTGACAACTGAAGAGCTATGAAGGAAATACTATCTATGTGGTACTGACCGTGTCCTTATATCCTTAATCCTTCATACGCCTTCAGTGCTGGATCATGTTGGATCGAAACATGATCTCAATGATCCTTAGTGTGTAACCCTAACCCTAAGGTTGCTGACATAAGAGATATCCCCACCTGATGTGTTGGACATCAGGTTCTTAGTGGCTTAGCCCCATACTGGCCTATTTTCTGACCCTCCGATGTTCTTGGGTCATAACACTATGAAGGAAATACTATCTATGTGGTGCTGACCGTGTCCTTATATCCTTAATCCTTCATACGCCTTCAGTGCTGGATCATGTTGGATCGAAANATATCCCCACCTGATGTGTTGGACATCAGGTTCTTAGTGGCTTAGCCCCATACTAGCCTGTTTTCTGACCCTCCGATGTTCTTGGGTCATAACACGTCAAAGGCCTACCAATAACAGAACATAATAAACAGGTGGTAGAGAATATACGAACGAAACGGCGAAATGGACAGATACGAATACTAGGCGTAAGACGACTCGATACTAAACCTACATCCTAAATTAGGAATACGAACCTCAAGGGGGGGGAAACGGTTGTAATTATTGTTTATTATACGAGTATAACACACCCCTACACCGATATATATTATGAAAAAAAACCAAACACCAAACCACTTTCTAAATGCGGTTAACACCCTGTTCGACCGTAATAAAAGCGGTTAAAATACCGAAAATAGCCCGTTCCAAAAAATGATAAGCGGCGTAAAACGCCAATACATACTTCACGAATCAATACTCACTAACCATAACTCTTACCGTAACCTTTTACCGCATAGCTTTCCTACTAATAGAAACGACTTTATAAAGCTTACCAATTTATCCAGACTTTAAGACGAAGACAATAATTGCAGCGGTGAACCATACAATATGCTCCATAGTAAAATATATATAATATTTAATACATGTAAAAAAATGAATATCGAAACATCCTAGTTTTACGTTATTTTACCTGGTATATTATTTGGGCAGGCCAAGGAGTAGTATATTTACTACTTTACGTAGGTGGATACATTTGTGGAATATTACAGTCGTCTACAATTACAATTTGATATAGAAATCAACCACGAGCTTTACAATAGGGACTGGATTAGTATAACCTGGAAATATGTGAAACATCAGCAAGAAAACGCTAATAAAAACCCATAGGAGGTACTTAATACCCTGTTAACTAAGATCTATACATTTTAGGCAGTTTTGAGACTGGAATACAAAGGTAATAGACTGTTTATCTAAGAAATAAAAAAAGTATACCGCGGAAACACAAATTTCGACCTTATACTATTTAAACCTGAATGTTATAACCCAAAGACCAACTACAGACCATAGAACAGGTCAGCGGTCAGCTGCGCCATCAGAAGCTTGATGTCCAACACATCAAGCGGGAATATCTCTTATGTAATGACCCAGGGTTAGGGTTGGGACCGCAAGGACCGAAGAGCGGTCTAGTCGATACTACATAGGACCGCAGGAAGCGACCAGCGACTTCAGCGGTCCAGTACTGAAGATGGTATGAAGGCCATGAGATATAAGGATACGGTCAGCACCACATAGATAGTATTTCCTTCATAGCTCTTCAGTTGTCAATCTAAGTATTCAGTCTATACACCTGAATAGCCTCACGGCTTTTGATCATTACTTGCATGGTTGCGATATTGTTCACTCAGCACCTCTGCTACCTTTTTGATAACACAAACCCTCTGACACCTTCTATATACTCACGGGTATTTAGTGTGATCACTCCACGCCCTTTATCACCAATAATGACCTTCGACCTTAACCCCTACACCAAACCTTTACCTATATTTTGCTTTTTTTACTCCCCACATTACTTTAATCGTTGAGTTCACTACTTTAAGCGAAAACACCAAGCCGTGTCAAGAAAGCCACGTTGTGCTACCTTATGTCAAGTCACCAAATCACAAAGTTTCCACGCGACTTTACGTTAAAACACCAAATCTTTACGCCCAAAATCACCAAGTCCCTCGCTCTACATATTTTACCAAGGTTCTATACAAGCTAAAACCTTAATATATTTACCGTTAACACTCAATTTAAAGCTATTACCGACCCCGAAAGTAAAAAATCACTTAAATCACTCGAACTTATCATCGCCAAGTACTACAATAGTAAGCTTTGGAGAAAAGATGTAAACGAGGATTTAACCGAAAGACACCTTATCAACTTCATCGGTCACTACATCGTTAACCAAAATGGCGGAGAAAAACGTAACTACAGTAACCGCACTTTCCGCAAGTATTGTAAGCTCTTTAACGACTAAATTATTAACATGTAAAAAAAGATACAAAAAGCTATTAAATCCAATTAAAAAGAAAAACTTAAACGCTGAAGAATCTACGTATTAGAGAAGACTTTCATAAGGCTAGCAAAAACCCTATTTAAATTAGCTTAACTTAAATAATAACCTTAAACTCATAAAGATGAAAACGAAAACTTTAGGGAAAACGAAGATGAAGACCCTTCGGAAAACGAAAATGAAGACCTTTCCGACGACCTCGACCTGGAAAACCTTTAAATCCCTTAAGCTGAAAACCTTTAAGTTTCTCGAGCCGAAGACCTTTAAGTCCCTTAAGCTAAAAAACCTTTAAGTTCCTCGAGCCAAAGACTTTTAAGATCCTCAGGTCGAAGACCCCCCTTAAGTTCAAGAAGTTAAGGCGCCACAAGCCCGGTAGGCCTAGCAAGTTCAAAAGGCTGAGGTACAGGCGCAACAGGCGCCGCAGGTGCCACAAGCTAAGTAAATTCAAAAGGCTGAGAAATAGGCCAAATAGACCCCACAGGCTCAGGAGGATTAGCAAGTCTAAAAGGCTAGAGAACAAGCGCCATAGGCTAAGGTACAGGCGTAACAGGCGCCATAGGCCTGGCAAGCCCAGCAAGGCTGGCAGGCCTGGCAAGGCTGATAAGCCTAGCAAACTCAACAGAGCCAGTAGACCTAGCAAGCTTAATAGGGTTGGCAGGAGCTTTCCTGTTAAGATCGAAATACACACCCCAAAGGTGTTGGTTAATAGCAAAACCACCTAACAAGGCCAAGTCACGTGCTAGCGAATAAGGGTACCCTGGCAAACTAAAAGACTATCAGGGAATTAAGGTTAGCGAGATTGACTGACACTGCTGAAGTGAAAGCCTATAAAGGTTTGTGGTGGAAAAACTTTTTATGGGAGTTGATAAAGTTGAGACTCGAAGCCGTAAGGCAAAAGGGAGGTAATTGAAGTCAATTTGGGTGCGGAATGCACTGAAATTGACAGGGGTTTAGCTAGTTAATGAGGAGGCAATTCAATAGCAACCGAAAAAGATTAGTCAACCACACTAGCGTACGCGCACAAACTAAAAAGCCGCCAGTATTAAAATAATATCACATGCAATGCAGTAGGTCAACTTTACTTACAATAAAGTTGACTGTATTACAAATGTATTACTTTGTAGAGACTTACCGCATTGGGTGTAAGTCGAGTGCAGTACGCTGCACTTCACTCTAGGGTACGGGCCAAGAAATTTGCTATACAAATTACAGTGCAGACCGGCTAGCGGTTTGCCAAACCTAAAACAATACATCCACCATCTAACCACGCAGTACTACTGTTACTTCGACCAATCGAATCGACAACGTTACAATGTCTAAGGCCTACCAACAACAATAATAATTATAGTTAAAATAGACGTGGGTATCAAGGAAATAAATATTCCTAAAGAGTATGAGAATGGGGACTAAATCCTTATTTACACGTATTTTAATTAAATTAAACTCCTTTTTATTCGATTTCATAATTACTCTGATAAAGTTATATAACTTCTAAACGAAACTACGCTTAAAAGTTAAACTTTCTCTGTTGAAGATAATGAAAAACTTACGTTAATCATTTTGACTTAAATTGTATATACCCACAACAGAGGAAAAACCCGACAAAATTAACAACTTCATTAAAAGTAATTCGAAAAATTACAATGTAAACAAAGTTTAATAACCTACTTAGCCTAACACTCCTCCGCTGTTACTCATATCACCCGACGTCCTTAATTCTAGGCTTGATCTAAATAAGATTATTAAAGGAAACAACTGTGATTACCGCAGCCTTTCAATAAAAAAATTAAACAGCAAAAACCCCCGTTAAAATCATATTTCCATTCAGTCGCGATACCTTTATAAAACCCGATAATTATCGACTGAAATATGGTTTCAAATCCAGAAACAAGAATTGATTAATTGACTCGCGATATTTTACCAATACAAATATATAGTTAATACGGTTAGCACCCAATGTAATAAATTTGTCCCAGATACGAAACGAAATACGAAAGCGAGTATAATTATACTCAACGGCTAAAAGCCAGTCCAAACCGCCCGCCTAGGCAAATAACGTCTCGAAATGAATAAAAACGGTACTCATAAATCTTTATCGCCTAGAAATAATCCTTTCAAATCGATCAAAGACTTATTCGTGCGGTAAAGATCGCTAATAACAGCCTTAATACAATGAAAAACCTGTTCGTATCGTATATTTCTTTGTACCCCCCAGCCTCGTAATACACCCCAACGGTTTACTCAATAGCTGGCGTACGACATCTCTCTACGTAAAAAAATGCGTACCAGTCCTCCTTAACTTATATCTTATTCGTATCTAATACAAACTCCATCTTTCAACTCGTCGCTGCCTAAATAAATGTAAATCCATCGACTTATAGCTAGTTGTATCGTTTCCGATCGCTTTTAAACGTTAGAAAACCAGTTTTGGTATTTTCCAGATCGGCTTTAAATTGCTAAGTTTTGATAACAACCTGTGCGAAATCGGACATGAGAAAAAAAAGCGGCTGGGTGGAAAACAGAAATCAATTAAACGGTTTATTAAATTTACTTTAACATAAACGCTATATAACCTATGACGGTTAAAAAACGACACATATTGACCTAAATCAGCCTCGAAGAGGTGAAAAGTATATCAATAAAAGTGGAAGATAAGGTATTAGCCAACTGCCTATCCTCTCTAATAATGCTAAAATATAACGTGAAATCATTAATATTTGTCATCGATTCGTCTATTGTTAGGAATATTCCATTAGAAATATCAAAAGAAACCTTAATCATATACCATAGTCCAACTTATAGAGATATATTAAGCAGGTTCTAAATAGTATTAACAATTAAAATATTAAGGGAAACTATCAAAATCTATAAAGGTTATTCCTGTACAACTTATGCATTCAGTTTGTGCACAGTCCGTTACGTACCCTTATATGTCATATAGATGAACCGCGCACAGACCGCACGTGGGCTAGGTATTATGTATCCCGTTACGTGTATATTTACGTAACCTATAAACTTAACGGCCTGTAGCCTGAGTCTATAACAGTTTAGCAGTAATGGAAAAGCTGTTTAATTACCTTTAACGCTGGCAAATTCACATTCTTATAGCTAGCCGCCTTAAGGACTTTCTATAGTCGATTAGTTTCTGTAATTAAACCTTCTATATGATTAAAGAAGTTCTAATTTATTCAAGTTAAATATCACTACATTTAACGTTTAATAGTAGAATTACAAGTGTCTTCCTTTTTTTTTTTTTTTTCCTATTATCTTGAACTAATTCTTCAATTTAAACGTCGACATGAACATCGAGATTCTTCATATCTTTAAAACGAAAGAAAGAGGTGATAGAGTATTTAAATATGTGAAATAAAATAGGCTCAAAAACTATTATTACAATCGTTGATACTAATAAAGAGATTTTTTTCCAGTATCAAAACCAACTTTGGCTTTATTTGAATTCGTGTAGTTAAGTGCTGTAACATTATTATTATACTTTCATAATATTACGTACTGTGAATAACATTGAATTGAGTGTCGTATTACTCAAATGTCTAGCATAATACATTGAAATACTTAATCCGCGTGACGATTACGAATTGTAAACAAATGTATATGGCCAAAGTCTTTATTATAATCATAAGTATGATAGAGGTTTTTACCTGTTAGGCGAAATAAAAAGGCTTGTTTGACCAGTAATTACGTTACCTCCGAGCCAATGCTAATATTTTCATACTAATCGATAACCTTAGATTTGTTTTCCTTAGTTTATGCCTCTATAACTTCAAAGTATATAATAAGTTTAATATATTCCTAGTTAAAAGTGGAGTCATATTGGATATGGTATATTATTTGTTTTGATTATCGTTTGGTAATTGTGTGGCGTGTCAACCAATAGCCTCATTTTCATTGAATCCAATACCTTTTGGTTTTTTGAGGGAATTCACGTGGGTAACTTGAAGATTTTGAAAAAGAGTAATATCCTTTTCCTTATATGTCTTAGCGGTTAGGCTTCTAGGTTTGGACCTTTCATCAATCGTATCGCCTAGGCCTTCCATATTTGAGGTCGATATAGTGTATGTAGAAGAGGTCTTTATCGTCGTTGTTCAAGTCTTAAACTTAGGGGTATATACCAGTCGAGTTCGGTACCTGTGTCATTACGGTTATAAGCGAATATCGTAATTAGCCAAAGAACTCTTGATAGGTGGCGTAAGGAACTGTAAGGCGTATTTAAACTCTTTTTGACCTGTGACATCTTGGAAGACTTTCTAGCTTAGTGTACCTTCGCCAGCTCCCACATTCCCCATTACTTATGTTATAACCCAAGGACTAACTGCAAGTCATGGAATAGGCCAGCGGTCCGCTGCGCTATCAGAAGCCTAATGTCCAACACATAAAGCCAGGGATATCTCTTAGGTAAGGACCAAGGGTTAGGGTTGGAACCGCAAGGGCCGCAGAGCGGTCCAGTCGATACTACATTGAACCACAGGAAGCGACCAGCGACTTCAGCGGTCTAGTACTGAAGATGGTATGAAAGCCATAGGATATAAGGACACGGTCATCATTACAACTTATTAGCAAAGCATCACCCTATAAATCAATTGATTAAGGAGGTTCATCATGATTTCCAACTCCTTTTTGAAATATAGTATATAAAACCACTTCATAATGCTCCCATTAATATAGTACTATGTATGATTGACGTCGTATGTGAAATAACATTTAAGGCTATTGAAAATCTCTTGAAATAACAACTAATTAGTTAAGTACCTAAGGTAATAATTTTTGGTTTAACCAATAAGGATACTGGAAGACAACAAATGAAAACCACATAGCTTTATTATTATTAAACGATTAATATTAAATAATGGTCTTAATTTAACGTTGAGGAGATTATACGGCTTAACTTTATACTTCCTTTTTCATTTCAAAATCTTAACTAAAGTTGTGATTGCTACGCAGTCCATATTCAGTATAGAAATATCTCAAGGAAAAGAAGTAAGATATTTATTGTAAAAACCCTTCAGATCTCTATACTAGCATTGCTAGAGTTGGTATTAATAGGTAGGATAGTTGCCTTTGGCATAGTTTGTGGTAAAAAAACTAATAGTTGTGATTATAATATGCTCGCACGAAAAGTTTCTCTAGCCTTATAGCTAATATTCTTGAAATACTTGTAAAAACGAAACGTATTAGAGGATTTGATAATTGTTGTTGTAGATTTAGTAATAGTTTCATTAATATTAAGGGGGTTTTTAATAAGGTTTTTATTAGTTCATTGGTGGATATTAGGTTAGTCGTAGGCCTTAGGATTCATTATGTATTGGTTAATTAAGTCTTTATAGCTAGCAAATATCGCACAAGAAGGTCTTCAGGCAGGAAAGTTTACAGAATTTATCTAGATTTTGGAATGACTTTGCGAACGTATGTTTATGAGTTGAGGGATGCTGTAGCTATCGATACCTTTCCCCTCATCTCTATATCTCCATTAAATATATTTTTCCGTGAAATATTCGTACATTATCTCAGCTAAATTGACGTTATTTCCAAATTCTAACGGAAATAAAATCCCTTGTTTATGTAGATCGGTTCTCAGCTTAACCTTGACCAACTTTTCTGTCTTCTTTTATATATCTAGACTCCAATACCTAAAGAACTCAACGAAATCGTATAATATTTAAATATCGGAGTCTTGTTTATTATGTTTAACTTTGACGATAAAGTATTCGATGTAGTTGGTTAGGTATTCGGGGGTGAATTTTTCGTTAAACTCCGTAAGCTATATATCATTATTCAAGTGTTTGATGAAGGTGATTCCAAGGCTTTTAATTACGTTTTTTTTTCATAAGGTTGGCAATAAGGTTGATCTCAGTCTTTTCGGTATTTATTTTAACAATTGAGGAGTGGAGTAAAACATTAAAGTAATAAAGGGAGAAACGTTTGATATAAGAGGGTAAATTGTAAGTTGTTTACCCTTCAAGTTATTATTTGTTGTTAAACGTCGTGAGAATTAGTCGAGTTTTTTATTTAAAACTTACAATAATAGTACCCTAAATATTAGTAACGACTTGGCCGTTTGCTAACTCCTTAACTTGACGATTTTAAGGATTTTAGCGGTCAATCTTAACGCTTTTCTTCCAAAACTAGTTGAGTGAATATTGTTTAGTGTTTTAAATGGCGATAGCTTCACCAATTTGAAGTATCTATAAACAGGAGCACACTCAAAAGTCTTTTTTTTTGCTCCCTATAAACAGCAGGCGTAACAAAAGGGGCCTCTCGCAATAACTTTTCCTCTACTTACGCAATTATAAAGTGTAACCAGAAAGTAGCTTCTTCTACCATCTATATTATCTATGCTTAACGTAATAAGCACTGATCAGTGTTGGTAGGCCTTAATTATTACAACGTAGTCGGTTTGAATCTCTGCTTGAAGTAATTGGTGTATTTCATTAAAAGTGGTGTGTTATGACCCAAGCACGTTGGCGGGTCAAGAAATAGGCCAGCATACATCTGAGCCTCAGTGAGCACCGGTGAGCCTCAGTACTGAAGATGGTATGAAGACCATAGGATATAAGGACACGGTCAGCACCACATAGATAGTATTTCCTTCATAGCTCTTCAGTTATCAATATAAGTATTCAGTCTACACACCTGAATAGCCTAACGGCTAGTGATCATTCTACAGCACGAACAAACATCTTCTGATATTGCACCTTTGTTACCTCTGTTATCTTACTGCTAACAAAACCCCCCTGACACCTTCTACTTACTCACGGGTATTTAGTGTGATAATTACATGGTGATGTATTACTTCTATGTTTGGCAGACTACTAGCCGGTCTATACACTAATTTGTATGGCTAATTGCTTGGCATATACCCTTTTTCGAAGCGGGAACCTACAATAATTGACTTGCAGTCAATACAATCAATCTCGCAAACTATTAATTCAACTTACAGTCATTAAAATCAAGTAACTATCAATATAGTTGACTTTACTGTACTAAGATTGACTGCTATTCCAACATTAACATAATAGGGTAACGATTTTACTACGTCGGTTTCCAAATCAATATCAGTATTTATAATTTTAAAATTATTAAAATTAAATATTTCAACATTATTTTATTATTTACAAGATTAACGTGCATATTCAACGCATGAAATTCATGAAGAATTAGGAAGTATCAATCGCTTTAAAAATATAAAACGTTTAAGATTTGATGAATTTTAATAAACGTTTTATCAAAAATCATTTCTAGATTTATACTCTACTTTACCAAGTTTCAAACGTTACAAACTTTGGTATTAGAGTAAATCCTCAACCCGCGTGTTTACAAAGTTAAGGATCAAGTTTTCCATTCAGTTAATATTCCCAAGATAACATATAACTGACGTATCGTTTTCAATATAAATTTTTCGGATTTACATATCGGTAGTATTATTTCGTGATAAGATAATAATAACTCTATACGTCTAGCTACATGGTTGTTGTTTAAATTCATTCTAGAGAAAACATAGCTATAGATTTCACAATAAGGAGTTCTTACTGAGAATTATGTTTTCTGAAACAAACTATGGAGAATCATAAGGTCTTGCTGACTGACTCAAAATCATTACAAACAACAAAAATATATTATATTTCATTACCATTAGAATATCCATATAACCTCAAATACTGTAGTTGAAGTTTGTATCTAGTATAAACATTCGTATCGTTGACTGGACCTATACAATAACCGTTAAACTGGGTATATTAAGCTTCCAACTTAGAGAAAGACCGAATCAATACCTTTTATATACCTTTTTATTTGCTATATAATCCATTTTATGTCAAACTATATCATAATATTATATATTGAACATTTTCCGCATTTTCCAATGAGAACGAATCCGAGGTTTAAAATCATCTACGTGAAAGTATATAAAATATATCACATCATCAATTTTTTCTTAATAGAATTAGTCATAAAAGAAATTGTCAGAATAGTATTACATGAAGTGCAGTAGGTCAACTTCATTTACAGTAAATTGATTATACTGAACTGCAAGTTGAGTGTATTACTTTGTGCAGACTTACTGTATTGGTTGTAAATCGATTGCAGTATACTGCACTTCACTCCAGGGCACGAGCCAAGCAATCAGCCATAAAAATTACAGTGCAGACCGGCTAGAGGTCTGCCAAACCTAGAATAATACATCTACCACTTAATCAATGTAATACTACTATTACTTCGACCAATCGAATAGATAACGTTGTAACTATCTAAATCCCTACCAATACTGATCAATTTTTATTGGGTTAAGTACAGATTAGCTAAGTAAAAGAAGAAGCTACTTTCCAGTTACGCTTTACGGTTAAGGCGGCTAAGGTAAAAGAAAGATTTCTGCGAAGAGCTTTTATCAGTATTGTATTAATCTTATAGCGTCAGGAAAACAGAGAAAACTTTTGGATTGTGTTAGTTTTATAACGGCAAACTAGAAGTTAGCGACGGTATTATTGTTGAAAACACTAAGAAATCTCTACCAGATCTTTCTTAAAGACGTTAAGATTAATTGTTAGAAGTCTCAAAGTTCAGCAAGTTGGCAAACGACTAAGTTAGTACTACTACAGGTGCTATTACTTCAACAAAAACGACTAAGTCCCTACGCCAAACAACTTTTAACTTCCGCCCTTAATATATTCCAATAAACGATCTTTGACCTTACCTTCTACACTAGATCTTTGCCCCTACCTCGATATTTTCACTTCCCCTACGCCAATTCAATCGTTAAGATCGTTATCCTAAACGAGAAACACTAAGTTACGCTGAAAAAGCCACGTCACGCGACTCCATGCTAAATCGCCAAGTTTCCACACAACTTAAAAACAAAACACCAAGTCCCATATAAGCCAAAACCTCAAGATATTTGACGAAAGCACTTAATTTAAAGCCATTACCGACCTTGAAAGGAAATAAGCAATTAAAGACTTCGGAACTGCTTTCAGCAAGTTTTACGAAGAGGACTTTTAGGCGCTAAATGTCGATGAAAAATTAACGGAAAAACACCTTACCAACTTCTCCGGCTACTACATCGTTCAGCATAGTAATACTGAAAACGTTAACTACGCTTTTAACAACTTTCGTAATCTTTTTGGTAGTTGGACCATTAATATATGGTTTTCGGTACAAAAAGGAGTTAAGTTAATGATCAAAGCAGAGCTTAAACGGCAAAGAGTCTATATACTATTATAAGGCATTACAAATCTAATATAAGAGCTTTTTGATTTAGCCTAGATTTAGGAACGCCCTTAAAAGTTACACCCTAAGGAAAAGGGTATTTAAAAAACTTATCGCCCTTACACGCGATTCAGAGAACCCCCTCTTTATTCCTAGTTAATTTAAGCCTTTTTACGCGCGTACGATAAGCTTATTAACCTGCTTGGCAATCCAACACCTCCATATAACAACACGGAGTACGTCCTAAACGGTAGCAAAGCACGTAAAGCAAAGGCTGCCAACGCGGCTAAAGGTATTAACGTCGGCGCTTCACACCAGTCAATTAAGTAAAATCGTCAAGCCTCTCAAAGTCGTCAGATATCACTTCCACCTTTAAGTTTGCTTACGCGCAAAAGCTCACTATAAGTTTTATCGCATGACTTTACCCCTCGAGCTAAGCAACTAGTAAGTACCCTTAACACCGTACCTAGGAAGCTTTAAGGCTTAAACTATCAGAAAACACAATTTACAACTGGGATGACTATCGTAATCTTTCCCTAAAACCTATTAGGATGGCTAACATTGATGATAAGCTACTAACGAATTTTGCTAAGACTTAAAACAATGTGAAAGGATATAATAGAAATCCTTATAACCTTTCCGACACCAAGATAATACCTTTCTTAAACATTTGTAAGTAAATAGAGGTTTTCTTTTCAAGTTTTTACTTATTGTTTCCCGGAATCCTTACAAAGCACGTTAAGGACTATTACCTAACCTTTATAACTGGAGCTATTACGTTTTGTGAGATTTACAATGGTATAAAAAGCTAATTCGAACACGATATTTACCTCGCCCAATACTATACAAACTAGGTTATTACGCGGTGGGCTATAATATTAGCAAAGAAAGAAATAGGGGTAAATATTAATAGAAGTCATTAATTAGATGTTTAACAAGTTGATATTATACCAGAAAGTAATGGGGAAAGCCTACGTTAGCGATGATATATTTTACTAATAGGTACGAGTAACAATTACGGGTGTTAACGAGTTCTAACATGCCTTACAATGGCTAAATACTACTCATAAAGGATTTTTTAGCTAATTACGTTTTTCGTTTAACATTATAATGACGAAGATACCAAAATAACTTAAAATATACCCCTAAGACGAAAACTTCGCTAACGTGGATAAAAAAAACCTTATGGTGGTTAATTACATCGACTGTAAATACGGTTATAGGTGCCCTTAACATCTAAAGTCTAGCCCACCGGCTACAAACTAAAGGTAATAGTTAAGCTAACGTTAATGAAACTAAAATTTAGGCGGATCTGTTAACCTTAAATACTATCGTTGTAATAGTAGCAAAAAAATAGATTTATAGCAAGTTTAGCTATTAGTTAACTTAGCACCCCTTTACCGAGCATAATAATAAAAAGGCAGTATATTATACACAATACCCCATTGCTTTTAAATAGGACTACCGAGACCAAATCGAAGACTTTAGAGTCGATGAGTCAATTCACGACGCTAATTCTTTTAAACAGATGAAGTGATATAAAGATACTACCTTTAATACGGCCTAATAATTAGCCGATTACGCCTTCCTATACCGTTTAGGCGGTAAAAACATTCACCTTTGCTCTAACAAAGCTCTTAACCCTTTATATATCTTTAATTTACGCGATCGTTATGCGGACTATACGTTTTGAGATATTATGCCAGATACGTGAGTAGTAAGGTACTTAATAGGAGGTTATTCGTAATACATGACATTGCAAAGAGAAAGCACTATAACTACTGAGATTAATCGTTACGATACTGGCAAAGCTAACATTAGATTTAAACTAGGCGAACAACTATCGTTAATAGGGATAACGGTAGTTTAAACTGTTATGTGGGTAATTATATTTCATATCCTTAAGTTACATACCCCTTTTTTACTTTAATTGGAGGATATAAAGACCTTCGGCTTTAATGTCGACGTCGATGTAAACGAATTAGTTAAAAACGACCAGAGGTTTCCCCTCGCCTTTAAGTGGAGGTACCTATAGTTTCATCTTTAAGGCCCGAAAACAGTGGTGTTAAACTTCATGGAGCCGGAAATACGTTAACTATACCGGTTCTTTAACTATTTAGCCGTTAATAGGTTATATAAACTTTTAAAGTCTGTAGGATATAAAGATGTGAAATAATTTTCTTTGAAAGCTATTAAAAGGCTTTATCACCATTGCTAAAAATATATTCAAGCCCCCGAAGATTTAAATTTGTACTAAAAGATGATAAATATTTCAATTACGAAATTTTCGTCGATATGTTTTACTTAAATAACAAGGTTATCTTTTACGTCGTTCATTTCGCAACTTTTTTTTACGGGGCTAAGTTTTTTTAGTCTCTTTCAGCAAAGGATACGTAGGAAACACTAAGGATATTGTGGATTATATATACTTGGGCCCACCTGACATTGTCGTTTACGATGCTCGTACTAACTTTTCGGCGACGAAGTTTTAAAAAAATGCCAATATAATAAGTATCTAGTGTAAACAAGTACCTGTAAAAGCCTACTAAAGCATTAGGAAGGTTAAAAGGGTGTACGCCTTATTTCGCCAAACGTATAATATCCTTATACTAGAAATTAAAAGCTTTATGCATTCGGAGGCAGGCCTATAGATGGCAGTGAAAGGTCTAAACGATATTATGGGCCCTGACGGCTTAATGCCAAAGTTGTTGGTCTTTGGAGCATACCTACGCCTAACGAGTGAATCTCTGCCCTCAGTAAGTACTTAAAAAAGTGTTGCGGCCTACGGCAAAGCTTTAAGGAAGCTGCGAAGAAAATCGGCACGCCGCCAAATCAATAAGGCCCTTAACACCAGAAAAGGCCATACAACAATCGATGTACTTTCTTTTCCAGTGTAAAGTAAGGTTCTTGTATAATAGGACCCGGGAAAATAAAAGAGCCCATATAAGATATTAATTATTACGAACTCCAAAATAATTTTCAAAACTTCTAACGGTCTTATATCTTTCCGAATTAATTAAGTAAAGTACTATATTGGAGCCATTAATGATGAAGACCCTTAAATTAAACAACCTAGCTAATACGAACCTTTTTTACCATTTATTGATAAGCCAAGAAAACGCTACCGGTGCGGACAAGCCCCCGAAAAAGAAATATTAAAGACGAGAAATATATACCGGGCCGTATCTACAATACTGTTTGGGTAAGTGGGAGAGAAAAGAATAAAAAAAATTTAGTACTAAAGTTTCAAATACAAGGGATTATTGAAACCTTCGATAAATCTTTTAAGGAAAGTAACAAAATCTAGATTAACGGTTTACTAACTCGAAGGGTTATATAATTCGTATTGAAGACCGATTTTAACTTTTGAGACCTAAATGTTACGATCTTTAAGTCGAGAATTATTTACGAGGTTAAAGGTAAAACTACGGAGCGGCTATACGAAAAGTTACCCCTAATCGTTTAAGGACACGGCGATAAAAGCAAAAATTAAATGCTTACATAGTAATCAACAATCTATAAAATTAATTAATGTTTAATAATTACTTTGGCAATAGCTTTGTTAACCAAAAATAAAGGCAAGTCTAATCTTAATAGCTGTAATATAACGTAAACTTATATGTAGCAAGTAACGGATCTATAACGGATCATACTACTAAAATTTCTATAAAAACTACGTATTATTTTCCCTTTATGTACAGTAATACGATATATTAAGCTATTACATGGATTGGCTAAAATAGGAATTTATCATTTTTTAACCTATTATTAGAAATTTAAATTACGGTTAGTGATAAAGTTTTTAACGCTCGACCCTTATTTACTAATAATGTATTAAAAGAACTTCGACGTGGTGGGTATGTAAATTAACGATACCATTTTCGTCGAAACGGCTGGCTTTATAATACTGAAACAACGGGCAATAAAGAACTTTAAATTCTGAAATTGTAAGTTAGTAAGGAAGTTAACGAAAAGTAACTAATTTGACTTTAATTGTAGAGGGACTGAGACCGGAGCTGTCGCCTGAGGTGGTTGGATTCTGTCTTTAAACCTCGATGAAGAGGGAAAGGAGAAGTCTCTGCTAGGGAGCTACTATGGAGCTAAGATGGTGTAACCCGATCACGTAACGTATGGAAGCGTGTCTCCATACGGCTTCCTCTTTGCTCCAGAGCATCGTAAAAGCGTGTAGAACTACCAGGGTTAGATCCATAGTAATATTAGTCAGGCACTAGCCTGTAACTTTAATGGATCGGTAATCCATATATTTAGTATTAATACCGATATTAGCTTTCGCTAAAGGGGCCAAAACACTATTCTAACTACAATCGAAAGGATTAATCGGGCCAAGGCTTAACGGTACTTGGAAGAGCGTACTCAGGGAAATTATATTATTATCTTATATTAACTGAAAACCTTTTACAACTTTGGCATCGCGGCATAAACATAAGACCCGGCCAATAAAGACTTTAACCGGTTAAATAAAAGGTTCGAATAGTAAATACGAAATTTAGACCGAGGGATTAATATAGTCTCGATCGATTTGTTAAAGGTCAAGTTAATAATCTTTACAGCCGGTTCCTTTACAGATAACATTGATTTATCTTTACAAATCTGCTTTTAATAACCTTCGTTAATAAAGATAAACAAAAAGACCATTTTAGTATTAGCTTCGGAGATCTACAGTATAATAGCGGGCTTTAACGTAGGTATAATATTATGGAAGACCCTTAACCTTATCATTATGCAGCTAAATATTCTTTTTATCCCGGTAGTAATTTGTACCAACTCGAAAAACCTTTTCAAATACCTCTCGAAACTCGGAACAACCAGCGAAAAACGCTTGATGATCGACGTGATAGCACTTCATAAGGCCTACAAAAGGAGGGGAATTAAAGAATTCGGATAAATTAACGGCAAAAATAATCCCGCAAATACCATGACCAAGGTGGCGTCAAACAAGGCCTTGGAAAGGTTTGTAGATAGTAATAAGCCGACTATACATATCGAGAGTTACGTTAATAAGCTGCCCGGAAATTCCAGATTACGTGACGGCAGTCAGAAATATAGTGGCAAACTGGAAAATTGCCAGAGAATGGATAATACCAACCTATTTGATTAGTACGGTTAAAGTGAAGGCTTGTAAAGGCTTACGGCGAAAGAACTTTTCATGGGAATCAATAAACTCGGATTTCGAAACGACGGAGTAATTAAGGTTAAATATGGTCAATTTGTATGCAATTGGGTGTAATTCAGTATGAGAGTCATTTAGGATTGAGATGGGTCCGGATAGTTGACGGGGAGGCAATTCAGTGGTAACCGGAAAATATTAGTTAGCTATACTGGTGTACACGCACAAACTAAAAAGCCGCCAGTGTTAGAATAGTATTATATGCAGTACAGTATGTAAACTTTACTTGCAGTAAATTCGAATATACTAAACTGAAAGTTAAGTATATTGCTTTGTGCAGACTTATCGCATTGAGTGTAAATCGAGTGCAGTACGCTGCACTTCACTCTAAGGCACGGGCCAAGCAATTGGCTATACAAATTACAGTGCAGACCGGCTAGCGGTCTGCTAAACCTAGAACAATACATACACCACTTGACCAATGCAATACTACTGTTACTTCGACCAATCGAATCAATAACGTTGCAATGATCTAAGGCCCTACCAACAGGAATCCAATTTTTTGACATTGAAAAACTTTCATATAGGTAAAAACATAACTGGTTTGGATTTATTAACCGATATTTTCAGTTCAAATCGTTTTGATTTGTATTTAATCAGAAAAAGTACGAATATTTTTCAGAATATCGTTGGCTTATATTTTTCATTTTCTGGGTTTAGTTATTATTTCATATTAAAAAAGGAGGTTGTTGAAAACCAATCAAAATTAGATTGATGCTTATGAGTATTTTTTAGATTTTTTAATTAGTCCAATCGAAATTTGAAGTAGATACTAGAATCAAACGGTTCATATTATATTTAACAAAGTTTATCGTTAGTGTTTCGAGCTTATAAATATCGTAGACGAAATTTTAAATTTCGTGTGCAGGTACTTCAAACCCGGTTTTAATAACTTATAAGGTAGTTAGTCTTTGTATAACTGGACCTTTTTCGTAGGTATACATTTTGAAGAAAACGTTGGAATTATTACCTACTGGTTTAGGTACGTTTTCAATTTTACTTTTGTTTGTATTAAACCAGGCACCGCGATGAGTTCTTTTACTTTCAGTTTGTAGATGCTAGCGTAGACGATCGAAATCCTAGTGGCCTTCCTCCAAATTCAAGACTTAAGAGGTATAAAATGCCTATAGTTGGACCACGTTTGTAGCTTATCCTGTACCTACCAAATACCTAATTGCTCTAGGGGAGGATCTATACCCTTATTAAAGGGGCCTATAAATAGCTTCTTGTATATGTGTACGCGTGTGTACGTATAAGTGCAAATACGTCCACTGCGGATACCCAGTGAGTTTTTGAGTATGAGACTCTGCACCATAGCTATATAATGCATCCACCGTTACTGGGAGACTCGGGGGCTCGCTTAAGATGTCTTGTTTGTTACAGCGCAAGTTCTCCAGTTGATAATGAAAGCAAATACAAACTTAAGTCGTTTCCGGTGAGCGTTAACTAAATTATACCCTATTTTAAATTCTCTTTATACGCTGAAAGATCGTATATCGCTTATTTCTAGCTTAGCTAGCAATATTACTTTCTCTATACCTACCCTTCACCCATCTAGTAAATTTCAAAAATTATGTTGTAAAATAACAGTCCGTTACTCAGGCGAACTCCCGAAAGTAAAAGGGTACTTATAAAACCGTTTTAAGTTAGGTTTCGCATTCGCATCTGTCCGGTAGCCGTTTCAAAGGCCGTAACCATTATTTTCAAACCTTTATAAAATCCCGGTAATATGCAAATTGTAAAGATCCCTGTTTCTCCTGATAATACGATCGCCTATAACGTTTGTTAGCGTTCGTGTATCTTAACGACGGTAATAAGATACGAAATCTTTGTACCTGTGATATATAGTAAAAAATCAATGTAAAAGTTTTTTTTAATAAAGGGATTTTACCTGCGATCTAAATCGACTAAAGTTTTAACCCAATTCGTATTTGATACGTAAAACCTTAAAGTTTTTATAATTAGAAAGCCTTGCGTGTTGAATTAGCATACTATAACCTCATTCAATTTTAATTTATTTATTAATAGGGATTTAAAGTCGTTGGTAGAAAACCGATTCTTTGCGTTGAAACATATATTATCAAAGACTACTTTATGTGCTAGTTGGTTTATATGTTTGTTACTAATAATCCCCATATAAGCAAGATTTCAACGTAGTAACGCGAGCCCCCTTTGGGTGTCGGAAAATTCATCAAAACGGTTATAGGTATTTAAAAAAAAGGTTGCGGCGTCGCCTTAAAAAACTTAAATGATTGAAGTCTCATTAATGTAAATCGAAATCTCCTTGTAAAGGTTAGGGATAATGGTTTAAAACCTGAGAAAGTTTTTGATAACTTTTAAATTGAAATCATATATAATAGCATGTAATCTGATAGACGTTAAATTAGTTGTTTCACCGTTAAAAAATGAAATCGTATTCTACAAACTTCTTACCATCATTAATATATTTCGAATAGTCTATTGAAACGATTTTTCACTATTTGGTCGATCCATATTACCACTGTTTATAAGCCCAGGTAGAAAAAAATTAAAAATAAACCCTCAAACAGGTCGTATATTGATTTTATGGTAAACCGTAACAGGATTAGCAAAGGCTGTGCAAAAACCGGAAATTCATTACCTATTGCTAAAATTCGTGATATAACAGGGTCCCTTTTACATATGATAAACTTGAATATGTTTTTCAATTTTTATCTTGGTTTGTGAGAGATATGGGGACAGAGGGGGTAGGGGTCATTGAGGCGCAAAGTCGCTCCGATATTTTTGTGGAGCCTAACTTTCTATAGACTAGTTTGAGCTTTTCGGTCGTAAAACCTCGAATGAGGGCAGGTGGAGCCACCTCTCTAACAATTGACATACACTAATCTAATAGATACGTCCAGTTTACATACATAAATTTATAAATTATGCTAAGTCTTTATTACTCCAAAATCATTCCATCCGAGGATATAACAACGTTTTTAAACACAACAACATTAGGTGTTATTTTGTAAAAGCGGATGATCGTCTTCGTCGCCTTAATAATTAGAATATACATATTATCTTTAAAAAAACATTGCCCATAGCCGGGTCTCAAGTACTAGTTTTCAGCGTAGTAAATAATTATAAAGACGAAGGTGAAAAAAACGCGGTTCTAAATAGTTACGGGGGAGGGCTATCTTTAACACGTAAAGGCTAATTGTAATACCTCGCGAGCTTAAGTATATAAACCACGTGCTCCACGACGTAAACCCGTTTGAATAAGTCCCAATAAAACCAAAACCCTAGTTATTGGAAGTTAAATAGCTTTAAGTTTGTAGTCTTTTAGATAATAGAATAAAGAAGCCCGATATTTTTAATTATCAACGGATTACTTTGTTTAAGAATACCTGCCTCCCTAATCCACCTAATAATATAGGAAAGTTCAAACTTTTCCGAAATAAACTCTAGTTTATTTTGGATAGGCTCATTATGAATTACTTATACATTAGTTAGAAAATCGATAACGTGGGTTTTTGAAAACTTGAAGACGTGGAAAAATAAAACGTTGCTTATATAAACGAAAATACAGTAATCGTAAAAGGATGCATCATCCGAGATATATATTATATATTGAATTGATCAAAAATAATATATATAAGTGTCGGTAAGGTCTTAAGCCTATAGTATTCACGTGAACATAAGGTTTTTGAAGAGTAATCAGAATGATTGGTAGTTGTAGTATAAAGTAAAGATAAGATGATGTCAAGAAGAAGCATCCAGAGGTGTATGCCACAGGTGAGGGCTTATAAGTCCTCCACACAGAGCGTATCACTTTGGAATACTCCTTTTAGACCAATCCTCGCATTGCCGTCGGTCTAAAATAAATAATTCAGACCGACCCATATATAATGCACTTTACGTCTTATAAGAGTGTAACTTACAGCGTAACACGTTACCGTATACCATACAGGAGTACACTCTGCAATATAGTACTGTCATGACCCAGACAGCGGCTGGGTCAGGAAATGGGCCAGTATGCAACTGCGCCACTGAGAAGCCTGAAGTCCAACACATCAGGCGGGGAACTTCTCTTATGTCAGCAACCCCGGACAGGGAAGGACCGATGGAACCGACAGCGACTCCAGCGGTCCAGTACTGAAGACGGTATGAAGGCACGGATATACAAGGACACGGTCATCACCACACAGATAGTATTTCCTTCATAGCTCTTCAGTTGTCAATCTAAGTATTCAGTCTACATATCTGAATAGCCTAACGGCTAATGATCATCCTACAGCACGAACAAACATCTTCTTGATATTGCACCTTTGTTACCTCTGCTACCTTACTGCTAACATAAACCCCCTGACACCTTCTATTTACTCACGGGTATTTAGTGTGATCATTACAACTTCATTGGAAATATTGATGAAAGATTCGATGTTGTAGGTAATTGGTTTAAATCAAACTATTATACATTTTTTTTTTTTTTTGCATCCACTCCACATTTAGTATTTATTACTCAGCACTCTACCCTTTTTTTTATTTTTATTTTTCATGCAGATTGCACAGATAGTACCTTTTTAGGGTGTGTATTGAAATTTCAACAGATACAGTCTGTACATAAGACTCAACACCAAAATGTAGAGAATTCTTTGGAAATGAGGATTTCCATCGGAGAACTAAGAAATAGTATTCTCAAACCATAAGGGTATCGAGATAAGGATTGCAGCTAGTTTCAGCTGTTTGTACAACTAGTATTTACTAGTATAAGGTTCTGATTGTGATAATCGACATCTATGAGGATTCTCTTGATTATATATCAAGAAGTTCTCCAGATAGATTTCTGGGCATTCTTTCTGCGATCTATAAGCCTATATGATGTTTTTTTTGTATAATATCTTTAACAAACTTACGTATAAGTTTTGTCAACGAACTTAAGCTTGCAATAACGGTTATATACACCTTTTTATACTAATAGCATCTTTTCCAACTCCAATCGATATGACTTACAGTTTGCAAATAGCTATTTATAACTTGTGCATAACAGCTGTTTTTGTATTTAAAAAGAGGGTTTTATTGGATTGATATATTTTAACCTCTTTTGCAAATATACTTCGTTAATCATTATGATGGCATTAACGAAAAGAGAAAAAAAAACCAGTCTATATTTCTTTTACTGGTGTAACTTTCTTACACTCTAGGTATTAGATAACTAGATAACACGCTTCATAAGACCTTGGCTCGCATAATCATAACGAAACAAAATAAAAGTAAAGGAAACGGACTTTCCATGCGGCGGCGATAATATAACTCCACATCTCTTTACTTCATAACCGTGTTAGTCAACATTATCTACTGGGGAAGCAGCACGGGACGATCCAGGTCAGAAACCGTACGCGGATACGCACAAAGGAAAGAAAGGCTGTAGGGGCGGTGCCATGCCGTGTCGTAAGGAACTACCTCAAGACCAAGGGGCCCGTGATCTTCCGAGTGTTTGTGGTGGCTGGCTTTGCCATACAACTGATTGCCGTGGGCACAAACCTGTGGATTAGAAACTGGACGTCCAGATACGACAGGCTCGAGGAATTCCCAAGGCCAACAGCAACCAATGCCAAAGCTTGTACGCCGGTGCCCGCCTGGTACTACAGTTCCTGGGCAAATGCACCAACATCTGCATCTCATACGCCCTCGTCATTCATCCGCCAGCTCCTCGCCTTCTCTAGGTCCATCAAGGCATCGTCCAAGATCTGGGAGCGCCTTCTGCAATACTCGGTACTCTTGGCGAAGCTGCAGCAAATAACCGACCGCCTGTCCAGGGACATCTCTATTGTGGACGACCCACGCACCTCCTGCTCCGTCAGCGCATTCCAGCTCGCTGTTGACGTAGCCATGGTCGTCGTCCTCATGGTCTGTATTCTGCCCGGCGGGCCCGTCGTGTACGTACGCCTTCCTCGCCCGCGTCTTCGCCACCTACCTACTTACTATCTCCCCACGGCCGTGTCTACCCGCGGCGCCCAAGACCATCAGGTGACGGAGGCCGTCGCCCGGTCGTCGCTCTGTTAGCATGTGGGTGAGACGCTCGCGGGCTACGTCAGCATCCGCGCCTACGCTCGCGCGACAATATCCACGGCGAAGCTCGGTCTTTTGGTGGACGGCATGCATTTGCCGTGGCGGCTTCTCCAGGCTCGTGAGTCGTGACTGACGCTGTGAGTCGATGTACGCAGCGGGCCTGGATCTCATTCGCGACCGGCGTGTTCGTGGTTCTGGGCCGCGACACCATCGACCCGGGCGTGGTGGGCCTGATCACCACGTGCAGGGCGTCGAGACGTTGGCCCGAGGAGATGCGTGGAGCGCATGGCCGAGCACACGGCCGCTGCGCGGGGGCTGCTGCACAAGGCGCGGGTGCTTGTGCTCGACGAAGCGACGGCGAGTGTGGGCCACGACGGGCTGCGGCAGGAGCCCATGCGCAACGTGACAACGGCGATGACGATGGCGCACAGGCTGCTGACGAACACAAACTAGAACCGCGTGATGCTGTTTGAGACTGTCTGGGTGGCGGCGCAGGGGGCGGTCGGGGAAGAAGAGTGCATTCAAGCGCCGGTCCAAAAGGTCTGGGAATCTTGACGCCATATGTCGCATTGCTGGCGTGTCTGCTTTGCAGGGACGAGGTTAGGTGACAATAGCAGCTTGGGTTACGAGTTCATGAGGGCTTGAGAAGGTGTCATCTATAAAGGTTTGAAGGTGGCACCCAGAAATGTACGAACCTGTAGTGGAATTTGTATGTGAAGATGGACTGTTGATATATATACTGAAAAATGAACATTGGCATCAACTACAAAGCGCAAATGGTTTAGTGGTAAAATCCATCGTTGCCAGAGGTCACGCATTTGTCTCAGATTCGATGGGCCCCCGGTTCGATTCCGGGTTTGCGCAGCTAGTAAGGAATCATATAGTGCCATGTTAGCCACAAGATGATATTTTTGCTTTTGCTTTCGTGTCTTGCGACTTTCGACTTTCGAGCTTTGACGGTGTACATGCCATACATACTTAGCAGCAAAATGGCATTCTGAGGTTGAAAGTTTCTGTATCAATGTACAGTGCACAGTAACGAGGATGCCCATAAGGGTCTCGCATTCACAATGTCTACGAGTACGTACGTATGATGCACAGGTCAAGGAGGCTGTGATACATGCAAATAAACATTCCAGTGCAGGTCGAACCAAGTACCGTCCGTCTGCTTGCCAGCTTTGCAGAGGCGACACTACAGGACCACAGGAACCCAAAATGCTTTGCCGGTCGCTGCGCCCTGCCAGCCGTCATGACTTGCCACCTGAACTCCGCCAGATGTGAACGTGGCATTATACCAAGAAACAGGGCAACAGCCTCAGCCACGTCCATGTGGTCGTCGCGTATTAAACCAAGGTAGTAGATATATCGGCATCCACAGGCAGCCAGCCCATCATGTAGGAAGGCTGGCTCTTGCTCCTCTTCCCCATCGTCAGCGCCCGCCTTTCCGGGTCTGCCCCGTCGCCTTATTCCAATCCTCCCACTCCTTGCTTATCTCCATCAGCACCGTCCCCATCACCGGCGCGCTGGCCATCAGGCCATGGCCCTCGCCCTCGAGCACGCGCACCTCGCACCGCCGCATCGTCTTGCCGAGCCACTTGACATTCTCCACCGGCACGCGCGTGTCACGGCTGCCGTGATGGATCACCACCGGCCGCGTGATGTCCACGTACCGAAACCCGATCGTGTGCCGCCGCTCGAGGCACACCAACAGGTCGACGGCCGGATTCGCGCCCGTGGTTGCCACCTGCCAGATCGTGTGCGTCAGCCGCATGTCGTAGCTCTCCTGCCGCTGCTTGTCGGCCAGGGCGGACTCGGCCGCGGCGGTCAGCACGTCTTCTTTGCCGAGCATGCTGTCGCTGGCGCAGTCCCCGCCGTTGCCGTTGCGGCCGAAGCCTGCTGCTGCCATGGAGGCCATGGCAATAAGCGCGGCCGTGGAGCTGGCGCCTTCGGGGCGGATTTGGTCCATTCCTTCGGTCGGGTCCATTCTGCGCGTCAGGGTGGGCATGTCGGGGGCGTTTTTGGCGGCGTTGAAAATTTCCCCGTCGGCATTCGACCTGATGTCCTTGCAGCTAGGCTTTCGTTTTGCTTTCTTCTGCTTCGGGAGGCTGCTTGTTATGCTGCTGCTGGTCGCGGTCACAAAGCTCGAGTTGGCCGCCTTCAGGAAGGGGGTGGGCAGTGCTCGCAGGAGCTTCTGGGAGGTGGGTATAGCATTGGAGGGTGGCAGTGGTGCTTGAGCTGAGGCACCAAACACTGACATTTGGGATGGGGGAATCCAAGGGGCTAGCAGGTGGATCCGGCCACGAATGTGCTGGGGCATACGGAGGGCTGTGGCGAGCGCGTATATCGCGCCGGCGGAGTGGGCGAGCATGGAGAACTTGGTGATTTTCAAGGCTTGGCATATTGTGTATACATCATCTGGTAGTTGGTCAGTGGCATGCCGCTTGTGATGCTGTGCAGGTGAGATCCATCGCTTACCAGGCCAGCCGAGAGGCGTCGCAGTGCCGTCTGCATACCCCTCGCTGTCGCCAACGCCTGGCCGGTCAGGCGTGATCAGCCGCAGCTTCAAGGTGAGGGCAAGCTCGTCGTAAAAGGCTGTGATGTACCGTGTCAGGCCCATGCCCACACAGCAGAACACAGCACTGCCCTCCGAGTCGCCGACTTCGCTGAAGCTAATCACCCTGCCCGTCTGCGGGTGCCTGATCTTCTGGCTCAGCCGCGGCGAGCGCATGTAGGCGTCAACGGCATCATCGATGCTGTCGGCCGAGCTCGGCCGCTCGTACGGCGCCTCCACGTCGTCCTTCGATTGAGACGTGGCACTGGATTGCCGCTTCATTTTCGAGATGCTCCGCTTGGGGCGCAGCTCTGGGGTAGTGCGGCCGGAGAGGCGCCTGCCGCCTTGGTCCTTGCTCACTTCCCGGTCGCGTCTCTTGCCTTGCGCTATACTCGGGGCGGGGGCGCCATCGTCGACTTCCACCTCGGCGTCGGTCACATAGTGGTCGATGTAGTGGTTCGCTTCGCTCGCTGTGGCCCACGATGCCTCGAGGAGGCCATCCTTGCTTCTCCCCGTCCTGCTGTGCTGCGCCGACCCGAAGCTGTCGGCATCTCTGGACGAGACGCGCCTTCTCATGGCGGACTCGCCGTTGGGCGGCGCCTGAGACACTTGGTCGTCGGGATCTTCCTCGGGTATTGCGATGTTGTTGCTGTTGCGACGGGAGGACCGGCTGGCGCGCGCAGACGAGCGCGTTCTTCGCAGACTCGAGTCTCTCTGCGGTATGGACTGTGGCGACATGTGGTCATCCAGACCCGGGCTTGATTCGGCAAGGGGATGAGGCGTTTCTCCTAGAAACCAGTCGGACCTCGCGCCGATGGGCCATGGCATGGCGCTGGCTGACAGGCTGTTGCTGTGGTCTGCCAAAGCGGCACCCTTGCAGTTGTCGGCATTGAGCCGCTCCTTGGAGGACATGTTCACCAGGCGACTGTGCTTATGACTGGCCTTCTTGCCCCAGCTGTCCGTGGAGCGCTGTTTCCTGACCTGCAAGGGCGATGAGGCGGGGTTCAAGCCGCGTTCAACCGAGATGTTGCCGAGACTTTGGACGTCGGCATCCTTGGAGGTAGCGGAGCGCCGAGACGACGGGCGTGATGTGGTCATTGGGCCAGCAAGAAAGGAGCGCAAGCCGGCGGCATTGGGGGATTTGGGGGCGGTAAGGGGGGAGTAGCCGCTGGGAGGCTTGGCAGTCTTGACTACGGGAGGGATGGCGGCAAGCTCGTCCAGATGGAGGGCGTGGGGGTGCAGGTGGTCGAAATCGGGGTCGGGGTCGGGGTCGGGCTTCGAGAAAGCATGGTAGTCGACGCCGAAGGAGCCCATGCGGCACACGGCATGTGGATCGTGAGGAGGGATGGGCGACGTGATGGGCGACGTGATGGGCGACGCAATGGGCGACGCAATGGACAGGAGATCGAGCGGGGGGCCGAACTGGTGGGAGGTGGGCCGAGAGATGGCGGAAAGGGAAGTAATGAGGGAGGAGATGAGCTCGGGGGACGCAGGAGCGTCGGATTGGTTTCTGTTGCGGGAGCGACTGATGGCGGAGGGACAAGCGTGGGTGAGTGATCTGGCGGCGGCTATGGCCGGGGACGCGACTTTAGGTCAGTGCTACATGTTGCAGCGGGGGTTGGACTACTGACCTTGAGCCTCGTACTGCCTGCGCCGCGGATGGTGAAGGCCGTGGTCGTGGAGGGTGTGTGTCGCGTCCATGGTTGCTGGCACGCAGCGGACACTGCCTGCCGTATGCGCCGCAGCGGGAGCGGCAGCGGGGGCGTGCGTAGGGCGTGGAGCCCTGGCAGCATGTGGCAGCATGTGGCAGCATGCGGCAGCATGCGGCAGCCCGGCTAGGCTGGATGAGGAGGACAGAAGAGGCGAGGTCTTGTAGGGAGAAAGGAGTGGTGATGTGCAACAAATCCAGAGGGACAAGCATGCCTCATGAGGACCAGGCGAGCCAGAAGCCGAGCCAGCAAGATCCTGGTCCGAACGGCCACAGCATCTTGCTGTGTATTCTAGACACTGAGTTGATTGTGACAACTCCTGTAACTTGTAACCCATATGAATCAGGTGACCTGCCTAGTGTTGTACCGGCAGGTGGCACCCGGCGTTGGCCAGGGTTTATATCGATATGCCACGCTACCCAGACTAGCCGAACTCGGAACAATGCAACATCGAATTTTTACCCATCGTTGTCAGAATTGGGAGGATTTGGGGTGATGGGGCGGATCGTATTGTTGTTTAGTCTACTTCTGAGCTAGTGTCTGCGGATCCCTCTGATCCAATAGTCACGTTCCCCATAACCTCGGGTAGTCATTTCCCCAGTACGAATCATCCCAGGTATGCATCCTGATGATGAAGCTACCATCTTCGCCCCCAATCAAAGTATGACTTGGTCTTTGGAGTCATATGTAAATAAGGTAGAGTAAAGTAAAAACTAAAAAAAAAGGTAGAACTGTTGGAATAGTAATACCTGCAGTACAGTAGGTCAACTTTACTTACAGTAAAGTTGACTATACTGACTGCAAGTTAATGTTATGACCCAAGCACGTTGGCGGGTCAGGAAACAGGCCAGCATGCAGCTGAGCTACCGGTGAGCCTCAGTGAGCACCGGTGAGCCTCAGTGAGCACCGGTGAGCCTCAGTGAGCACCAGTGAGCCTCAGTGAGCTACCGGTGAGCTTCAGTGAGTACCGGTGAGCCTCAGTGAGCACCGGTGAGCCTTAGTGAGCACCGGTGAGCCTCAGTGAGCACCGGTGAGCCTCAGCACTGAAGATGGTATGAAGGCCATAGGATATAAGGACACGGCCATCACCACATAGATAGTATTTCCTTCATAGCTCTTCAGTTGTCAATCTAAGTATTCAGTCTCAGTATATTCTGAATAGCCTCACGGCTTTTGATCATTACTTGCACGGTTGCGATATTGTTCACTCAGCACCTCTGCTACCTTCTTGATAACATAAACCCTCTGACACCTTCTATATACTCGCGGGTATTTAGTGTGATCATTACATTGAGTGTATTGTTGGCGGGCCTACTGTATTGACTGCAAGTCAAGTACAGTATGCGCCCACTTCACACTAGGGCACGGGCCAAGCAATTGGCAGACCGCTAGCCGGTCTGCACAGTAATTTGTATGGCCAATCGCTTGGCTTGTGCCCTAGTGTAAAGTGGGGCTATACTGCACTTGATTTGCAGTCAAGTACAGTAGGCCCGTACAAAACAATACACTTAACTTGCTTTTAGTATAGTCAACCTTACTGTAAGTAAAGTTGACCTACTACACTACAAATACTACTATTTTGACACTGGCGGCTTTTTATTTTGTACGCGTACGCCAGTGTGGTTGACCAATCTTTTCCGGTAAGCGCTAAACTGCGATCTCGTCAACTGGCCAGACCCCTGTCAATTTCAATTGACCTCCACATCGAATTACACCCAATTGCATGCAAATTGACCCCGATTGCCGTCAATTGCCCCACGGCTCCGAGGTCCGACTTTATCGACTGCTATAAAAAGTTCTTCCGCCACAAACCCATGCAATCCTTTACTTTAGTCATACCAATTAAACAAACCAACATCGTTATTCCCCTAATTGTCTTCCAATTCGCCATCACATTCCTAGCTGCCGGTATGTGATTTAGGCTTGCCAAACAACCTATTAACATAACTCTCAATACGTATAATTAGCCTATTACTATTAATAAACCTTTTGAAGACCTTATTCGATGATGCTTTCTTTATAGCATTAGCAAAATTATTTTTACCCTTAATTTATTAGAAGTCCTTAATTTTCTTTCTTTCGTAGGTTTCGCAAAATGCTATCACGTTGATTATCAGGCCTTTTTTACTAGTAGTTCCGAATTTCGAAAGTTATTTAAACAAACTCCTTGAATTGATACAAATCACCACCGGGATAAAAGAAATCTTTAGTTGCCTAATAATAATAATAAGGGTTTTTTACAGTATCATACTTATATTAAAGCCTACTATTATATCGTAGATCTTTAAAGCTAATAAGCTTTATGTAATCCTTTTTTATTTGATAAAGACCTAGTAAACCAGGCTACCAATAATGCTAAACAGGTTTTTCCACCTATTTTTATTGGCAATGGTTATTAAAAAACTTATTTATAAGGACAAGTCGGTGTTATTTACAGAAAACCTATTCGTAAAAAATATTATCTTAGCTCTTGATAAGTTAATTAAAATTATATTATTTTTTTGGTCCAGATTTCGCATTTGCCGTTCAATCCTCCTTTTAAGCCGGTCAAAGTCGTTACATATTTGATCTTACATTTACGTTACGAAAGAAGGTCATAAAAGGCCTTCAGTTGATATAATGTGGTAATATAACTGCTACAGGCACGCTATTTTAGATACCACTAGGCTTTAATCATATCAATCTTATTGATGATAACCAAATTAATACCTTAACCCTTTTAACGAAAACTAAGTCTAATATTAATATTAAATATACCAATTGAAAACTCGCTAAAATTAAGTTGATTGCCCTTCACTAACATTGCTACCAACTTGGTTCCAAAACTTAATATCCTTAATCGCTTGCTATTCCGATATTATAAAGCCAGCCGTTCCGATGAAAAGGGTATCATTGATCTACATATCTACTATATAGAAGTCCTTTTTTTAATATTATTGGCTAATACGAGCTGTATATTAAAGACTTTATACTTAGCTGTAATTTAAAATACAACTAATTAGTTAAAAACTAGTAAACACCTATTTTAGCAAATTCATATAAAAGCTTAATACATCGCATTATCGTTTTTAAAGGGTAGATATACCGTAATTCCTGTAACAATTCCAATAAAACGATCCGTTATAAGTCGGTTACTAATTGCATATATATTTAGGTTATATGTCGGCTATTAAACGTAAACTTACCTTTAATTTTGGCTAAGAAACTTGCTACTAAAGCGACCACCAACCGCTAGCTGATTTTCTTAATTGTTAACAACTACATAAGGATTGAGTTTTTATCCTTATTGCCGTATCCTTAAACAATTAAACGTGATTTTTCGTACGGCCGCCCCATGATCTTACCCTTAGCCTTGTAAATAATCCTCGACTTAAAGATTATGACGTTTGTGTTTTAAAAGTTAAAATCGGCCTTCGGTACGAATTGTACAATTTCTAGAATTAGTAAACCATTAATCTCGACCCTATCGCTTTCTTTAAAGGGCCTACCAAAAGTCTTAAATAATGCCGTATACTCAAAGCTTTAGTACCAAGTCTTTGTTATCTTTCTCTCTTTTACTTACCCAAATAATAATATAAATAGGATCCAGAATTTATTCCTCCTCTTTAACGTTACTCTTATTCAGGGGTCGTTCGCGCCTACGACGTTTTATCAGCTTATCGATAACGTATAGAAAAGGTTTATATTAGTTGAGTCGTTTAACTTAAAAGTCTTTATTATTAGTATCCTTAATATAAGTCTTAACCTAGGTAATTCGAAAAGATATAAAACCGTTTGTAGTTTTAATAACTACTTTAAAATTAGCGATACTAAAGGTTTTGTATAAGCCTTTTTATTTGCCCAGCTCCCGTTACACGAAGACTTCGCTTTGTAATAGCAAAGCAAGTACATTGATTATTATAGGACTATTCCTGGTATTGAAGGCATCGTTAACCTAGCGGCGTACCGATTCTTTCCGTAATTCCTTCAAAGCTTTACCGTAGGTTATTGTTTACTTTTAAGTACTTATTAATGGCGGAAATTTACTCGTTAAGTATAAGTATGCTTCAAAGACCAGTAGCGTTGGTACTAGACCGTTAAAGCCCATAATATCGTTTAAGCTTTTTACCGCTATCTAAAGGCGTGCCTCTGAATCCGTAAAACTTCTAATCTCTAGTGTAAAAATATTATATACTCGACCAAATAGGGTGTATACCTTTTTAACTTTCACAATACTTTAATATGCCTTTATAAGCATCTGTTTACACTAAATACACATTATTTTAGTATTTTTCTAAAACTGTACTGTTCTAAAGTTAGTGCTAATATTGTGAACGACAACGTTATGTAAACCTAAATACGTATCAATCTACAATATCCTTAACGTTTCCCACGTATCTTTTACCGAAAGGGATTTTAAAAACTTAATTTCGTAAAAAAGGGTCACGAAATTAACGACGTAGAAAATAGGTTTATTTTCTAAGTAAAACACATTGATGAAAAATTTGTGATTAAAGTCTTTATCAGTTTTCAATATAAACTTAAATTGTTTTGGGGAGGGGGTTAGGCATACGTTTGGCAGTAATAGCAAAGCCTTTTAATAGCCTTTCGGGTAACGTATTCTATATCTTTACGCCTTATAAACTTTGGGGTTTCGTATAATTTATTAACAGCTGAGTATTTAAAGCATCTATATAATTAACGTATTTCCAGCTCCGTTAGGTTTAATACCACTATTTCATAGCCTTAAAGACAAAACTTTAAATATTTCTATTCAAAGGCGAGGGAAAAACTCTGGTCGTTCTTAACCAATCTGTTGACGTGAATGTCAACTTTAAGGCTAAGGGTCTTTATATTTTCCAAGTAAAAAAGAAAAATAGTAGAGGATTCAAAGATTTAGAATGTAATTGGTTTTTAAATAGTTTAAATTACTATTATTCCTAGTAAACATAATTATTAGCTCAATCCGAAACCAACTTTAACTCTACCAGTATTATAACGATTAATTTTAATGGTTGTAATACTCTACCTTCATAATGTTATGTATTACGAATAGCCTCCTATTAAATACTTTTTTACTCTTATATCCGGTATAACACCTTAAGATATATAGTCTTCGTAATGATTACGAAGGTTAAAAGTATATAATGAGTTAGGAGTTTAGTTAAGGTAAGGGTAAAAGTTTTTATTACCTACATAATATAGGAAAGCGTAGTTGACTAATTATTAAGTCGTGTAGGAAATATTACATTTATACTATTTAATTTACTTAAGGGTATTATCGCCGTTAATTAACTCGTTACCTTTAAAATCTATAACTTGATTTAAATGATCCCATTCAAAATTGGTAAGGTACTAAATATAATACATTATCTTTTCATTATCTCGCTCGGTCGAGGGGTAACGAGTTAACTAATAACTAGACTTATCACAAATCCAACATTTCTTACCACTATTACAACAATGATGCTTAAGGTTAATAGGTCCTCTCTTAAATCTTGGCCTTATTAATGCTAACATAGTTGCTGCCTCCAGTCCATAATTAGTAGGCCAAACTTTAAGCATCAAGGGCGCACATAGCTGTATTTGCCATCGACATAATTAACTATCGTAAGGTTTTCTTTATTTATGTTAGGGAAGTTGCCGGCTTAGGGGTATATATTAAGCGATTTTAGTATATGCGTTACTATAATTGTAAACGAGGAATGTAACTAGTTTAAAAGGCTTTCGTAGGTAGTATTTGAATGTTATAAAGTGTATTTGAATTCGCTAACGCTTGTAACAGCTGACTGTACCCGTTTATGAAGTACGGCTTTACTAACGTAGGCTTTCCTCATTACTTACTAATATAACGTTAACTTGTTAAACATCTGGTTAAATAAATTTATTGGTGTTTCCTATTTTTTTTTTCGCTATTATTGTGATCTATCGTATAGTAGCTTAATTTGTATAGTATTAGGTAAGGTGAACGTTGAATTAGAATTAGCCTTTTATGATATTGTAAGCCTTGCGAAAAGTAGTTTCTTAAGTTAGAAAGGTTAGGTAATAATCCTTGGCGTGCCTTATAAGGATTCCGGAAATCAATGAGTAGCACCTCAAAGGGGAAACCTCTATTTACTTACAAATGTTTAAAAAAGGCATTATATTCGTATTGAGGACATTGTAAAACTTCACATCATACTTCTTTATATCGTTGCAAATCTTGACGAAATGCGTAAGGAACTTATAATTAATTTTAATTATTTTGACAAATCTTAGGAGCAAGTCGCAATGATTACCACAATCATTATTAGTAGTGTTTCCTGGAAATTTAAGTTTTAAAACCACCGAGGCACGGTAGTAAAGGTAATTGCTAATCGCTTGGCCCAAAGGATAATGTCATGTGATAAGGCTTGTGGTAAGCTTACATATATAAACAAACCTATCGTAAAGAGGGTTTTAAAGGGGTTAGCGATTTTAATTAAAGTGTTGGGGGGTAAAAAGGACCTCAAGGTTTTGAGAAGCTTAATAAGTTTTCTTAATGAACTGGCAAAAAACACTGACGTCAATTCCTTTAACAGCGTTGGCGGCTGCTACTTTACGTGCCTTACTGCCATTAAGGGCGTACTTCGCGTTATCGCAGCAAGGTACTAGACTACCGAACAGATTAATAATTTCCCTCTCGTCAACGCGTAAAAAGGATTAACTTAGCTAAAAGTAAAGAAAAGGTTCCCGGGATCGCGTATAGGGGCGTTAAGGTTTTTCAATACCATTTCTATTAGGGTGTGAGTCTTAAGGGTATTCTTTAAGTTAGGCGAGGTTGAAAAGCGCTTACGCCAACTTTGTAACACCTTATATTTAAATGTAAATCCTTTATCCCTTAAATTATAACTTCAGCCTCGATTTAACCCTTTTTGAATTTCATTTCCCATATTGATAGTTCAGTCGTCGAAAAATTCGTAATAGTTGCAGAAAATGCGGTTGTAATTTTAATCGGTATTATGATTAACAATATAATAACTAACGAAACTGGTAAGTTGCTTTTCCTTTAAGTCTTTATCAACATCTTACGCGTAAAGTTCTTTATCATAGTACTTAGTAAAAGAAATCTCAAGGACTTTAATTACTTTTTTTCTGGCAGGGTTGGTAATAGTTTTGAAATAAGCGTTAGCGGTAGTTATTCTCAGGTTTTTGGCCTGTATAGGACTTGGTGGGTATAGGACTTAGTGTTTTGACGAAAAGTTACGTAGAAATTTAGCGGCTTGATGTTGGGTTGTATAACGTAACTTTCTCGGCGTACCTTAGTATTTTAGTTTGAAACACTGATTGAAACGATTAAATTAACGTAGGGGAAGTGAAAAAAAATAAAGTATAGGCAAAGTTTTGGTGTAAAGGGTAAGGTTGAAGGTCTTTTGTTTTTATTGGTAAAGGGCGAAAGTTATTTGTTATTTTGGCTATAAGACTTGTCGTTTTTTCAGTAGTAGTACCTGTAGTATTATTAACTTAGCCGTTTGTTAACTTGCCGAACCTTAATACCTTTGATAGTTAATTTCAACATTTTCAAAAAAGATATAGTTGTTGGAATAGTATTACATACAGCGCAGTAGGTCAACTTTACTTACAGTAAAATTGAACGTACTACAAGTGTATTGCTTTGTGTGAACTTACCGAATTGAGTGTAAGTTGAGTGCAGTACACTGAACTTTACTCTAGGGCACGGGCCAAGCATTTGGCCATACAAATTACAGTGCAGACCGGCCAACGGTCTGCTAAACCTAAAACAATGCATCTACTATCTGACCACGCAATACTACTGTTACTTCAACTAATCGAATCGACAATGTTACAACATCTAAGGCCTACCAATACTAATTAGTGATTGCCTACCTATAGGTTAAACACAGATAAGCTAAGTAAAAAAAAAAAAGCTACTTTTCAGTTACGCTCTACACCAAAAAATGGTGACTATGGTAAAGGAAAGATTATTGTAAAAGGCCTTTATTACTGCGTCGGTTTTCGTGGAAGTAAGTAGAAAGGAATTCTAATCTATATCGATTTTCACCGTAACATGGAGGTGACGGCGGTATCGCTATCGAAAACACCAAGGAATATTTAATAATCTTTCTTAAAGACGTTAAAATTAATTATTCAAAGTCTTAACGTTCGGCAAGTTAACAAACGGTTAAATTAGTATTATTACGGGTATTATTATTGAAAAAAAAAACGACTAAGTTCTACGGCCAAAGAATAACCTTTGCCCTTTACTATTAAATGACCTCCGACCTTATTCTTTACACTAAACCTTTGCCTTACTTTACTCTTTTTTACTCCCCACACCATGTCGATCGTCAAGTTCACTACTCTAAGCGAAAACACCAAGTCGCACTAAAAAGCTACGTTACGCGACCTCTTGCCAAGTTGCCAAGCTTTTATACGACCTTATACTAAGTTACTAAATCGCTAAGTTCCCACGCGACTTTACGCCAAAACACCAAGCCTTTACGCCCAAGATTACCAAATCACTTGTTCCTTACGTCCTAAACGCCTCATCACGTCCCCTACCGATTAAAACCGACAAGATAACTCCAAAGTAGGCATTAATGGGAAAAATTAACGCCTTCATATTTATTTTTACCATATTTTACGACGACAGCTTATAAGGAATAGATATTAATAAAAAATTAACGGAAAAATACCTTATCAATTTCGTCGAATATTACATTGTTAAATATAACAGTGGTAAAATCCTTAATTGCGTGTTTCGTAAATATCGTAAATTTTTCGATGACTAAACTATTAACATATGGAAATTAATCCAAAAGACCATTAAATACAAGTTGAAAGCCGAGCTTAAACGCCAAGGTATCTACGTACCAAAAGGAAGCTTTACTAAATTGGCAAAAACCTTTTTCGACATGGTTTAACTGGAAAAACACCCTTAACATTTTAAACCTTAAAAGCCTAAAGGAAAAGAAAAAGGTGTTAAAGAACCTCACCAACCTTACACGTAATCTAGGAAACCTCTCTTTTACTTCTAATCAAGTTATGCCTTTTTACGCGTGGATGACGAGCCTATTAATCTATTCGATATACCGAAACCTCCACGTAATAACGCGAAGTACGCTTTCGACGGCGAAAAAACACGCGAAACTAAGGCTCCCAACGCGGCCAAAGGTATTAACGTCAACTCTTTACATCAATAAATTAAGAAAAATCGTCAAGCCTTTCAAAACCTATAAGGCCCTATCGACCTTTAGTACTATGATCGTAAAACACTTTAAAAACCCTTTCCCTTTAGACCCTACGTATGTAAACCAACCACAAGCTCTATTAAAGAACTTTAAATATCGGGTTAGGCAATTGGCAATTACCCTTAACACCGTGCCTCGAAACCTTCAAGACTTAAATCGCTAAAAAAAACACCATTTAAACCTGTGATAATTATTACTACTTTCTCCCAAAACCTTCCAGGATAATTAACATTAAATAAAGTTGAATAAAGGACTTCGCCAAAACATAAAATAATATAAAAAAGTATAATAAAAAGCCTTATAACCTTTTCGACACTAGAATAACAACTTTTCTTGATATTTACAAATAAATAAAAATCCTACCTTTTGATTTTTACTTACTATTCCTTAAAATCCTTATAAGTTACGCCAAAAACTACTACTTAAACTTTCTAATAAACGCCATCATATTTCGCAAGATCTACGATAATATAAAAGGCTACTTTGAATATGACATCCACCTCGCGTAATATTATATAAACTGGGTCAGCACGCTGTAAATTACAATGATAATAAAGAAAAAAAAAAGAAAAAAAAACCACTAACAAATATTTTTAATTAAATACTTGAAAATTTAGTAATATGTTAAAAAGCAATAGGAAAGGTATATGTTGGTAAAGTAATACTTCATGAACAAGTAAAGACAGTTATTATGGGCGTTAATAAGTTCAAATACGCCCTATAACGCCCAAATATCACCTGTAAAGGCTTTTTTTAACTAATTACGCTTCTCACTTACCAACGTAATAATACGTATACAAAACTATTTCAGTATGTATTCCCAAGCCGGCAATTTCCTTAACGTAAATAAAAAAAAACCTTACGATAATTAACTACATCAACCGCAAGTACTTACGCTTACAATGTCTAAAGTCAGGTTTATTAACCTCGACCCCAAATTAAAGGTAAAACTCACGTTAACATTACCAAAATCTAAAAGGACTTGTTAACCGTAAGCACTATCGTCATAATAATAATAATAAATGTTAAATTTATATTAAACCCGGCTATTAGTCAACCCACTACCCCCCCGTCAAATATAATAATAGGAAAATAACGTACTACGTCTAGTACCCTATTACTTCAACACAAAATTACTTAACCCAGGTTACAAATATTAAAAGCAATAAATCAACTAACGCCGTTAACGCTCCTAAACAGATCAAATAGCACAAAGATACTGCTTCCGATACGATAGCCTAATAACTAGCCGACTATATCTTTTTATACCATTTAGATGGTAAAAATCTTTACCTTTACCATAAATATACCCTTAACCCCTTGTATACCTTTGATCTTCGCAATCGTTACACGAACTATACGTTTTAAGGTATTATACCAGACACTAGATTAATAAAATACTTAACAAAAGACTATTATTAATACGTAATACTACAAAAGAAAAGCACTATAGCTATTGAAATCAATCGTTATAATACTGGCAAGGCTAAAATTAGCTTTAACTCAGACAAACAACTATCTTTACTAAGGATAACGGTAATTTAAACTATTGTAAAAGCAATTACATTCTACATCCTCAAATCCTCTACCCTTTTTCTACTTTACTTAGAAAACATAAAGACCTTTAACGTTAACGTAAACGTCAACGCAAAAAAGCTAGTTAAAAACGACCAAAAGTTTCCACTTGTTTTCAAATAGAGGTATTTATAATTTTATCCTTAATGCTTGGAAATAATGGTATTAAACCTAACAAAACCGTAGATACGTTAATTAAACCAGTGTTTTAACTACTCAGCTATTAACAGGATATGAAAAGTCCTAAAATCCGCAAGGTATAGAAATGTGGAATACTTTTCCCTAAAAGCTATTAAAACTTTACCACTACAGCTAAACGTATACCCAAATCCCTCTGAAATTTAAATTTACACTGAAAGACGATGGAAACTTCAATTATAAGATTTTTATTAATATGTTTTACTTAGATAACAAGCCTATTTTTCACGTCGTTAACTACATAACTTCTTTTCACAAAACTAAATTTCTAAAGTCCCTTTCGGTAAAGGATACGTAGAAAACATTAAGGATACTGTAAATTAATACTTATCTAGGGGCGCTTAACGTCGTTGTTTACGATACTGATACTAACTTTATAGCGGCGGAGTTTTGGGAAAATACTAAAATAATAAGTATCCAATATAAACAGGTATCTATAAAAGCCTATCGAAGCATTAAAAGGGTTGAAAGGGTATACGCCTTACTTCACCAAACGTAGAATATCTTTACGTTGTAAATTAAAAGTTTTACAGATCCGGAGATACGTTTACAAATAATAGTAAAAGGCTTAAACGAAATTATAGGCTCTGACAGCCTGGTGCCAACGTTACAGGTCTTTGAAACGTACCTACGCCTAACGAGTGAATCTATGTCCTCGGTAAGTACTTAAAAAACATGTTACGGCCTATAACAAAGTTTTAAGGGAATTACAAAAGAAATCGGTACGCCTCCAAGTTAATAAAGCCCTTAATACCAAGAATGGACCTATAAAAATCGACGTGTTTACTTTGTTACTACAAAGTAAAGTCCTCGTATAATGGAAGCTGGGTAAATAAAAAGAGCTATATAATGTATTAAATACTACAAACTCTAAAGTGGTTATTAAAACTGCTAACGGCTTTATATTTTTCTGAACTACTTAGGTTAAGCCTAATATTAGGGCTATTAACGATAAAGACCCTTAAGTTAAACTACTGAATTAACACGAACCTCTCTCACACGTTATCGACAAACTAATTGTTATAACCCAAGGACTAACTGTAGGTCATAGAATAGGCCAACGGTCCGCTGCGCTATCAGAAGCCTGATGTTCAACACATCAAGCCAGAGATCTCTCTTATGTAAGCACTCAGGGTTAGGATTTGGACCGACAGGACCGCTCGCGGTCCAGTCAACAATATTGGACCGAAGGAAGCGATATCGACTTCAGCGGTCCAGTACTGAAGATGGTATGAAGGCACGGATATATAAGGACACGGTCATCACCACACAGATAGTATTTCCTTCATAGCTCTTCAGTTGTCAATCTAATTATTCAGTCTACACACCTGAATAGCCTAACGGCTAGTGATCATTCTACAGCACGAATAAATATCTTCTTTATACTGCACCTTTATTACCTCTGCTACCTTACTGCACCTTTATTACCTCTGCTACCTTACTGCTAACATAAACCCCCTAACACCTTCTATTTACTCACGGGTATTTAGTGTGATCATTACACTAATAAAACACCGCTAGCGCGGACAACCTTCAAAAAAAAGGGAAAACGTTAAAAAGAAGGAATATACACCAGACAGCATCTATAATACTAGTTAGGTAAGTAAGAAAAAAAAAGGATAATGAAAACTTAATAGTAAAACTCAAGGTATAAAGGATTATCAAACCCTTTGGCAAACCTTTTTAAAAAAGCGATAAAGTTGAAATCGACGGCTTACTAACTCGAGGTATAATACAATTTGTATCTAAGGTTAATTTTAACCTCTAAAACCCGAATATCACGATATTTAAGTCGAGGATTATCCACGACGTTAAGGATAAATCTACACTTAATAGCCGTGATATTATGTAAACCTACATATAGTTAGTATCAGATTTACAACGGATTATACTAATGGAACTATTATAGGAACTCCGCGTTATCTACCTGCCAGAAATGGTAATACGGTATATTAAACCACTATATAGATTAGAAAAGGCAGGTGTTTACTGGTTTCTAACCTACCAGTCATACTTTAAGGCTCGGCTGGCGATAAAGTCTTTAATATACAACTCGTGTCTATTAGTAACGCAAAAAAAAAAAAAAAAAAAATCTCAAATCGTCATAGTAGGTATATAAACTAATAATACCCTTTTCGTCGGAACTGCTGACTTTGTGGCATAGGAATAACGAGCTATCGAAGACTCCAAGTTTTGAAATTGTAAGCCGGTAACGACATTAACGAAAAAAAATTAACTTAATTTTAATGGATCGTTAATCTATATACTTGATATTAATACAGGCTTGAACTTTCGTTAAAAAGTCCAGAGCGTTATTTTTACCATAATTAACAAAACTAATAAGGCTAGGGCTTAACGGTACTTGAAACAGGGTGTATGAGGTGGATATATTACTACACTGTATTAACCAAAAGCATTATACGACTTATCCATTGCAGTACAAATATAAACACCAACGGATAAAAACTTTAATCAATTAAATAAAATGTTGGAGTAGAAAATGAGGAACCTGGACCGCGGGATTAATATAGTGCCCATAGACATTTTAAAAGCAAAGCTAATAATCTTCACGAACGGATTTCTTATAAATAACATCAACTTGTCTTTATAAATCGACTTCCTAATAACTCTTATCAATGAAAATAAACGAAAAGATCAGTTTAACATTAACGGTAACCTAATCCACTAAACCTCTGTCAAGTACAAAAAGATTACACGAAACGTGCTAGCTTCAAAGGTCTACGGAATAATAGCAGGCTTTAACGTAGGTATCATATTGTAGAAAACCCTCAACATTATCACCAGACAACTAAATATTCCCTCTATCCTGGTAGTAATTTATACCGACTGAAGGAGTCTATTTGAGTACCTGTTAAAGCTCGGAATTACGAGCGAAAAACAACTGATAATCGATGTGATAACACTCTGCGAAGCCTATAAAGGGAGGGAGATTAAGGATTTTCGATGAATCGATGGCAAAAACAATCCTGCAGATGTCATAACGAAGGCCACGCTAAATAAAGCCCTAGAAAGGTTTGTAGATAGTAATAAACTGACTATACACATTAAGGGATACGTAAATAAACCGCCCGGAAATTCCAAATCACGTAACGACGAAAAAGGATGTAGTAAATTAGAAAATTTCCAGGGGATTAATAATGGAGACCTGTTTAAGTAACAAAATTAAGGCTTACAAAGGTGTATAATAAAAGAACTTTTTATAGGAGTTGATAAATTCAGACTTCGGAACAATGGAGTAATCAAGGTCAAATAGAGTCAATTTGCATACAATTAGGTGCAATTCAGTATGGGAGCCAACGGGAATTGACAAGAGTCTAGCTAATTAACAAAGAGGCAATTTTAGTAACTGGAAAATATTAGTTAGCCATACTAGCGTACGCGCACAAACTAAAAAGCCACCAGTGTTGAAATAGTATTACATGCAATATAGTATATCAACTTTACTTATAATAAAGTTAACTATACTACAAGTGTATTGCTTTGTGCGGACTTACCGCATTGGGTGTAAGTCGAGTGCAGTACGCTGCACTTCACTCTAAGGTACGGGCCAAGCACTTGGCCATATAAATTATAGTGCTGACTGGCGAGCGGCCTACCAAACCTAGAACAATACATTCACTATCTAACCACGCAATATTACTGTTACTTCGACCATCAAATCAACAACATTGCAACGTCTATAGCCTACCAACAATAGTAAAAATTCCTTAGTGTTTTCAATAGCGATACCATCGCTTACTTCCAAATTACCGTTTTGGACTAACGTAACCCAAAAGTCTTTTATATTTTCCTACCGTTATGTACTAGCGCAATACTAATAAAGGCACTTCGTAAGAATCTTTCCTTTAGCCTAACCGCTGTTATAGCTATAGAGCGTAACCGGAAAGTAGCTTCTTCTTCTACTTGACTTATCTATATTTAATCTAATCATTACCAATCAATGTTGGCAAGACTTAAGACGTTACAACGTTATCGATTCGATTGATCGAAGTCACAGTAGTATTACTGTATTCATATGGTAGATGTATTGTTTTAGGTTTAGTAGACTGCTTGCCGGTCTGCACAGTATTTTGTATAGTCAATTTCTCGTCTCGTGCCCTTGTATAAAGTGGGTGCATATTGTACTTCCTTTGCAGCCAATGCGGTAAGTTCGCACAAAACAATACACTATACTTGCAGTCAGTATAGTTAACTTTACTGTAAATAAGGTTGACTTACTGTACTGCAAATACTACTATTCCAATAGTTAATTGCTTTTCGTTAACGATGTGACCGGTTTATAATTTTGAAACTAGGAATTTTTAATCGCTTTCTGTTCCGATACTATAAAACTAATCGTTTTAACAAAAAAAGTATCCTTAGTTTATATACCTCTTAAGCTACAATCATTTTCTAACGTTATTAATAAATATGAGTTGTATATTGAAGACTTTGTACTTAATTATATTTTAAAGTACAATTAATAAATTCAAAATAAGTAAACACCTGCTTTAGCTAAATCGCATAAAGACTTAATACATCGTATTACTTTACTTGAAACGTAATTAGGCCGTAATTCATACAGTAATTATAATAGTAAGATCCGTTATAAATATATTGCTAATTTCATATAGGTTTACGTTATATTTCGACTATTAACCGTGAATTTTCCTTTAGTTTTAACTAATAAACTTATTATTCAGGCGGCTACTAAACGTTCTTTTTTTCAATTGTTGATGATTACGTAAGGGTTCAGTTTTTGCTTTTATTACTATATCTTTAAACAATTAGACGTGATTTTTCGTACAGCTGCCTCGTAATCTTGCCTTTAACTTCGTGGATAATTTTCGATTTAAAAATCGTAACATTTTCGTTTGAAAGGTTAAAATCGGCTTTTAGTACGAATTATATAACTCTTTGAGTTAATAGGATGTTAATTTTTATCCTGTTACTTTTCTTAAAAGATTTGTCGAAAGTTTTAATAATACCTTACGTTCGAAACTTTAGTACCAAGTTTTCGTTATCCTTTTTTTTGCCTAATTAGTATTGTAAATACGACTCGGTGTATATTTCCCCTTTTCAATATTCCTTTTTTTTCGTGGTTGTCCATGTCGGTGGAATTTTATTGACTTATTAATAACGGGTAAAGGAGGTTTGTGTTAGTTCAGTTACTTAACTTGTGAATATTTATCGTTAATAGCTATAATAAAAAGCTTAATCTGAATAACACGGAAATATATAAGACCGTTAGCAGTTTTAATAATTACTTTAAAGTTAGTGATATTTAAGGTTTTGAATAGGCCCTTTTATTTGCCTAGATCTCGCTATATAAGGGTTTTACTTTGTAACAGCAGAGTAAGTACGTCTATTGTTAAAGGGCCGTTTCTAATATTAAGGGTATCGTTAATCTGGCGGCGTGCCGATTTCTTTCGCAGTTTCTTTAAAGATTTGCCGTAGGTTATAACTCGCTTTTAGGTATTTATTATTAGCGGAGACTTATTTATTAAGCGTAAGTACGCTTTAAAACTCAATAGTATTGGCATTAGGCCATTAGGGCCTGCAGTATAGTTGAGATCCTTTACTACTATTTAAAAGCGTTCCTCCAGATCCGTAAAGCTTTTGATTTTCAATGTAAAGATTTTGTACGTTCGGCTAAGTAGAGCATATGCCCTTTTAACCTTTTCAATACTTGAGTATGCCTTTATAAATACTTATTTACATTAAATACCGAGTATTTTAATATATTCCTTAAACTCCGCCGCTTTAAAATTGATATCAGTGTTGTGTATGACAATGTTAGATGGGTCTAAGCATGTTTTAATTTATAATATCCTTAATATTTTCCACGTATTTTTCACTGAAAAGGACTTTAGAAACTTGACTTCATGAAAAAAGGTTTCGGAGTTAACATCGTCAAAAATAGGTTTATTACTTAAGGAAAACATATTAATAAAAGTCTTGTAATTAAAGTCATTATTATCTTTTAATATAAACTTAAATTTTCGAAGGGGTTAAGTATATATTTTACAGTGGTGGTAAAGCTTTTCAATAGTTTTGAGGGAAAAGTATTATATATTTTTATATACTATAGACTTTGAGACTTTATATAGCCTATTAACGGCTGGGTAATTAAAGCGTTGGTATAAACAACATATTCCCGGCTTCTTTAGGTTTAACACTATGATTTTAAAGCCTTGAAAATAAAACTATAAGTGCCCTTATTTAAAGGTGGGGGAAAACCTTTGACTGTTTTTGACTAGCTCGTCGGCATTAACGTTAACTTCAACGTTAAAGGTTTTTATACCCTTGAAATAAAGAATAAAAGGGGTAGGAAACTTAAGGATATAAAATGCAATCGGCCTAAAAATAGTTTCAATTATCGTAATCCCTGATAATGATAGTTATTCGCCTAGTCTGGATTTAACTTTGACATTACCAATATCATAACGATTAATGTCAATAGCCCTAATACTTTCCATCCGTAATATCACGTACTGCGAATAGTCTTTTATTAAGTACCCTACTGCCCTTATATTTGGCATAATATCTCAAAAAGTATAGTGTACGTAACGATTACGAAGGTCAAATGTGTACAAAGGATCAGAGGCTTAATTTAGGCAGATATAAGGATCTTTACCACCTAAACGGTATAAAAAGGCGTGGTTGACTAGTTACTAAGCTGTAACCGAAGAAATATTTTATACTATTTAATTTACTTAAAGGTATTATCAATATTAATTAATTCTTTGCCTTCAAAGTCTGCGATTTCATCTAAGTAATTCTATTTAAAAGTGGTAGGGTACGAAATATAATACATTACCTTTTTATTATTTCATTCGGTGGAAGGCTAGAAAATTAACTAACAACCGGATTTATTACAAATACAATTTTTTTACTATTATCATGACGATAATAATTACTGTTAATAGGTCCGCTTAAATATTAGCCCTGTTAACGCCAACAATACTATTACCTCTAGTCTACAGTCGTTAAACCAGATTTTAGACGTTAAGGGCGCCTGTAATCATATTTTCGGTCGACGTAATTAACTACCATAAGGTCTTTTTCGATTATATTAAGGAAGTTGCCGGCTTAGGGGTATATAATGAACGAGTTTGGTGTACGAGTTATTATAGTTATAAGCTAGGAATATAACTGGCTAAAAGGGCCCTTAAAAGCATCATTTAGGCGTTATAAAGCGTATTTAAACTCGTTAACATCCGTAACTAGTATTTGTACCTATGCTCAACATATAGCTTCGCCAATATAGGCTTTTACCATCACTTTTTAATATAAAATTAACTTATTAATTATCTAGTTAAGTACATTTATCTTGGTTTCCACCTTCTTTTTCTTAATTGTTATCGTCGCTTACCTTGTAGTAACCTAATTAGTGTAATATTACGTAAGGTGAATATCGTATTCGAAATGGCTTTTTATACCGTTATAAATTTCGCGGAATATAATTACTTGGGTTAGGAAAGTTAGGTAATAATCTTTAGCGTACCCTGTAAAGTTTCTGGGAAATAGTAAGTAAAAACCAGAAAAGAGAATTTCTATTTACTTACGAATATTTCAAAAAGGTATTATCTTCGTTTCGAAAAGGTTGTAGGGTTTCCCGTTATATTTTTCTACATCGTTCAAAATTTTGGCGAAATCCGTAAGGAGTTTGTAGTTAATATTAACCATTTTAATAGGTTTTGGGGGTAAGTCGCGATAATTATTCCAGTTTTTATTGGTATTTCCTGGTATTTCAAGCCTTAAAGCTTCCGCAGTACGGTGTTAAGGGTAATTGCCAGTCGTCTAGCTTGAAGGATAAAGTCCTATGGTAAGACTTATAGTAGGTTTTCATGTATAGGTAAATTTGCTGTAAAAAGGTTTTTATGGAGCTTGTCGATTTTGATTAAAGTGTTGGGTGGTAAGAGGAACCTGAAGGTTTTGAAAGAATTAACGATCTTACTCGATTGACTAGTATAGAACGCTAAAGTTAATCCCTCTAGCTGCGTGGGCGGCCGCTGCTTTATATATACTATCGCTACTAAAAGTATACTCTGCGCTTCCACATAAACGTGTTAGGCTACCGAGTAAATTAATAAATTCCTTATCGTTGGCGCATGAAAAGACTTAACCCCGCTAAAGGTAAAGGGGTAGCCGCCTAGATGGTGTATAAAGGCGTTAAGGTTTTTTTAACACCCTGTCCCTTAGAATGAAAATCTTAATGGTATTCCTTAAGTTGGGCCAGATCGAAAAGGGTTTTCACCAGCTTAGTAGAGTTTTTTTCTAAAACATGAATCCCCCATCTTATAAGTTTTTCCTTTAACCCTAACTTAATACCCTTTTAATCCTTTTTCTATATACTAATAGTTTAGTTGTCGAAAAAGTTTGAGTATTTTCAAAAACAGGTATCGCTACGATTAAGTTTTTCGGCTCCGTCGTAGTCGATAATATAATAGCTAATGAAGTTAACCAAATGTTTTTCCGTTAAGTTTTTATCGACATTATACCTTTAGAGTTTTTCATCGAAATAATTGGTAAAGTGGGGTTCTAAGGTTTTAATTACCTTTATTTGTTTTTAATTAAATACCATTTTAAGTTTTTGGCTTACATAAGGTTTGGTAGGTGTATAAGGCGTGTAAGGTGAGAGATTTGGAGATTTTAAACGTAAGGACTTGATGTTTTGGCGTAAAATCGTGTTGAAACTTGGGAACTTAGAGTTAAATTGCGTGATGTAGCTTTTCTGGAGCGACTTGGCGAATTTTGGTATTTTCGCTTAAAATAACGATCTTAACGATTAACTTGGCGAAAAGATAGTGAGAGAAGTGAAATGGAGGAAAAGTTTTGGTGTTAAGGATAAAGTCGAAGGTCGTTTATTATTAATAGAAGTTAACGATTAAAAGTTGTAGGTCGTGTAACTTGGTTGTTTTTGTAATAGTAGCACTCGTAGCTACAATAATTTAGACGTTTACCAACTTGTTGATTTAAAACTTTTAGCGGTTAATCTTAAAGTTTTTTAAAAAGTATGCGTAAAGATTTATTGGTGTTTTTCAAGTAATGATACCGTCGTTTACTTTTAGATTGCTTTTGTAGACTGGTATAACCCACAAGTCTTCTCTATTTTTGTACTATTTTAGACTGATGTAGTACTGATAGAGGCTCTTCGTAAGAATTTTTCCTCTTCCCTAACGATAACGCAAATCATAACAACCGGAAATTAGCCTTTTATTCTACTTAGCCAATCTGTGCTTAACTTAAGAAGTACTTATCGATGTTGGCAGAGCCTTAGACGTTGCAAAGTTGTTGATTCGATTGGTCGAAGTAACAGTAGTATTATGTGGTCAAGTGTTGGATATATTGTTCTAGGCTTAGCAGACCGCTAGCCGGTCTGCACAGTAATTTGTACGGCTATTTTCTTGGCTGGTGCCCTAGTGTGAAATTGGGCCATACTGCACTTAACTTGCAGTCAATTATAGTGGGCCTGCACAAAATAATATACTCAACTTGCAGTTAGTATAGTCAACTTTACTGTAAGTAAAGTTGACCTACTGCAATGCAAATACTACTATTCCTACATGAAGTGAAAAAAGGCAAGGTTGAAAAAGAAGGTGGTTGGTTTATCGTACGAGTAACAACATACAAAATATAAGAAACGAAAAGCAAGAGGCAAGAAATGAGAAGCGAGAAGCGAGAAGACGTAAAACGTAAAAAACAATAAATACATTTAGTTAATATGTTTATCATATTCAACTTCTTAACGATGTTATTTTGGGTAATTTACGTTTGAAGTAAAGTGACAGTAAGAAAATGTTAAAGCAATTATTTTGGTAAACATTGGTAAATATTAAATTCGTTTTTTTTGTATTCAGATATTACCTGATTATTATCGTTATTAATATTCTTTACAAAGGGTATATTTTAAATCTCATTGTTCAATAAAATTTACCATTCATTCATATATAGCTTTCAAAATTAATATCTGATTTATGACATTTGTTCTTAGCAATAAACTCAACGATCTAAAGTAAAATAAACTATGTAAGTTGGTTAAATTTCCATAATCCTATTTATTGCTATTTAAAAGTTGGCGCGCGGATGTTTTCTAGATTTTAATTTTCATTATCAACCACAAACCTCTTTAACTTAACATTGCACGTTTTTAACATAACTTTATGTATCCAATTATCAATTTTCAACTTGCTACCATTATCTTTATTGTTGTTTTTGCCAATTTATGCTTCAATTCATCGATTAATCCATCGTTTCACTATTTATTCCACAATATTCACACGAAAACTAGATAATTATTCGTAAATCGTTTTTCACTTATAATTTAGTAAAAACATTCGTCTGTTATTCTTAATTTGCGCTAAATATTAGCTTTATTATAAATTTTTGGAGCTTTATCAATTTCCCTAACCTATTCTGCGATAATATATATAATAGGCTCTTTGTAAGCCTATTGATAATGGTTTTTATACTATTAGTGAGAGTTTTGGACAATTGTTTCAGCAGTTTATATTTGTGCGTATAGGCTTATTTTTAAGTTTTTTTTCACTGATTTCACCCACCTCTTTTGAACCTTATTCAAGTAAATAAATATATAGGCGCATTTATTATCTTGGTCCGCCCTTCAGTCAAAAGCCTTGTAACCGTCGGTTTTTAAGGTATTCCACATTGTTTTAATACTATTCTTTACGGAATCTAAAGATATTTGTGATATGTTTTTATGTACGAAACACCTTTTCGCCCGTTAGTTTACCTGTAGCCCGATAAAATAAGAATCTCAAGAAATAATCAACTTTGAGCTGTGAATGGGTCTTGTCGCCAACTCCTTTTGAACTAGTGTTATCTACGAAGTCTATACTAATTGTTATAACCCAAGGACCAACTGCAGACCATAGAACAGACCAGCGGCCAGAAGCTTGATGTCTAACACATCAAGCGGGTATATCTCTTATGTAAGGACTCAGGGTTAGGTTGGGACCTCAAGGACCGAAGAGAGGTCCAGTCGATACTACATAGGACCGCAGGAAGCGATCAGCGACTTCAGCGGTCTAGTACTGAAGATGGTATGAAGGCTATAGGATATAAGAACACGGCTATCACCACATAGATAGTATTTCCTTCTTAGCTCTTCGGTTGTCAATCTAAGTATTCAGTCTACACACTTGAATAGCCTAATGGCTAATGATCATTCTACAGCACGAACAAACATCTTCTTGATATTGCACATTTGTTACCTCTGCTGCCTTACTGCTAACATAAACCCCCTGACACCATCTATTTACTCACAGATATTCAGTGTGATCATTAAACTAATGATGTTTCAGAGTTTTAAAGTTACTATTAGCATTGTGTTGATGTTGATAAATTTAGTGGTATTCCATAATGTATATAGTTCGTATATTTTAATATACTTTTCGGAATGATTGAAACGTGATAGCCATTATTATGATCCTGTCATTCTTTGGATGGTTAAATTTACAATAAAATACATGTAATGATAGCAAGCCTATTTTCATACGGGACGTATTTTTTTGTTAATATAAATAATAAACTCGTTACTGAATTCGCGTTTTAACAATATACCCTCCTAAATATAGAAATGTAGTGAATTATACTTCATCTTTATTCTCACTTGCATTGATAGGTACTTGATCATCTTATGGCTGCTTATGAGTTGTTTTATAATATCTTCATACTAGTTCATTTCGTCGATATATACGGTTGCTATCATTACACCTGGTTATAATATTTACTATGAGTTTCATGTTATTATGTGTAAGAGAATTTTTATAACTGGATTTTTTAGTATTATAGATTTTGTTAGTAAGTATTTCCCTAATTTTACGGTAATATTCCTATATTCAATTTTAAAAGTTCCATACTCGATTTCGATAATTTCCATATTTCATCAGTGATTTGAATTATTTTGTTTTCATTAGATCATTATATAATTCTCGTGTTGAATATTCCAAAACAAATCGGTTAATTATGTAATTTTCCCTATAAATATTTTTAAGCTCATGAAAAATAAAATTGAATTTATATCGGTTATATAAATTATTGTTGAAAGGAATTACTTGATTACTTAAATCTGTATTTCTTTTAGGCATTTCACTATATTTAATTTTTTCCCCTAATATTACACCATGTTTCTACCTTGTTAAATTTTTAGCAAAAGAATGATAGAATTCTCACAGAAGGTATCAACTATTTTACGACTTTAATATCCGTAAGTAACCTGTTTATTTAAAAAGATACACCACCAATACCTTTACCAAAAGCGTTCATCAGGAGGTGGTATTGTAAAAAATAATCTAAAGCGGAATTTACGTTTTGTTAAATTGACAGGTATATAGTGACGAAAGTTTTAGTAATTTTTTTTTAGTTGTTCAAAATCTTGAGGAATCCACTACATTTATTTCGAAAACTTTATCGTAAGGGTTATTATAGACACTTTTCTCATACAAAATATTTTCAAAATTACCGTTCAAGATGTTTCACTAGGTGTATATTTCGCGACGTATAATATAAAGTAAAGGAATTCGTTTAATATCTTTTATAAAGTAGTGTAATTTTTATGTTTTGCCTACATCTCCAATTTTTTCCGCTGTTTTTGACACGGTTGAATTTATCTTCGTAATAATTCGAAACCAAATGAGTGAAAATGGCTTCCGAATAGCATAGCTTGGTAAAAAGTGAGACTAACCTTTTCCAATACAAAGTAAAGAAGATACTCAAAATGTAATAAATTCAATATCGTTTCTAACCTACATTACGAGTTATTATCATTATTAATGTATACGTTGAATGTTATTTTACAGACGTAATTATACCACTCTAATAATGGTACTAATAGTTCACTTCTCTCACTTGATAATAACTACTCATTAAAAGTAATATCACTAAACGCATAATGGATATACCTACTACTCGTTATTATTTAAGGAATCTTCAATATCAGATATTGTATATTTGGTATAATGAACTCCGTTTGATACTCATATCTTAATGTAATAAAAATACCTAAAAACTCATTCGTCACATCGTCTTGAAAGAAAACATCGTGATTTTCCTAAAAAAGTATCAAATATTTTACTTAGTAAGTGTGTTGATTATTATATCTAAATTACGTAACTATTAAGTGGAATATAGTTATGAACAAATCGATGTTTACCATTTTCTTCGGTGGATAACGTAAGTATGCCCCTTGTTTTGATTGTTTTGATCCAGAAAATGTAGTAGACTCTATCGTAGGGTGAAATCGTTACGTAAAATCAACTTTATCTTGTAAGTATTTAGGTTATTTTAACTTGAACTATCTGTTCTTTAGCTTTAGTTCAATAGAATGAGTTACGAGATTAGTTACTCGTACGTTTTTCAAGTTGAATGCAAAGGCATTTTTTTTTAGGTGAATGCTAATCTTTTGGATAGTACGAGTTCCCTTTTTCTCCCGGAAAAACGTGGATATTTCTTGTTAGCGAATTTATTAGCCTTGCCTGTTTTACACATATAATTAATATCGATTACAAAATACTTGAATCAATTGTTAATAATCTCTTAGAATGCTTTACTCAAATTCTTTTCTTTAGAACATCGCTTTATATTTCCGGTAATCTTATTTTTTTTTCTATTCGTATTCATTCTATTTATATATACGCTAGGTAAGTTTCTGTCACTTTTCCTTCACTTTCTCCATATTCTTTTATCAACTTTACTAGCCGTATACCAGTATATTCAATAATACTCTTTTATATTTTTCATGGAATAACGCTCGCAACGCCATAACTTTTTTTAGCTGTCCAATCCAGAATTGTTACTTTTATCACAGTTGAATGTCGGTAAAGTTATACATAATAATAGTGGTTTAAATTAATCGGGTATTTTTTATTCATTTTTCCGAAATTTATATTGAAATACGTGAAACGGGAGAACATAACGAACAATTAATGCAATGAGAATTTTTTAATAAATAATCTTTTTATTTCATTAAAAGCGATAATTGTGTTTGATTCCTTCTCTTTTTACTATTTTATTCTTCGTTATAGCTACGGATATTTCTTCTTCTTGTTTCATTCGTTGCTGTTTTATTTTCGTTTGCCGATTCTTCATTTTTGTTTTTCGATTCAGATATAATTAAAATATTTCCAAAACAAACTTTTTGAATAATGTGAACTTTTTCTGTGGCATTTTTTTCAAGAAAGGTCTCCCCCAGATATAACAACCGTACTATTTTGGGTGGTTTTCTCTTTGTTGTTGTATTTATTTCACGAAGTCTATGAGTTTTTTCAGTTCTTGCAAGTATTTCACATTCTCCTCATTAAGGCTTGGGTCTTCTTCGTCTTTGTTGTTATTATCCTCGTTTTCGGATTCCGATTCCGAAGTCTCTCTATTGCTCGTATTCGATGCACCTGATAAGTAACGATCGTTGAACTAGTGGCTATCTATATAAAGTGGATGAAAGTTGAAAGGTAACGGCTTTACGTGGAGTTTAACAGGTATAATGACCAAATATTCGCTCTTACCAACCAATATAAAAACGTTTCCAGTGTAGTTATCAATGGTCAAGTGGCTTACAAGCCAATTACAACTTAGTAGCACATTATATAAGAGACAGTTGATTATAACGAATATATATATTATATATACTATACTGCCAATAATAAATGGGAAAGTATAAAATGATAACATCGTGCAGCTTACATCAACCACAGTTAACATTATGGACGAATTTGATATTTAAATAGTTACTTTTGAGCGAGTCTTTGTATCTCGTATGATAATATCTATGAGAGAACCGTTATTTATTAAGTACTGGTTTATATATATATTTAAATATCGCCATAATTTTATCTAAGCTGGGTTTTTATTGTTCGTAGTATCACACGATCCCCCATAATTTTCATGACCACCGTATATATAAACGTCGTATATTTACGTTTATTTCTTAACTTTTTTTTACCTGTTTACATACGTCGGACGGTGTCGAACCTACATATACTAGTTATATATTTACGTAATATCCTATTATGATTTCATTACCATTTGAGAGTAATTTTAAGTTATGTTTTTCGTAACGTATTTGTTAAATTGAATCGGTTCTCAGAGTAGCCTGAAAATGTTCAGATGGAGATAATATCCTTTTTTAGCTGATGGTATTTACTCCATATTCCTTTGGTAAGGCAGTACAAAATTAAGTCAGACCCTCACTATTTTTTTCCCCGACTTGGTTTAACAAATGAATAGAGTGCGATTACGATGTTCGAAGATATAGGGTTTGAGATTGTGGAACTTAAATATAAGGAGAGTCTGGCTTAGTATGAGTATAGCTAACGTTTAAGTAAGTAGATGATTCTTTCTATTCATCTTTAACGTACGTATGATGATTTGTTCGTTTTATTAACATTATAGTGTATCATTCGGCTGCTATTAAAGGAGTATCATTTTCAATTTCCTTTCATTTTACCTTGTTTTTACGACTATATTGGTATTTTTCGGGAATATATTAATTTTCAGGCTCGTTTCACATATCCCGAACATTACCTTCTCATATGTTTCAATTCACGATTTATGAAAGGTTGGTATGGTTAATATCAAATATAGTAAAAAACTCCTAATGTTCAACTTAATCTACTAATTCATTTTCATATTTATCTTGGTTTATCGATTCCATAAACAAATACTCGTATATATTTACGTTCATTTCATTCTTCATTCTTAATCTGTTAGGAATCGGTTATCCCGTTGATATGAAATCCCGTATCTGGCACATTTTTATCCATTGTTATTTAGGATAAGAGTACTTATAGAATTTGTATATTAGTTTATTATAAATGTTATTCTTCGTTGTTTACGTTGTTTTTTTGTTGGTATATATTGATTATACCCTGTTCCCGTAAGTCTGCTATGATTACGTAAAAGAAAAATTCAATATAAGTTTATAGTTGGTTTTGATATAGACGATAATTTTGAAAATTGTTAGGAGTATCGATACTGCTTCCATAAGGTATCTATTGATACATTTTCTCTTACATTAGTCCCATTGTCTATATAGCTTTAGATTACACTTTTCAATAAAGTATTTTTAGATATTATTTAATCAGTTATTACATATAAAAAAGATTGTTATCATAACTCAGTACCACAGTTGTTAATATTAAAGTTTATCTTATCGTATCGTATATAACATTATCTTTATACATCCTATTCTAGTTTACAATATCTTGAAAGAATAAGCGATCGGTAACTGTTGTTTGAAACGTTGTATTTTCCCCCCATCTAAAATCCGTCAAATGTACGAGAAATCTATTCCTCAGTTCTTTTTACAGGATCTATGGGCTTCGGAAGGTGAAATAATCGGCTTTTTTAAGGTATTCCATTAATGCTTCCAATGGTCGTCGTATAAATGAATTTACTCTAGCCGCTATACTCGTGTTGGTTATTATAGGTCGAGTTTTCAAACAGGCAGTAAGAAGTGTCTTTAATTTATTCCATTTTAAACATTTCTTTTCTGGTATTTTACTGTATTATTTGGCGGGTTTTTCCTCCAACATAATTATAAAATATCTCTTACACAGTTTTTTAACGATAATTTCGTTTTACGACTGTATTTTCATTTATTTATTTACTATCGCCGGGCAGTGCCCACTATATAGCTAGTATAGTAATACCCTCACCAATGTGAAATACATACATATATCAGCAGGAAGGCTCGCAACTCAAGTATTCCTACCCACGACAACTACCCTATTCGAAAATTCCTATTACTTTCAAATTGTACCGTATAATCCGTTGAAGAAACCATTAAAAGCTGTGTCCACAACTGAACAAATACATAATGTTAAAAACCTAATCCTACACACCGATGGCCAAGTTTACGTTAATGTGTTATAGGTATATCTTAAATGCCGTTAGGGTTTTATAATCAACTTTATTGGTTCCCACTACGTGTGAAAAATCCAATGTAAAATGCGAATATAGACTATATTTATAGAAGTTTATTTACGTGCCACGTAAAAAGAAGAAAACACCACTACGTATTTCGGAAGAACATTTCAACCGAATATACTTATAAAGGAAAATCCAACGTTACAACCTTAATTTAAAGAACGGAAAAGCATAAAGACAAAAAGGAAAGTCATAAATCGAATCTTAAGCTAGCCTTTTAATTAAGGTCTTGAGACACTCTACAGTTAAAAGACCCATAAAGGCGTAAAAACTATAGTTTTAACCGGGCCGTGCTGTACGGTTATCTTAGTCCCCACTCGACGCCTATTCGTATTGAGGATCTAACGGAGGTCCTAAAAGAGTGAAAGACCTGTAGAACACATATATCTTGGTTGAAGGCGTATGACGATGAGAAAGACATACTTTATAGCCTAGGAGAAATATATACTTTACAACCCGAGCTACTTTTTTACCACGTACCGCAAACCCAAGAAGTGTAAAAGAATCGTAAAAAGGGTACACCACTGAGCGGATGGTGTGCCGGAAAAAGTCTTCTGTGGACAGCGAAAGGTATCCAAAGTATAGTCGAAGGTCCCGCTGAACGGGCGAAGCGTCAGTATAGGTGGCGACGAATTGCAATTACAGTGCAAGTTCAAGTTTGAAGGCTCCGCTAAGTGGGCGAGACACCGGTGTGGGTGGCGACGGCTCAAAGATAAACAAATGAATAAATAAATAAAGCCGTCAAGTGCGAGCGATTATAATAAAGGTTTTTTCTAGACCTTAAAACGCAAAAGGAATCAAACTTGCAGTGTGAAAGTTGAAATCTGAGGGGCCACGTTGGTACAAGTAACGAGGGATGGAATCGTTGGTTGTGAGGGCTGTTCTCTGGATGCACCACTGCACGAGCGGTACGCCGGGCCGACGACGATCTCCATAATCAAAACGGGGTTGCCAGAAAATATTCAAGTAGTAATGAAGCCGATTAAAGATGGTGTGGTGGAAAGTGAGGCATGTGAAATGATGGTATTAAGAACGGCTACACCTAAAAAAAAATATTTAAAGTGAGCACTGTTATAGTTTATAGTGTAGGCATCATACCTTCCTTACAAAGGTGGTCTGTGCACCCATGCCAAGAAAGTTAATATAAGGTCGAAGATGTAAATAATGCTTCAATTACTTCAATCAATATTTGAATCGGTTATTTTGCAACAATTCAGAACTACAAATACTAATTAGTGTTTAATAGATTGAGTATAGATAAGCTAAATGAAAGAAGAAATTACTTTCCAGTTACATTTTGTAATTGAATAGAGTAGAGGAAAGATTTCTGCGAAGTGCCTTGGTTATTTTATTGTCTTTTACAGGTAGTAAAAGGAGGAACTTTCTAGTTTGTTGTATTTATGAGTATTTGAAAGCGACGAAGGTATAGTTATATATAAACACCGAGAAATATTTATCGAATCGGTTTTGGAGGAAAATTCGTTGAGATTTACCGCCAAATTTTTTAAGTTTCTTTGCTTACTAAAGTTGTTAAATGGAAAAAAATACTATTTCAAATTGAAAACTATAAACGGCAAAGTTGTAAGTTAATTTTGACCATAAATAACAGTTTCGACAGCAAATAACTTATAACTTAATATATTATACTATATTTTCCTTTTAGATTACTTTCATTTTTCCTTTACTCATTAATTGAATATAAATCATTAAAACGAATACCAGTAACGTTAAGATCAACATCGTTACCAAGACCATTAAACAGAATGTAATCAAGAATTTCGGAATTAAATTCGTTAAATACTTCGATAACGACCTATAGTTTTTAAAGTTTGACAAAGATTGAATACATTATTTTCAACGTGGATTACGAAGTCGAGGATTAAGAAATCGAGGAGTGCTACGATTTCAATGAGTTTTTACAGAATTAAACCCTGCATATATGAATGAAAACAGAGAAATTAGTTAAAGTTAAGTTGAATTCCAATTTACGTAAACGAGAGGTTTCATTATTAAGAAAACTGTAGAAAGAAAGTAGTCTAGCAGAGGTATTGGGTGTATGTATTATATATAAAAACTGTTGGAATTGTAGTATGTACAGTGCAGTAGGTCAACTTTACTTACAGTAAAGTTGACCATACTGTCACAACCTAAGCATGATAGTGGGTCAGGAAGCAAGCCAGTGTGCAGCTGAGCCCGAAGTCCAACACATCAGGCGGGGAACACCTTTCCTTTGTTAGCGGAAATGACTATGCCAATTATGTGATTAGAATCAGTGGGATCAGCACTGATCCAAGTGATCCAGTACTGAAGACGGTATGAAAGCATGGATATATAAGGACACGGTCATCACCACATAGATAGTATTTCCTTCATAGCTCTTCAGTTGTCAATCTAAGAATCCAGTCTCTGTATATTCTGAATAGCCTTACGGCTTTTGATCATTATTTGCACGGTTGCGATATTGTTTACTCAGCACCTCTGCTACCTTCTTGATAACATAAACCCTCTGACACCTTCTATATGCTCATGGGTATTTAGTGTGATCATTACAGATAACTCGTTATCTCGATGTCGGCGTCAAATTCATACCAAACAACAGGTGCGGAGCGAATGGCTTACATCCTTAGAATAACATTTGATTTATAAATAAAAAGAAAAATTTATTGTTAAACGAAGTTATAATATAATAAATAAAGCCGGGCAAATATTACCCTATTTTTTTCGAATACATATCAAACTATAAGGCGATTTTTATTATAACCTAACGAAAATTTACTTGTTTTTTTATTCTTTTATTAAAATTTATCCAATACCAGCGTTACTTATATTACAAGACTTATTATAACTAGCTCCGGATATTAGGTAACATGGGGGGAGGTAAACGATAAAAAGCGTAGCAGAAACTGGTAATCGTCGAGGAGGAGAGTTAGTAAAAGATGGGACGAGTACGAGGCAACGCCGAGAATAACAAATAACGCGAGGAGGGACGGACGTTAAAAGAGGCTGATAACAGATAATACAAGAAGAAACGGCGAACGTTTGGGGAAACCGACAATAAAGGATAACGTTAAGAAAAACAAGAGTTAAAGTAGGCCGACGATAACGGTTAAAGAGGAGTAGGGTGGGGGGCGGGGCGAGGAAAACGACCTTTTAAGCAAGTTATTAAAAATAATAACATAATAGTTTATGCTCGGGTAACGCGATGGACCTGGGCACGATTTTACGCCCGTTCACGATCAGTCCAACTAACTCGTTCTTATCTAAGGTTAGCAAATAGGATACAAGTAAAATCGGGAATCGTATAGTCAAACCCTAAACGTTGCTCGTTACATTTTGTAAATCGTAACTTATATTAAATATAAAAAACATAACCTAATTAATTATATAATTTTCACTTTTTAGGTTAAAATTATAAAAGGGTATACGATGGTAATCAAAAAAAGCCGGGGTAAAAACGTTATGTATTAAAGCCTGGTCGATTAAAACCGTTTTATATTCATAAATAAGCGATATAGTAAAAGGTAAGGGGAAAATATTAGGTAAAGACGGACCTAGGAAAAAGGGACGACGTAAACGTATAGCTAAAGGAGTAACGACTTATAAGGCCGATATAGTAAAAAAAAATTATACCCGAACAATATCGCAGAGCTGGGTAAACTAATTAATCAACTTAAAAAGAAACGGGGGTAAAAACGGGTCGATAAACCGGAACATCTCTTTAACTTTTACACGTAAGCGATAGGATATAACCCCTATTTTCTATCTTAATAATTAACTAACGTGAAGAAGTACGTAAACCGGATGAAACAGTAAATAAACTTATCTTTTAAACATATTACGAAAAGAATTTAATTTGCGATTAGATCTTTTATAAGGTTTATTTATAAACTTACCTTATTATAGATATTCCAACATATAGGATGCCCTTACGTCCAATAAATTCGAACATAGAAAAAAGGAACGTTAAAATTCAAAAAGAAATTAATACATAATATATAAGCGTTTTTAACTTGTAATGGAAAAAACTTATTTTATCTTTACTATCTTCAAGGATAAAAAGATTTCCTATAATGTAAAGCGGCTACAATGGGTAATTAGTAATAAATTACTAGTATATAATAAGGTAATACACTTTATAGTGTTATTTTTTGTCTTTTTTAAAGGCGCCGACGATGACGTAACCGAAATTGAACCAGTTATATACGTTAATTATAATAATAAATTTAAAAAAATCTAAAATATATTAGCGTAAATAATTGGTTGAAATATAGAAAAGGGAGGTGAAATAGTTATAAAAAGGGTAATTAATGAAAAGTTATAAAAAGGGTGAATAATAAAGGAGGGCGGCGTTATAAAAAGGAAAAAAGGAAATTTTAGAAATTACGGGGGGCGTCCGTATTTATAAAAATTAGTGAACCGGATTTAATAAGCGTTACACAGTACTAGAGGTAAAAACGCAACTTTACACGGCGCGTTATACGATATTGGCGGCAAAAAAGATATATTACATGGCGTATTCACGGGGGCGTTATATAACGTTGGCGGAAAAAAGGTTATATTATATGTCGCGTTAACGGGTACATTATATAATGCCGGAGGCAAAAGATATATATTATATACCTAACATACGGGCGTATTATAGTGTACCGACGGTAAGGTTAAAGGGTGTGTTATACAACGTCGAGAACCTTAGAGTTAAATTGATCGAAACGTTATACTATATATTAAACGTAATATTACCAGTTTACGCCTGACTCGCGTACTAAACGGGTAGGGCCCCTATCCGGTATTTATTCAGTGGGGCGTTATAATTTTTATAGTATCCAGAGAAAAGAGAGGTATATTATAAACTTAAGCTATTGACCATTGAACCTATAAATTACGTAACTATACACGTAACAGGATGAACAGCACCCGACCTGGGCCCGGTTCGGGTGCAAACTGAGCATGATTTGGATACAAGCCGGGCATGATCCGTGTAAGAGCACGTGACGAGCTGGGCACTGATACTACCCATAAGTTCTGCATGTTGGACCACGGTAGCCTCTTTTAGTCTTCTTCCGTACCTCAATAGTAAATCCAATTTGGCACCTACTTGGCTTACTATCGTAGGTCGAATCATAACAATGACTAGCACCAAGCGTTAAAAAAGGCTGGCAAAGGCGGGCAACATGAGGCGCAGCGAGTACTAAACGATGCCGATAAAGGCGGCTGGCGTAAAACGGGGCGGGTGTTAGGTGATACCAATAAGAGTAGCTAACTAGGGGTGGAGCAAACGTTTGAAAAAGCCGACGAAAGGGAATAACGCGGGGCGGAGCGGAGAAAGCGGTCCTTTAGGAAAAATATAAACGACCATAATATATCGGTTTACGCTTAAGAAACGCGGTTGACACGAGTACAGTTATTAGCTCTCTTTCGGTTAATTCAGTCGGCCCGCTTTTACATACGATGAATAAATAAGATACAGGCGGATAGAGGTAATTTACGGTTAAATTTTGAACATTACTCATTATATTACATAAATTATAATTAATATCAGCTATGAGGGATATGCACAAACTAACAATATTATTTTGATTGCTCGGAGTAAGACTAGAAAATGTCCCGCGGTGGGTACCGATGGAAATCAGGGCGATAACGTTACAAACTAAATATGATTAGCGGACGGCATACAGTTACGAAAGGCGGAAAAGGGAAACGAGGATGTTCCTAAGGATAATGGATCGGGGAAAAGGGTAAGGCGGGGACGTATAACCTAAAGCGTTATAGCCTATATAGCTGGAATAGTCAAAACGCACTACAAAAGGTGCTTAATATATTCTCGGGTTTCTTATAAACTTGATTTTTAGGCTTAACTTACTATACACTTTACGACATGTGCGGTATACCTAAGCGAGGTGAATATAAACACAAACTAACAACAGTTCGAACTTTAACAAATAATTAATATAAAATATACAAATATTCTTTACCTATAAAGGGGGAGGGGGGTTAATTTCATCTTTAATATGATTGGGTACAAACAGGTTACCTATAATATAAAGGAGCTATGTAATATAGTTAACGGTAAGAGTATTATGGTATAGATAAAAGGCATACTTTACGGGAAGGTTAATCGTTACCACTAAAAACACCGGTAGTTATATAAATTATATGAGAACTATAAAACACACTGCCTATATTGAAGAGAAGGAATTATCTATCCAAAAACGGTTGCGAAGGAAGAAAGATTATCATAAAAATTAAAGGGGGAGTATTATAACTTAGGTTAATATAAAATAACTTGTCGGAAATAGGCGGAGGAGAGTGGATTAATATGAAAAAAGGAAAAAAAAGGGTTTACGAGTAACGGTAGGGGTTATTTTATATATGTAAGCAGCCTGGGATCGGCAAAATCTGCACGTTATACGGCGCCTCAGGAAACACGTTATACGGTGTGAGCGGCCTTAGAGATTAGCAAAACCTATACGTTATTCGGCGCATTTAAAGGCGCGTTATACGGCGTAGGTAGCCCAAAATCAACAAAATTTATACGTTATTCGGTGCGATAGGAAACGCGTTATACAACGTAGGCTACACAGAATTAGTAAGATTTTTACGTTATACGTTGTGTTAAGAGGCGCATTATACGACTTATTTGTAACTTAACGATAACTTTATACGGTCTGCGTCTAACTCGTGCTCGGCTCGCGTCTTATATTGACATAATCCGTGCTTATTTGTTAACCGACGGAATATCTTAATTTCAACGGCTTTTTGTTGAAGGGAGGGAGCATAACATAAATTTAAATTATTATCCATTCAGTTTATAAGCTACGTAATTGTACACATAACGGGATATACAATACCCGGCTTAAATGCAGCCCAAACGCAATCTGCAAACGTTATGTACGAGGGTACGTAACGAATCGTACACGGACCGTGCACATAAATCCTACATAAAGAACCTCTGCAGCCTTCTCTAGTCTTTATTAGTACCTCAATTGCTAACTCCATTTGGCACCTACTTGGCATACCTTCGTGGGTCAGATTATAACAATTACCTCCTCGTCAACTAGCTAGACTCCTATTAATTGCAGTTAACTTTCGCACCCCAATTAACCCTAGTTACCTTTAATTGCCCCACGGCTTCGAGTTATAACTTCACCAACTTCTGTATACAAGTTTTTCACCACAGACTTACGCGTACTGCCCACCGCTGCTATTAGCTATAGGTTAAGTCGTTTACCACTTTAATTTACTTACATGGGTTAACTAAACTACTTCTACCACTACTACTGCCCATTCATTACTACTACCACTGCTCCTATTACTACTATCTATTTTAACCAACGTATATTAAGCCATATTTTAATTTTACTTCATTTACGTAGTTTCATTAAATTACTATTATCCTTAACTAAACCATAAAACTTGAAAAAGTCGCTATTATGATTCCTCTAACAGTTTTCTTTAATTTACCAGTATATTCCTTCTCATTAAAATGTAACTTAACTTTATTAGGTGACCTACTAACGTAGCTATAGATACATATAATCAGCCCATTACCGTTTACAAACCTCTTAAAGGCTTTATTTAACAATACCTTCATTATAACGTTAACAGGATTATCCTTCTTATCGATCCATCGAAACTCCTCGATTTCCATCCCTTTATAAGCTTTACAAAATGTTCTTACGTCGATTATCAGGCGTTTTTTACTAGTGTTTCAATCTTAAAAAAGCATTCGAATAAACTCCTCGAGTTGGTACAAATTACCACCAGAATGAAGGGAATTTTCAGCTGCCTGATAATAAAGTTAAGGGTTTTCCACAGTATTACACCTACATTAAAGCTATCCATTATTCCATATATCTTTAAAGCTAGTACGCTTCGTATAATCCTTTTATATTTAACGAAGGTCCAGTAAATTAGGTTACAGAAAATACTAAACTAGTCCTCCCGCCTATTGTCGCTAACGAGAGTCATTAGAAAACCGATTTATAGGAACAGATTAGTATTATTTACCAAATAATTTTTCTGTGAAGTTTTCCAATTTAGCTCTCAATAAATGAATCGAAACTATATTAATCCCCCAATCCAAATTCCGCATCTACTATTGAAAATTCTTATTTAGCCGATTGAAGTCTTTATTTGTTCAATTTTATACTTATACTATACTCGATAGGTTGTAAAAAGCTTCCTGTTGGTATAAGGTGGTAATATAACTACTATAGGCGTATTATTTTAAGTACCGTTGAACCTCAACCATATCAGTTTAATTAATTGTAATTAAACCAACGCTTTAGCTCTTTTAACGGAAACCAAGGCTAAAATTGACACAATGTAAAATGATTAACAATCTATTAAAGTCGAGTTGGTTACCCTCAGCCGAAACAGTAACCAACTTATAATTACAAAAAATGAAATCTTTAGTTGTTTATTATTCTGATGCTATAAAACAAATAATTCTGATAAAGAGGGTATCATTAATTTATATACCCACTAAGCCGAAATCCTTCTCTTACATCACCAGTAAACATAGGTCGTATATTAAAAACTTTATACCTAACCATAACTTAAAATACGACCAATATGTGAAAAACTAATAGCCGCTTACTTTAATTTGGTTGTACAATAGCTTAATATGCCGTATTACCATTCCCGGAGGGTAGGTGATACGCAATTCCTATGTTAACTTTAACAAGACGATCCGCTATAAATCGGTCGTTAACTACGTATATATTTACGTTATATTCCGGCCATTGAGTGTAAACTTGCCTTTAATCCTAGCTAGTAAAATTACTACCAAAACGACCATTGAACTTTCACTCATCTTGTGACTCGTTATTAACTATATAAAAATCTAATCCTTTCCTTTATTGCCGTATATTTAAACAACTAAACGTAATTTTTCGTATAACCATCCTATTGTTTTAACCCTAACCTTGTATATAATACTCGACCAAGAAAATTGTAATATTCGGTTTTTGAAAATTAAAGTTGATCTTAAATACGAATTATATAAATCCTCGAGTTAAAAGACCATTAATTTTGACACTGTCACTCTCTTCAAAAAAATCTTCCAAAGGTTTGAATAATACTTTATATCCGGAGGTTCAATACTGCATTTTCGTCGTCCTTCACTTTCCTACTTACACAAGCAATATTGTAAATTCTACCCAATATATATTCCTCTTCATTAACGTTTCTTCTCTTCGATAATATTCTGCGCTGGCACCATTCTATTTATTTATCTATAATAGGGAGATGAGGGCTCTGTTAGCTTAGTTTCTTAATCTAAAAATCTTTATCATCAGTCACCCTAATATAAAGCTTAACCTATATGGTACGAAACATCGTGAGGCCGTTAACAATTTTAATAAATACTTTAAAGTTGGCGATATGTAAGGTTTTATATAGGCTATCTCACTTACCTGGTTCCCGCTACACAAGGAATTCACTTTTTAATGGTAAAACAAGTACATCGATCATCGTAAGGCCATTCCTAATGTTAAGGGCATTATTGACTTAACTCTGTGCCGATTCTTTCCGTAGCTCATTTAATACCTTACCGTAAGCTATAACTTTCTTTTAGGTATTTGTTAATAGTGGAGATCCACTTATCAAACGTAGGTACACTCTAAAGACTAACAACGTTGTCACCAAGCCGTTAAGGAACACAGTATCGTTTAGGCCCTTTACTGTTATTTGAAAACGTGCCTTTTAATTCGTAAAACTTCCAATTTCTAGCGTAAAGATATTGTACGCTGGGTGAAGTAATACGTATACCCTTTCAAGCTTCTCAATTATCCAGTGAATTTTTATAAACACCTATTTTTATTAAATCCCTATTATCTTAACGTCGGTTTAAAACTCAACCATCTCAAAATTAATACCGGTATCGTAAAAGACAACGTCAAGTGGGCCCAAATACGTGTCAACCTATACCATCGTTAAATTTTCTCAAATATACTTTACCGGCATAGATTTTAAAAACTTGGCTCCGTAAAAAAAGGGTATGAAATTCACAGCGTAAAAAACAGTATCATTATTTCAGTAAAATACGTTAATGAAGACCTCATAATTAAAGTACTTATCGTTTTTTAATACAAACATAAATATTCGAGGTGTTTGAGCATATATTCGGCAGTAATAAAGAAGCCTTTCAATATCCTTTAAGGCAAATTATTCCGCATCTTTATATTCTAGTAAGTTCAGAATTTTCTTTAACTCATTAACGGTAATATAGTTAAAGCGCTAGTATAATTAAAGTATCTCTAACTTCATCAAATTTTACACTATTACCTTTAATCCTTCGAAATGAAACTATAGGTACCCTTACTTGAAGGTAAATAAAAATCTTTAGTTGTTTTTAACCAGTTTACTAGAGTTAATATTAATAATATTGTTAAGAGTCTTTATATCCTATGGGTAAGATAGGAAAGATATAATGAATTCAAAGATATGGAACGTAATTGATCTAATGATAGTCTAAATTATCATTATGCCTAATAACGACAACTATTTTCCCTAAATAAAGCTAGTTTTAACCTTAACAATATCTTAACAACCAATCTCGGTAACATTAATACTTTACCTTCATAATACCACGTATTACATATAACCTCCTATTGAGTACCCTACTGCCCCTATATATGGTATAATACCTCAAAACGAATAGTTCGCGTAATGATAGCGAGGGTAAAAGGTATGTAAGGGATTAAAAGCTTAATTAAAGTAGAGGTAAATACCTTCGTCACTTAAGCTATACAAAAAAACGTAGTAAGCTAATTATTTGGCTATATTAAGAGTAATATCGTGATGTCACGTAAACTGTTTAGGCGTATCGTCATCGTCAAAGTCCTCTCTATCTTTAGAGTCTACTATACAGTTAGATTAATATTATTTAAAAGTAATAGGATATTAGGAGTAATATATAGCTTGTTATTTATAACTCTTAGCCGGTGGGTAGTGGGTAAACCAACAATTGTATTTACCATAAATCCAACACTTTTTGCTACTATTACGACGATAATTCTTACGGTTAACAAATCCACTGGAATTTTACCCACGATATTAGCAGCAGTACGATTATTACTTTTGATCCGAAGACATTGAACCGGATTTTAAACGTTTAGGCCTCCCATACTTACGATCCATATAATATATCATAACGTGTTTTTATTTATTTACATATCGGAAGTTATTATTTTAGGGATATATACCAAGCGAATTTGGTATTCGCGCTATTACGGTCGCAAACGAGGAATACAACTAGCTAAAAAAGCTTTTGTAAGTGGTATCTAGGCGTTGTAAAGCGTATTTGAATTCAATAATACTTGTAAAGGCTGCTTGTACCTATTCGCGAAACTTATAATTCGCTAGTATGAGCTTTTCCCACCTCTTATTAATATAGTATAAACTTATCAAACATTTAATTCAATATATCTATCGGTGTTTCCTCTTTTTTCCCCCATTATCATCATTTATCTCGTAGTAACTCAATCCGTATAATATTATATAGAGTAAATATCGTATTCTAAATAGGCTTTTATGCTATATGTAATGATCACACTAAATACCCGTGAGTATATAGAAGGTGTCAGAGGGTTTATGTTATCAAGAAGGTAGCAGAAGTGCTGAGTGAACAATATCGCAACCATGCAAGTAATGATCAAAAGCCGTGAGGCTATTCAGAATATACTGAGACTGAATACTTAGATTGACAACTGAAGAGCTATGGAGGAAATGCTATCTATGTGGTGATGGCCGTATCCTTATATCCTATGGCCTTCATACCATCTTCAGTGCTGAGGCTCACCGGTGCTCACTGAGGCTCACCGGTACTCACTGAGGCTCACCGGTGCTCACTGGGGCTCACCGGTAGCTCAGCTGCATGCTGGCCTGTTTCCTAACCCCGCCAACGTGCTTGAGTTATAACACTATAGTCAATTTAACGCAAGGTTGTTACTCGTATTAAAAAGTTGATGTAATAATTCCTGACATAACATATAAAGATTCCGGGAAATAATAAGTAAAAATCAAAAGGAAAAACCTATAATTATTTGTAGATATTTAAAAAGAGCATTATCTTCGTATTAAAAATGTTATAAAACTTCCTGTTATACTTCTCTACGTTATTTCAAATTTTAACGAAATCCGTAAAAAGCTTATAGTTAATATTAATCATTTTAAGAAGTCTTAAAAGAAAGTCGCGATAGTCATTCCAATCTTCGTTGATGGGTTTTCACATTTTAAGACTTAAAACATTTTAGTTGCGGTGTTAAGGGTAATTTCCAGTCGCTTAACTCGAGGGGTAAAGTTCTATAATAAAACTTGTAGTATGATTGCACGTATAGACGTATCTGCCGTTGAAAGGATTTTAGAGGACTCAACGATTCTGAGTAAAGGGTTAAAGAGAAATAGGGACTTGGCCGTAAAAATGAGTTTAGGAAACTTGTCGATCTTGCTTAATTAACCATATAGAGCCGACGTCAATACCTCTTACCGAATTGGCAGCCGTTGTTTTACGCGTTTTGCTACCGCTAAGGGCATACTCTGCGCTGTCATATAAAAGTGCTAAACTACTAAGTAAATTAACATTTTTTATCATTAGCGCATAAAAAGACCTATATTAACTTGGGTTAAAGGGGATATCCCCTAAAACGTGTATAAGGGTATTAAAAACATTAACACTAATTTTTCAAGTCGTGAGTCTTAAAGTATTTCTCAAATTAAGCCAAGTCGAAAGAGGTTTATGTCAATTTGATTAGGTTCTTTTCTAATACGTAAAATCCTTTTCGTTTAAATTGTAACTAAAACTAAAAATTAACTATCATTAAATTTACCTTTTCTAAATTATTATCCATTTATTTCAAAACTTAATATATTTACAAAAAGCGCGGTCGCCGCGGTCAAGTTCTTCGCCACCATTCTATTTGAGGATACAATTACCCACGAAATTAGTTAAGTATTCTTCGATTAAATATTTTTCAACATTTCGCCCCTAAAATTATTTATTGTAGTACTTAACAAAGAAGTATCCGAAGGCCTTAATTACTTATTTTCTAGCAGGGTCGGCGATGGCCTCAAAATCAGCGCTTATGGTAACCATCTTATTGTTTTGGTGTAAAGGGGGAGTGGGGACTTAGTGATTTAGCGTAAATTCGCGTGAAGTAGCTGTTTCAACGCGACTTAGTAATTCTCGGTATTTTCGCTTGGAGTAGTGATCTTGACGATTAAATTTGCGTAGGAGAAAATAAAAAAATAAAGTAAGAGTAAAGGTTTGATGTAAAAAGTAAGGTTGAAGATAGTTTATTATTAGTAATAAAGGTTGAAGGTTAAAAGTTATAGGTTGTAGGACTTAATCGTTTATATAATAGTAATACCCGCAGTAGTATTAACTTAGCTCTTTGCTAACTTCGCGATTTCCAGCTTTTAGCTGTCAATTTTAACGCTTTTTAAAAAGGATTCGTAAATTTTTTTAGTATTTTCGATAGCAATACCGTCGCTACCTCCAAGCTGCTGTAAAAATCTACGCAACCTAAAAGTATTTTCTACTTACTGCCGTAAAAACCGACGCAGTTTATCAAGGCTCTTCGTAAGAATCTTTCCTTTAACCCAACCGTTATTTAATGTAGGGAATAACTAGAAAATAGCTTCTTATTTTATTTGGCTTATATGTGCTTAACCTAATAAGCACTGATTAGTGTTGGTAGGGCTTTAGAAGTTACAATGATATCTATTCGATTAGTTTAAGTAACATTAGTATTGTTTGGTTAAGTGGTAGATATATTGTCATAGGTTTGGAAGACCGCTTGCCTGTCTTCATAGTAATTCACATAGTCAATTTATTTGTATGTGCCTTGGTTAGAAGTGTATACCTACTGTACTTGACTTGTAGTTAAGGTAGGGATTTAGAAGTTACAACGTCATCGATTCGATTGGTTGAAGTAACAGTAGTATTGTGTAGTCAAGTGGTAGATGTATTGTTCTAGGTTTGGCAGACCGTTAGCCTGTCTTCACAGTAATTCGTATGGTCAATTGCTTTGCCCATGCTCTAGTTAGAAGTAGGTACCACTGTACCTGACTTGCAGTTCATACAGTCAACCATACAAACAATACATTCAACCTATAGTCAGTATAGTTGACTTGACTGTACTGTAATTGACCTACTAAAAATAGCAGTCAATATTATTCCAACAGTTTTATCTTATTCGGGTCGTATCCAGATAAAACAATTAACAACTTTTCGGATTTAGTTTATCTTATTCAAATAATTGAACACTCTTTTTGAATTTGTGGAGGCGTTAACGACATTTTAATATTACATTCATAACTTAATAGCGTATATTTCGGGTAATTTTATTGTGGTTTACGTAAGTAGTTTTTTTGGGGGGGGTTTTAATAGAATTACGTAACTAAAGTTCACGATGTTTCAAGGCATTTATGCAAAGCTGGGTTAAATTTAACCTTGAAAAAGTTAACATTTTGGAAAATGAGGTAAAATACCTTGGCTTTACTATAACTATGGACGAAAATATACGGGTCGTCTCCAAGAAAGTTCGGATCGTTTGTAAACGGTAATTTCCCTGCAGTATTCGGAAAGTTAAGGGTTTTTTGAGGTTTACAACCTTTCATTCATTTTTATAAGTAATTTTTCCGAATTTGCTCATTATCTTATTCGATTTATGAAGTCAAAATTCCGTTGGGTTTAGATCAATCACGTAGAATTATCCTGTTAAAAGTTAAAATAAGGTTTTGTTACAGTTGATATTCTAGTATATCAGGATCCCGACCGGTTTGAGGTAATAGAAACCCATTGTTAGGGGTAATGTTGGGAGGTTGCATTTTGTAAAAGGATAAAAACGGCATTTTTATGCCGGTTGCGTATTATTTTGTACGACTATTGGATGTGGAAGGTAATTATACTATTTAGGAAAGAATTCTTTTGCGGTAGTATTATATGTGAAGATGTAGTTATCATAATTTCGTAATAACTACACCTCTTTTACCATTTTAACTTTTGATAAGGAATATGAGTATTTTTCTTTACCTAGGCAAAACTGTTAGGCCGAAACGTTCTCGTCCTTTTACTGTTACTTGCGTTATCAGCCCATGGCCTAAAAAAATCGTTCCAATACATTAACCCGCAGGTTATACGATGAAACCAAAGTTAAAAAGCGTTGGATCCGAGTCTTTTAACCAATTTTAATAATTATGTCGAACTTAGCCGTAATAAACTCGTATATCGTAAAAACGTATATTGTGGTAGAACATATGGATGAATTGGTTAAAGCATATGTTTAGTTATTAAATCATAATAAGTTAGATAAAGATATTAAGTCGGAAAACAATAATGAATCAGAGGTTATGAAAATATAACGGGCCCAGTCCGTACCCAAACCGTTAACTATGTTAACATTAAACAGTTACCTAATTTTTAGATCGGGTATTTTAATAAATCGTAATATTAGGGTATGGCAAACGATTTATTATATACTATTTGGTTATTAATGGTTATCGAAAGCATTTGGCGATTTCAGACCGAATTTGGATATTGGGTATAAATTGGGAATTATAATACCGATTCGACGGGTACATTATATTATCTTTACCACCAATAATCGTCCAATTCGAAGCTATTAATAACTAAAACACTACAAAAATCCTCAACTTCGTTCATTATAAAATATTCGAGGAAACACATTTTATTTCAAGTCTTTTAACAGGATTACCATAAAAATGAGATAGTTGCTACTATTCGGAGACTTTATCAAATATATACATAATATAATGACAAAAAAACTTTATCGTAACTTGAAACAAAAACTACTCCAACCTCTATTCATCTCGAACCGTTGATAATTTTATATTTGAGTCAATTTTGTAAGAAAGTTACTTATTGTTGATAACTACCCGCGAAATTTATTGGTTTATATATATCAACTTGAAAAATTCGTTCAATTTAAAGAAATATGTTTCATAACTGTTGAGACATATACGGAGTGGTTTCGAGATATATAGTGGCGATTTTATGAATTTGCTGTACTCATTATGATTAATTTTGGTTCGAATTGGGTACGTATTTTTTAAACAATTTTGCATTTCTTAATAAAAATCGAATACCTTTCATTAACTATATATTATCTTTGAACGTATGGTAGTATTTAACGGATAAATTAAAAGGGTTACAAGTAAATTCGAATTGTTGTTGCCCTTTCGTAATTTAATTACATATCAAATCGACTGGTATACTGGGTAGTAATAAATAATAGAAAATCGATGATTATCATGTTCCATACGAATGAACTGGTTTACGGGTGCGAAATATCTCTTATTCTAAGGGTAGATAAGAATACAAAATGTATAACTAATCCAGTTGGATAATTTTTTATGTTTTTATTATAACTATAGAAGGATACAGAACTCGTTCAAGTTACTATGGTATAAGTCTAATAATAAATGGAAAAATCTGTAAACTGTCGGCGATATTCGGCGAATCAATATTAAAAAGGATTTTAAGTTTGATTTAACTTATATAGTATTAAGATAAATCGTTGGAATAAAATATTGATTAACTTTATAATTGATATCGTAAAATACACATTCTTAATTTGTTGAATATCGTTTTTAATATCCTCGGTTAGTATAGTATGTTTTATATGAATTTGATTAACGAGCGGTTACGAATCTATTTTCGTTGCAAGTTTTACTCGAAACCCACCCAGGATCGGTTTTTATCGTTAACGACGTTGGAAATATGTTACATGAGGATTTTATATCATATGATATTTTGACAGCGAAAATAAGAAAGGGTAATATTCATTATATATTAATTATATAAAAGGTACAAGAAAAATCTAAGTGGGAATTACTGTGAAATTACAAATATATTAATTTTTTGAATAAGTTTCAAACAAAATAGAGGAATTCGAGATTTTTTTAACAATTTTACTTTTCGACCTCGATGTTAATTACGACTTTTGGAACTTATACTGGTTGTATTTAGTTTAACAGAATTAACCCAGGGATAAAAAGAAGGGAATTTTATTAGTGTTATTTTATTTTACGATAGACAAGGCCAGACATATTACGCTCGCCTTTCTCGAATGATAATCCGACTGTTAGGCGATTTTTACTAAATTCTATCTATAAACCGTTATTATTATCTTCCTTCTTTGAATAGAGGGGGTGACGGAGATGTTAAGGGCTTTATTAGATTTTATTCTAGCCGCCAGAGAGAGCCGAATAGTGGGGACGGCGTAAACGGATTGAAAGGAGAAATCCCCCAAGCGAGCCACGAAGGACCACAATATATCGGTTTACTTCTACGCGACAAGTTTAACGTTAACACGATTATCTACGAATTCCTAATCAATCTGATCGATACGTTCCTATATTAAGGTAACAGATACAACCCGAATTACAACAGTGGGCTTTTACGGCTAAGTTTTACATGTCGTTCGCCACATTTTGTTTGTTATAGCCAATATTAAGCGTAAAGAAAAGGGTTCACACGATGATATCTACTTGACTGATTTAAATAAGGTTATAAACGTGTTTATAACGGATATTGATAGCGATAAAAACAAATACGTGTCGAATGAAAATTCGGTTATAAAAAGAAATATGGGAACGACCGATGACAAAAGGAAACAGCGAAGTAATAAACTACTAAGTTATAAAAAAAGGCGGAATAGGGGCGTATAAATTAAGGCTTCGCGTTTTGAACGGCTACAATAATAAATACCCTTTAAATTCTGGTCATATCGCGTAAATAGGCAAACTTATTTACCAAATTCGAAAAAGTAATGGTAAAAATAAGCCGACGGCGCGGGATATCCCTATTACGCTTGCGGGCAGGAGAAAATATATAGGCGCCGTTTTGGAAGACAATAATAAACTGGCATAACAAGACACGTAAACTGAAAGAATCTTCCAGCAAACATGTCCCCTAAAAACATTACAAGGAGGTCAGTATGTATTCATATTTCGTTATAACCCTAAAAATAATTTACTTTGTTATAGGATTTCCGATAAGCGTGACAGCCTTACGCGCGGTACACCTGCGCATATACTAAGGCACACTCGAGTTTAGAAAACGGTTAATATACTATATATAAGTATCTTATACTTGCGTGGGGGAAATCTCCTTATTATTATCGCTGTCGCCTAAAACTAAAAGGTCATTTATAACTCAGAAGGGTTATATAGGTTTATTAATAGTAAAAGGAATTGTAAATGGAATGAGTAACCTATTTGACTAGAAAGATACTTGTTACTATTGAACGCACGGGCAACAATATACCCTAAGTTGACTTTATTAAAAATATATAATATATTACAACGAGTGTTAAAAACAAATAAAAAAAGGGGTTATAAAAATTTAGTTATTAAAAGGATGAGGGTTGATGAAAATTCAGATATTAAAGAAGAATTCAATAAGAGTTAAGTAAAAGGATTACAGACGAAAAAATAAAAAAAAAGTTAAAATGGTTATAAATAACATTAAAGTCGCTTTTATATACGGGCGATAGGATAAGAATATGTATATAACTAATTTATAATATTATATACCTCGTATTCGATTCGTGACTAGCGCGCGTATAATTATTTTATAACGTTATACTTATTACACCCGATTCGTAATAGACTCAGATACGGTTGACATTCAAATTTTTCAACAACGGGACAAAAATACGCGTGTAATTAATTTATAACGTTATACGTTTCATATTTGATCTACAATCGACCTGGATACGGTTCATACCTAACTACATAACAATGTATCTTTTTATTCCGTGGGTGGGTATGTTATGAACTTAAACTATTGGTTATTCAGTTTATAAGTTACGTAGTTATATACGTAATGAAAGGTACATATATAATACTTGGCTTGGGAGTGGTATGGATGTAGTTCGCAAGTATTATATAAAAGGGGCAGTATCTGACCCGGGCGCGATCCGGGCGCGGTTTGCAGACGTCACGTGAGAGGGTAAATAATGGGCCATATATGTAAGTTTTGAATGAAAAACCACTGCACACTTCTCTAGCCTTCTATAGTACCTCAATTGTTAACACCATTTAGTACCTATTTGGCTTACCTTCGTAAGTTAAATCATTAAAATTATAATAGTATATTTTTGCTTTCAAATATCGTTATGATGGATATGGATTGCATAACGATTACAACTTTTATGAAGACTGAAGGCGGTAGGAATAAGTATGGCAGTAAGTCAAATAACCTTTTTGACGTCAAGTTATGACCGCTTTTAAACATTTTCCGCTTAATGAGGATTAAGCCACTAGCTTTACATTCGTTATTTCCTAATATATTTATCCTTCAAGCCGAGGAATATTACTTTTGATATTTAACGAATTACTCGTTATTTTGAGGAATTTATCATGATTTTAAAAATAACTTCGAATACAATATCAATTTCGGTTAATATTATATTAATTGGAACATTATGAAGTGATTTTTCATGTCAAAGTACAAGAAAAAAAAGGAAGATATAATACCTTTCAATTAGATGTTTCATAGGCGAATGTTTTACCAATAAGTAATGAAGAATGTGGAAGCTGGCGAAGGCATATTGCGTCAGCAAGTCTGTTGGATTGTTACGGGTTATAAGGGGTTTAAATACGCCTTAAAATAGTTTAACGTTACTTACAAAGTTTTTTTTAGCTTATAATGATTTTTGTTTGCGATTATAATGATACGAGTGCTAAGTTTAATTGGTATATATCTTTTCACTTATAACTTTAACGATAATAATAAAAACCCCGCGTTCACTCATTATGAAAATCATAAGTATGGTACGCCTAGATAATCTTATCAATAAAGAAACCTTAACCTGGAAGCCTAGACAGCAACATACGTAAGAAGAAGTACATCATATTTAAAATTTTGATGTTAACCTTATCAGTTTCTTTTGAATAACGTTTTAAAGTGTTGGATCTATGAGAAATAAGGTTGTTAGTATGAAGGGACCGGGCCGAAGCTATCGCTTAAGGTGGTTGGATACTATCTATAATCTTCGATGAAGAGAGAAGAGAGATCTCTACTAAAGAGCTGCTATAAAGCTAGCAGAAAGGAGTGGCTTGGTTATATAGTATAAGTATGCTCAAAAGCAGTTTAGAAGTGGTATGAAAGTATAGTAATTGCTAGGGTTAGATCTTTGGCAACTATTAGCTTAAACATTAGCCTGTAACATTACCTCTAGCCCACCAGCATCCGTTTCCTAACAAGTTGTGAAAAGTATCTACCGGCTATAAAACGCCTTGACGTTTCTTGGAAGGTGCCAGAAAATTCCGGCATGTTTTATAACAGCGGACAACTTATTTACGAACAGCGTAAAATGCTATAGCATAATTTAAAAGGTGCCCTCCTGCTATGAAACGCTCTGGCATATCGTAGAAAGTACCGGCGTTAGTTTCGCTGATACCATTTTTCTTCTTTATAAATAGTATTTTTCGTATTATTAAAAATGTAAACTTCCTCCTTTAATAATAATCACTTTTAATTTGGTATAACGCTTCAATAATGCACTTTTTCATCCTAATTTAGTTAACTCATCCGGTTAATAAAAACAAACGTAAGTATAATTGCGGTCTTTAATAATCTTTTTCATGATATAAATTTCTTTCTTTTGATGTTGTTTAACAATTGTTAATTAGCGGATAGTTACCCTTCATACAGTTTATGAAGGTGTATTTAAACGGTATACGTAAAGAGATTTACTTAAAATATATTAATCATATAATTTACGCATTTTGTAAATTTTGATTAAAAATGTAGGGTAAATTATAAGGTATATTATAATAATCTGTAATTTATTAACGAATAATTAGATACTAGTACGCGATACCAATTTTATGTCATTAGGGCGACGGGCTGACGCTTAAGTTATATTTGTTCGGCTGCCGGCCGGCGGGCCCAGCCCTGCTGATGGAGGGTGGCAGGACCTGGCGAGGGACTGAGGGCGGCGGCCGGACCCGGCGGCAGGGGGGGTGGCTGGGGCGGCGACGGAGGTGGAAAGAACGGGCTACTTAGGAATGGAACCCGTATAAAGTTATCCTCTAGTAAGTAAAATAGGTCGAATATAATTACGTAAACAGTTATATTAGTTTAGGGGGTACGTAAACTCAAAGTGACTTGCAAAGCCATTTTCAAGATATCCGAAAACAGTATTAATTGTAGGTGTTGAAAAAAAATCAAATGTATGAGAATACAGCAAAAACCTTAACAAGGCGAATCATATGCAGGAACTTCAGTGGATCCCATTATTCATTGCTTTTGTCTGCCCACTGTTACGATTGATATTGTTTGCGCAACTTTTCACATATCTAGAAAAACAAATACCCAAGGCGCCTCATCCCTCTTCGCGTGCCGCCCACACGTAAAACAGACGTTCAATTCATCGTCATAAATCACATATCCGGCTTTACTTGCGCGTGTAACAATCCTAACATAGGCGCCGTACTGTAACTCCATCCTATGATCCCGCTTCGCTTGACAACCCCCCGTTGTCATTCATATCACCCAGCCCTTCTTCTTCTTGAGCCATGATATAGAGTCCAGCCCCGTCTGCACTTTCATACCAACGCGCGCATCAAGCACGAAGCTGTCCCAAGTCTTGAGCATTTCCAGGTAGAACACGGTCTCGGCGACCTGCTTTTGCCGGTACGCATCGACGTCAGCGGCGTCTGCGGGCCAGCAGCTTGAGTCGCCGCTTTCCTTCCATGCGATGACGGCGAGCTCATAGTGTGCACAGGGGAGCGTCCAGTCGTCTCGGTGGTCACCTTTGAAGAGAGCTCTGCGAGAATGTTAGCATGGCAGCCCCTTTGCGAGGGTTCTTGGGCGTGCATCACCTGTCCTGCTCACAAACGGGCTTGACCCGCTCCCTGGCTTCCGTATACCGTCCCAGGTTACACAGCAACGCAGACTCTGCAACGGCCTTGATAGCGGCCGCATCCGGCACCGTCTTCAACTGCTCGATCTGCTTCTCCGAGGCCGTACACCTCTCCCAGCTCAGATATCCCAGTGCCTTCTCCATGACAGCAGGCGGCATGCGTTTGGAGCCCGTCCAAAGATACGTCATCTCCTGTCCCGGACTGATGCCCACCGCATCTGCCATATCGACACGCCATTCCTTGGCTCTGGCCTCCCACTGGGCTACCTTGCGCAGCGCAAAGACCTCGAAGGGCATCTGCCGCGCCAAGAACTTCTTGCGACCCGCGCACAAGGAGCACTTGCGGAAGAACTCCTCCGCCGCCTGCTTATGCCTCTTGGCCTCTGCCTCGAGCGTGGCCTTGTCCTTGGCATCCGGCTCGGGTGCTTTGAGCTTCTGCACGGCGTCGCGATACATTTCCAGCTCTGCACACCCGGCGAAGAAATAGTACAGCGCGTGGCTCCAGTCGTTGAGCTCGAGACACTTCAGGAAGCCGTCGCGCATCGTCGGCCAGTCCATCATGAACAGCGCGTTGACCGACAGCTCGAAACCGTTGAGCGCGGTCACCTGGCGCATCTTGCTGTCGCGGTTGGTCTTGAGCATCCCGATGGCCTCGTCCAGGCGGCGCTCGTTGGCCAGCACGCGCGCTTCCTCGACTTTCCACAAGCCCGAGTCCGGGAATTGCTCGCGCATGCGTGCCAGCAAGGCGACGCACTGCTCCTGCGGGTAGCCGACGATCTCGTCCGCGCCGGCGAGGTCAGCGGCATCGGCTTTGGAAGGGAGGATGTCGGCAAAGGCTAGCAGGCCGTTGTAGTAGGCGAGCAGCATGAGGCCCGCTACACCACCGTTGACGTTGTTGAAGCGTGTGGACTGCCACAGCATCGCCACGCCGCGGTCGCGGTCGCCCTTAAAGCCGATAATGTAAAGAAGGCGGGAGAAAGCCGGCGGCACCATGGAGATGATGAGAAGGAGGATACCGAAGCACATGTTGGAACCGGAATGGACAAAGGCGTCGACGGGGTTGGTGAAGGTGGACGAGTCTGGCCCACCATTGACAAGGAGCTGTGGCCGCGGTGCGTTTGGAAGTGGCCCGCTGGACTGTTTCTGAGAGGTGGGGGTGTCTGGTCTCGTAGACGGTAGGGAAGCGGCAGTTGCATCGGCGAGGAGGGATGGGCCATCCAGGTCCTTGTCGAGTGTTGACCCGGGCGCCGACTTGCTGTTGACTGTCCCGAGATGGCCGGCATATGCTGCTGGCGACCTGGGCTGCTGTGTGTGCACGGACGCACCCACCAACTCCAGATCGCTGTCAGACTCGGAAAGCTTGTGCTCTGCCGCAGGCATGTCCTGTTGCTCCACCGGACCCTGGGGCGCCCCATTGGCTTGTAAAGCTGGCAAAACCCTCGCTTCGGCCTCTAAGATTGCGTCCAAAGCAACAAAGGCTTTGCGTAGTTTGTAGAAGCCCTTGATGCCCTCCGTCAGGCTCTCGTTCATGACCGAGATGACAGCACCCATCAGCTGAGCCTCTGCGTTGAGTAGCTGGAACTCGGTGCCCGGTGGATAGATCTCACAGCCATGAGCGGAAAGAGGGGCAGGAGCGCTGTTGGCACCGGCTCTAAACCATCCACCGCCACCACCCTCGGCCAGCCTCTGGGCCTTCTTCATGTCGGCCCAGGCGCGTGCTTCACAGTCGGCAAGGCGGGAGCTGGCCTCTGCCATGATGTCCTTCTCGAAGCCGAGGATGGATCGCATGAAGACCGCGATGCCGAGTCCAAGCGAGTGGAAGGAGGACGAGTCGTTGCGGGCACGGAGCTGGGTCTCTGCACCGTCGATGTCGTCGTTGAGGATGCGAGAAGCGGCTTCCATGGCATCCTGGAGGTCTGAGATTTCAGCATCCCGCGGAACGGCGGCGATTTGGCTGGTGCTGACATTTCGGGTAGAGGACAGGATGCTGGATGGCTTGGAGGGGCTATTGGAGCCGGCGCCCTTGAACCACGACCTCATGAAGGGCGAGACTGTGGGAAGTGCGCTGGTGGTGAGGGAAGCGGCGTTGTGGATCGGTGGTGTGGTGAGAGGGAACGGGTGCAAGTCGTGCATGGGCTGTGACCAAGAACCAATGTCATGATGCAGTCCACGAGGCGGCGCTGCGCTGGTTGCAGTGGTAAGCTGACTAGATGGACAGACGTAACGAATGCAAGAATGAATGCGAGTGAATCGATGATGGCGAGCGGAAACAGGCGCCACCGCAACCGCAACCGCAACCGCAACCGCAGCCGCCACCGCAGCCGCCACCGCAGCCGCCACCGCAACCGCAACCGGACTTGCAAAAGACCACCTGGCAGAACGGACGACCGATCACAGCAGGCAGGCAAGCATACGTGCGGACATGGCGGACGTGGCGGACGTTGCGGACGTTGCGGATCTGGCGGATGTTTCGCATTCTCGCCTTAGTCTCCCACCTACGGTGATGTGTTGTACTATTTTTTAGTAGATAGAGTCGGTAGCTGTGCATCGGCCTCCTTTCATGTCTACAGTATCAGGCTGCTGTACGTACAGTGGTGTACACAGTAAGCTCAGCGCCCGGTGCCCTTCCTCCCGATACCACATACCTTGGCAGCAATCAGTAAGGTTTTTGTTGTATTTTCATACGTTTCATAACAAGACATACGATCACCACTGTCTTCAAACATCTTAAAGAAAAGCCTCTGCACTTTCATTAGGTTTTTCTACCTCCCAAATCAATATAGCTATTCGTATAACTATATTCAATATGTCGGTAGGGTCTATTGTACCAGGTACGTTAGAAGAGTAATCATAAAGATTGGTAGTGTGTATTGAAGTAGATGGATAGTAAGATCAAAGGGAGAAGAGGCATCCGGAGAGTGCATGCCTCAGGTGGGAGCTTATAAGCTCTCATCCGGGCAGTGACACTTTACCATGCACTTTGCTAATCTCCCTTCTGGGCAGTGGCACTCTACCGTGCACTCTGCCAATGCCCCTTTTAGGCAGTGGCACGTTATCATACACTTCACAGGAATACACCTTGCAAAGTGGCACGTTACCATACACTTTGCAAAGGTGTAACTTGTAACGTAGCCGCTTACTAATTATAGAGATATATAAGAAAATCTACACAAGTAATCTTATAATTTTTAACGTGGTCTGTATCTGTAATTAAATAATAATAGTTTATATTCGTAATTTAATAGTAATAATTTAGATTATAGTATAATTCGGCTAGAGTTTTCATCAACAATTTTGGTAACGATAGTAATTACGGTATAAAATTATAAAGGTTCATATTAGTAATTTTAACCGCGGTAATAATTATAGTAAAACCATAATTAATTTAAGTAATTGGCGGCGGTATAGTTATTAATAGTGATATAGTTATTAATCGTCGTAAGAGTATAATTGTAAAGGTATAAGAAGATTATCGGTATTACGTATCTTACGGTTAATATATAGAAAAATATTATTATCGATTTAGGTAAACCTTCTTTTTTTTTCTTTAACAATGCGCTCCCTTTTATATCATAAGTTTCTAATTGATTAATTAGCGTATATATATCTAAACTATTGGTTTAATTAAATATTTGTACCGCTTTTATAGATAGGTTACTTAACGAACACTGTGTTTTAACCGCACTTGAAAACAGATAATACCTAAAAATTGTTTCCTTAAGCGCCGTTTAATACGGTAGCATAATAGAAACGAGGCCGCCATTATTGCCGCCCACCGCGTCGCTGCTAGCGTTACCGTTGGCCCTACCTTTTTAGGCAGCATATCGTTTATTCCTTCCTTTATTTTCGGCTTCTTCCCTATCACCACCGCCGATAATACTTTTGCCTCTTTTCCTTTTTTTTTTTCTCCTCCACTTCTTCTCCTACCTTTCAAAAAGAGAAATAAAGGGCTTTTTAGGTTATTAACCTTACTTTTTCGTTAGGGGTAAAAACCTCTTTACTTGTAGCGATTACTTCTTGTCGTTAGAAATGTAATCTAATCGAGTTATAACACGATTCGTATAATTAATTTCACTCTCAACTTATATTATATTAATATTCTTATAAACGAGGTCAAAGCAGCCGACCTAATGTGCCGCTTCGAGCTACGGCTCGTCAAGGTGCGCTGTGAGGCCTTTTTAAGGCGTAAAACACTAAAAAGACGTATCCAGGTTGATATTTCTGAGCCGTTAATAAATACGCCTTACGTACCATATATTGCGTGTGCAACCATGTAATGATCACACTAAATACCCGTGAGTATGTAGAAGGTGTCAGAGGGTTTATGTTAACAGTAAGGTAGCAGAGGTAACAAAAGGTGCAATATCAAGACTGTGTTCGTGCGAGTGATGATCAGAAGCCGTGAGGCTATTCAGGGTAGACTGAATACTTAGATTGACAACTGAAGAGCTATGAAGGAAATACTATCTATCTTGGTAATGAAAGTGTCCTTATATATCCGCGCCTTTATGCGTCTTCAGTGTAGGCTCGACTGGCTCGACGTCGAGTCCATCGAGTCCCGGTGTGCAGCTCGACTGGCTCGATACCGAGTCCATCGAGTCTCACACCATGCTGACCCTAACCCTTGTGTACGGTGTGTCTGTTGTGGATCCCTGGTGCCTGCCGAGAGGCTGTGTCCAACCGATTTCCTTTGTTATCTGCTGCGGGGCCGCCGCTGGTGCGCCCTGCAGATGTTGGGTCATAACAAACCACAGGTAAATTTATTAATGATTACCGTCAAAACGGGGGTCGATCGATCTGTTATTAACCTTTCAAACGGATTGGTAATTGATACGCTCCCATTTTGGTAATTTTAAAGCTGTAAGCCGAAGCATTATTACGCACCCGCCTTTTTTATGGTAAGTTTACTTTTAATTCGTAATTTTAATCGCGATCAATAATTACCTATTATTTTAATATGTTATCTGGGGCGCTTTTAAAAAACAAATATTTATATATTAATTAAAATAAGCAGGTATTAATGAATGATAAGCGTTAACCAGTGGTTTAAGGAGAGAGTAACTGTTATTATCGCTTAAAAGCGGGCTTACGTATATATTATATAGGCGAGTTTGATGACGTTATCCTACATCGTTGTAAAGAAGGTAAAAACCCCTCTACCCCCTTACCTAAGGGCATATAGCCTAAGGCGCGGGGCTTTTCTTCTGGTGGCATTAATGGCGGCATTGATAACAGTAATGGCGGTGGCGCCAATAGTAACGACGGCGGCGAGAGCGGCGAGGAGGAGAATGACAAGAACGATAATGACGATGATGCGGCGTCGCCCTCCCCCTCCCCCTTTGATAATAACTAGCTGCCTACTTTTATATTCATACCGGTTTATACGGTCTTAAAATGATTCGCTACATAATAATGAAATTACTTCTCAAAAAAATAATCGTAACGTAAGTGATAAATTTTAAGGGTAAGAAGTAAAGGATGCTCCCAATATCATCATAGATAGTAAGAAAAACTAAAGTAATAATATGTTAAAAGCGGTACGAACCGTAAATCCAATCATTGATAAAATATTAAAAGTGGTGTAAATTACTTAATTAGAATAAGGTCGTAAACCCTTTCTAATAACACTAACAAATAGAGTACTTATTTATATGAACGCTTTTAATACCCCATTTGGGGCGCCCTTAGTTATTGTATTTGTTAGGTTTAACTTTATGTTAATTTACTTTATCTCATTAATCTCGCAACCTTCGTACGATTTGCGTAAAGCTACAATATCGATTATAAGGCGCTTTTCTTTCGTAGTGCCGAATTTCATAAAATATTTGTAAAGGGAAAAAAATTCAGTATAAATCACTCAAGGAAGGGGTTTTAAATTAAAGTTTAAAATAAGTATCTGAACCGTTATTGCTATTGTAATTCTGGAGTCGAATTCTTCAATTATACCGTAAATTTCCTAAGCTAAAACGCCTCAAGTAATCTGCTTATACTTAGTAAAGTTTTAATAAAAAATTTTTATTAGGGGTAAATCCGTTTGGATGAAGAATTTTATTACTCAAAATAAAAATAAATCTTATTTACAAGTTATAGTTAGTATTTTTTGCGAACAATCCGTTTGTGAAAACAAAAAGTTTTATTGTACGTATATCAAGCAGTATAAATCGCAGACCGCGTTTCGAATTACTTATCTACCACGCGAAGCGTTTATTAAACTTTTTATATACATTATCCGAAGGGTTGGTTTAGCATCATACGGTGACTACAAAGTTAAACGTCGCTTTCAGTTATATTACTGATACAACTTAAACTTTACGTATATGTTAACATTTATATTTGTTAGTTCATTTTGCGTTTACTAGGTTAATAAAGGCAAATTTATTGTTATGACCCAAGCACGTTGGCGGGTCAGGAAACAGGCCAGCATGCAGCTAAGCTACCGAGAGCCTAAAGTCCAACACATCAGGCGGGGAACATCTCTTTGTCAGCACCAGACTAGGCAACCCTCCAGGGTTAGGGTTATCTAGATCACAAGTGCTCACTGAGCCTCAGTGAGCACCAGTGAGCCTCAGTACTGAAGATGGTATGAAGGCCATAAGATATAAGGACACGGTCAGCACCACATAGATAGTATTTCCTTTATAGCTCTTCAGTTGTCAATCTAAGTATTCAGTCTCAGTATATTCTGAATAGCCTCACGGTTGCGATTTTGTTCACTCAGCATCTCTGCTACCTTCTTGATAACATAAACCCTCTGACACCTTCTATATACTTATGGGTATTTAGTGTGATCATTACATTTATCCAATTATTTCCTTTGTATAAAGTTTGGAATATTTTTTCCAAAACGTAACTGTTACGTTATTTAGGTTAATTATACAGTTCTCTGTTCATTATACCTTGGGTTTCGCTTTTAAGTCGTTCTTTAAAGATTTCCTTTTTTTGCGGCGGAAAACAACGAATTATATAACGTTAGTGTATTATCTGTTTATATCTCAATAAATATAAATCCTTCGAAACGCGGTATCGAAACTAGTAAATACCGGTCGAAGGTCAAACTAGCTATTTTGAGCCGCTCCTTATAATACCTTTAACAGATACTATACCAGTATATACCAATTTTAACGAATTCTTATAATAGTTGTAAGATACGTAAAATCGTTTCGGGTAGATAATATTTCCGGAGTTTTATAGGTATATAGACTTAGATACATCGTTTAAGCTATTTTATTGATTACGTATAGGCTTATATAATACTATGAAGTTTTTTATAAATGTTATAAAGGGTATATGAAGAGGTAGTAAACAATAAAATCAAATGATGACTTGCTTTTTATAAAGTAGATAATTGGAGTATAATATCTATTCTATCGGCGTTATCGTACCCCTTAACTATAAGGCGGCTTTTTTATAAGGTTTGATAGCCTTATTCTTTACCTCATAAACTAAGCGTATAGAAAAGAAAAAATAGGCGTTATAAACTACTAGGTTTCATATTAGATTAAATACGTAATTTCTTTTTCAAAGAAATTGTTTTAAAAGATCATTCGAAACGGTTATAGTACCTTTTTGGCGAAGATTCAAATTTAACTTACCATCCGCCTTTTTCTTTTCAGTAATAAAAGAGTTCATAACAATGGCTTTAAAACGTTTTTTTATTTTTCAAACCAAGTGGACGTCTTTAACAGCATGGTATTAGCTCCATTAATATGGTTGGACCGGTTTCGTGGAGTAGTAAAGGTTGTAAAGGGGTATCCAGAGGATATATATAATTTGAGGGCGATTTAAATTCGTCTTTATAAAAGTGGTTTAGTTGGTGTTATTGTTGGTAAGGTTTCTGACTATCCACGTGAAAGTAAAGAGTAGAAGATTAATTTTAAAGATTGGTAGTGTATATTGAAGATATATGGTTAGATAGAAAGGAGAAGAGGAATCCAGAGAGTGCACGCCTTAGGTGAGAGATTATAAGCTCTCACCCGGGCAGGGGCACTCTACCATTCACTCTGCTAATCTCCATTCTAAGCAGTTGCACTCTACAGTGTACTCTGTCAATGCCTCTTCTAGACAGTGGCACGCTATCATGCACTCTGTAGGAATACACTTTGTAGAGTGCCACGTTACCGTGCACTCTGCAAAGGTGCAACCTGCAGTGTGGCAGCTAACTAACTATAAATATATATAATAATATCGACGATTATCCTTTAAATTATGTTTTCGGGTCGTTATAATTTACCACTTCTTTCTTATATTCTCATTTTATCGTTGAACGAAATAAACTCATGCCATTTAGTAGGGTTACCAGAATATTGTAGCCTTTAAATCTATTCATTTTTCAAAGGCTAGTTTATTCGTCTTTTGTTCTCTAAATCAGAACTTTAGATTATGATGATAAGTATAAAACACCAATTTTACGTGAGCTATTTCTTGTGGCTAATACTTTCGAAACATTATTTTTAACCAGCTAGGAACGTAATGCTGCTAAGGCTTTTGCCATAATATTTTCCCTTTGTATTATAAATAGTTATGGTGTTAAATCTGTGTTGACTTTGAGATAAGTATTTAAAACAAAAAGTGTTAATTTTAGACTATTCGAGTCGAAAGTGTTGTATATGGAATTAACCGCTATTTTTAGTATTAATTCATTAAAGATAACACCTGTTTATTCTTTAAATAATACCATATGCACTTCTTAAACGGGTTATAATACCGATTATATTTTTCGATATTTTATGGTACCTTTATTAGTATTTGCTTATATTTATTACCGGTAGTTTTGACATTCGTACGTTTTTTGGTTAAGTCGAAGGTTATATCGGTATTATGAGTTATTTAGTTTAAAGGACCTAAGTAGACGTTTAATTAGTAATTTAGTAAAGTATCCTAGCAATTTATAATAGAAACGCTTCGCGTAAATTTCGCGACTTGGAATAATATTATCACGTCAATAGCGTACAGTATTAGCTGGCTGTTAAGGTATATTATATCCATGGTAACCTTGTGATTAAAGTTCATATCGTTTCAAAGACGGAATTCAAACTATTGTAAAGCTTACGAATGTAATTGGTATTCGTAACAAAACTTTTCGATAGCTTTTAACACTTCTTTTCTTATATCTGTGTATCTCACAGCGTAGAGAAGCCGCAAAAGGCGCTTCGCCACCGGGTATCTAAATTGATGGTATAATATTTTCATTTTTAATTTCGTCAAATAAACGGCTTTAATTGTATACATTTATAAAAAAACGACAAGTGTTTAAGTTTAAAGCAAAGCAATATAGATATATTATCCATAACTCGAACGAGTTGATTAGTTATGTTTTCAAAATTAATTCCGAGTTTATTTACATTACGCAATAATGATGAAAATGTTGTTTCAAAGTTTATCACGTAAAATTTAACCGGTCCAAATCGTGTATTTATAACGATTATGTCAAATAACGATGCATTACCTTTGTTCAACAGAACTTTCTAGTACTTTTTCATTCGATCGAGTTGGAATTTAGTAAATCTCGTTATAGAAGCGTTGAATTATCGTTTACTAACAGTTAAGATTTCCGCTACGTTGGTATATATCATAATATCTTGGAATCGGTTGCTGTACCTGTTAGAAAGTGTGAATTGCAACGCTATATAAGCGTTTAATACTCTATTTACGTAATTTAAGCCTGTATTATATATAAATAAGGTATCTTATAAGCCTGTAAATACTCGTTAATTGGTTTCCCTATCCTGGGTTATCAAAAAATCTTATTATTTTCTGAATCGTCTTTTCTAAAGGTGTATTTATAGGGGTAAGCGTTAAATTACTTTTCTATACCTTCGTAATCGGTTACGTATATTGTAAAATTAGCTTAAGTCTGGTTTCTGAGTAGTTGAACGGCCTAAAATTAGCGTTCAATCCGAATTCCATCGTGTATTAGATAATTAGTCAACTAATAACCGAATTTATCATATATAATACATCGGTTTTAAAAACTTATAAAGTCTCGGAAAAAAATTCGTAGGTATTATATTACATATAGTAAGTTTCGTGAATATTATACGTAGTAAGTTTCGCGCTTAGCTATAGGGTTATTTTCGTTAATAACTGATTTTTTTTGGTTACCAAGGCTTTCTCTTTAATAACTTTTATTTTAGGAGCTACATCTAGAGCGCTTTTTTTTATTTCGGGTACACTTGAAACCTTTGGTTCAGGACGTGTTGAATCATTTCGACAAGGTTTACTTTGATAATCTAACTCTCGTTTTTGGTTTTTTGGTTATAAATGCTAATTCGAAGCTTAGTTGTCGGCGTAAAAAGGTTTAAGACAATGTTTTAAGACTTATATAAAAATCATTGAAGTCTTTTTTCGGTTTGAATAACATAAAGTTAAAGTTTGAGTTTCCATGGCAAGCTTTTATAACTATTTATATAAACAGTTCATTTACCTTATACTTTAACCCTAAGGTCACCTGATATTTCCGTAATTTTGCTAATAAGGCGGTAGGATTTTTTTTTAGGGTTTTGTCAACATTTTCACGTTAATTCCTTACGGATTTCCAAACATTACCCGTATAGTTCTTATCGTAAAATTTGTAGTTGATATCCGTATTAAAGTTCATTTTGAATAGGGTATAACACTTCGTAAATATATTCATTTGCATAAAGTGGTATATATACTACCTTTAGGATTGCCTAATTAGTATACCAGATAAGATAATATGGAATTGTAATGGCTTAATTTCCAGTTTTTTGTAAGTATTTAATATTATACAGATCTTATTATTGAGGATATCGTACGGTTTGTTATTATAATTTTCGTCTTTATTATATAATTTGGCAGAGTTTATAAGTTTCGTAGAGTAATTTTCATTAGTAGAAAAACGGTATGGCGAAAGGTCGCGATAGGGGTTGTGGTTAGAGGGCATTAGTTCGTAACTGTTATAACCCAAACAACGGTTGGGTCAGGAAACAGGCCAGCATGCAGCTGAGCCACGGAGAGCCTGTAGTCCAACACATCAGGCGGGGAACATCTCTTATGTAAGCAAGGTGACTAAGTAAGTCACGTAATGGATCAGTATGGATCAGTTACTGATTCAAGGTGAGGCAGCATTAGATCAGTGGGATCAGTGCGGTGATCCAAACGATACAGTACTGAAGACGGTATGAAGGCACGGATATATAAGGACACGGTCATCACCACATAGACAGTATTTCCTTCATAGCTCTTCAGTTGTCAATCTAAGTATTCAGTCTACACACCTGAAAAGCCTAACAGCTAGTAATCACTCTACAGCACGAATAAACATCTTCTTGATATTGCATCTTTGTTACCTCTGCTGCCTTACTGCTAATATAAACCCCCTAACACCTTCTATTTACTCACGGGTATCTAGTGTGATCATTACAGTAAAGCTTGTATTGTCGTTTTGCGATGCTTATATTGTCTTTGGAAATGTCGTTTCCATTGTTTAAGCTGATTTTATTACGGCTGAAAAAGGTATTGATTGTATTCGAGAAGTATTTTAATCTTTCTATTTTCTTTAAGGTATATGTAAGGGTGTGTATATATTATACCCGTATAGCAGATAATATTTGTAGTCGTTTCTTCGTTTCTTTCAGTTCTGTATACCCTACCTAAGATGCAAGTACATCGTTAGAGTATCCTATACTCTATATTCGTATAGTATTTCCACGTTACCGTTTTATGCACATATATCTTATAACCTATTTTTATATTCCTTTAAATGATACTCTTCATAAAGTCCATCCAATATATGTCCTTATCTTCTTAATCTGGTAAGTCAGTTAGTTGGGATGTATTAAATAGAACTTTCGTTAGACGACCGTCTCTACCTCCTAGATTATTAATACCGCCGCTTCATAGTTGTTCCCGTAAAAGATTGGAAATTAAAATGTATACCGTATATTATATTTTCGTCATCTAATGTAAAAAAAATTCCATTTGATTCATTTAATATATGGAGTCTCTAGGCTTTTTCTTTCCAGCAGCAAGAAATGAAGGTTATAATATACGTATTGACCATATAAGGTTTCAAGTCCTTAACTGGTATATTAATAACGTTGTCTCATAGTTGTATATTAATTTTTATGAAACGAATTTATTTATTTATATATATTAGATTCAAAGGTCGAAGTTTTCGCTGGTTTCTTCTTGGCTTATTAATGCTGAAACTATAATTACGAAAGTGTAGTATGTAATAAATCGTTTGAAAATCTGGTTTATACGTGTACCGGAAGTATTAAAACTGTATAAAAATTGATTTTGAGTAGTAAATAAAATTCGGGTACGCTTGAAATATCATGTTTAAGAAGATAACGTTTAAATAAATACGTGTAATATGTAAATGAAGTAAAATTAATTATAATAAAGCGTTTAGAGTCAAACTTTGAACGCTTGTCAATACAAATAAAATACAAATAAAATACAAACAAGGCGTAACCAAAAGCTCTTTGGGTCCTGTAAACTATCCATTTGGCGCTTTTGTAAGAATGATACTAGTTAAGTGTCTAGTAACTTTAAACGTTATAAGTGATAAATTTGAATACGTGGTGTAAGGAAAAGAAAGAAAGGCAAACGGCGTAGTGAAAGCGAGGAAAAAAGATATAAGAAGGGATATATGTGTAAAGGTTGAAATGGTGTATGAATATTGGTGGGCGTTTTGAATATCATATTTAATATATATTATGTGTTTGTTAAAGATTCAGATTATTGCTTTTGGAACGTAACTTAATTGTAAAGATGCTTTAAATGTTGTATTTAAGTCATTTTCGAAGTCTATAAGCGGTTTGTGTATTACGTTTTAACCGCTCTCAAAGTTTATAAGCGGTTTGAATACTATATTCAGATGGGATGAGTCTTAACGAAGGGTTTCGAAACTTGGTGATTTTAGCTTACGTGATCTAATACGTAATAAGACGCTCTCTAAAAGGTACACGGATACGTCTAAAGCGTCAACCGAATTGATAAAAGCGTAACAGGGCTTTTAATAATTCAAGGGTATTAACTAAGTTAATTGTATCGTATTAAAGTAATCTTTTTTAAAGTCACTTTACTTTACAGTCTTTACACATTCCCATTTAATTATTATAAAGCGTTATATTAAAACAAGGATAGTTAGAACCGCTACAGCATTCCGTTATAGATATTCAACTTATATCTGTATATTTTTTCCCAAGCTGTTTATAATCAATAGAATATATTACTAATAAGTATCAGTGGGACCTATTATACCAGGTACGTTGAAAAATTACCTATAAATATTGTTATTGTATATTGAAGTAAATAAATAGTAAGATTAAAGGGAAAAGAGGCATCCTGAAAGTACACGCCTCAGGTAGGAGCTTGTAAGCTCTCATCCAGGCAGTGGCACTTCACCATATACTCTGCTAATCTCCCTTTTAGACAGTGGCACTTTACTGTACACTCTACCAATACCCCTACCAAGTAGTGGCACGCTATCATGCACTCGGCAGGAATGCACCTTGCAGAGTGACACGTTACCATGTACTCTGCAAAGATGAAACTTGAAACGTAACCGCTTACTAAATATATATATATATATAATAATATCTATAAAATAGTTCCCTTAGTTTCATTATCATTCATGAAAATCAAGAATAAAAACGTATTTATTAAACAAATGTACCGATGATATCATTTTCTATAACAAAAAATCATTTATGCGAATTTAAATCAAATGATAATCCTTTTAATTTTTACTTTTTGGAAAACAAAAGCACTGGATAATTTTACCGTAAGGTTTAAAAAGCTTATATAGGTTGCATATTATATTGTGTTTTGAGTTTTGAAAACGAGAAAGGATTAGATAGCTAACACAAAATAACTGGTTAAATCAACTTTTTGAAATGCAATTAAATGTGGTGTAAAATCTTCAAATGTATATTGTATATACCTCTGGAAAACTGTAATACTTATAATAAATTATAGATTTATATTAGAATTATATACGTCTAACCAAAAACATTGGTACTAATAATGTTCATGAAGCATTTAATTAAGTGTTTCAAGAATGAATATTAAAACAAATAACTGTTATTATTGTTTCTATAATTGATGTTATCCATATAACTATTATTCCAATTGTGTTTATTGTTGTTATATTTTATATTGGGGTTTTTTCATTATTTTAATTTTTGTTATTATTATTGTCAACTTTATTTGAAATTTTATTACGATGTCTGTTACAGATTGAAATGGTTGTAAGGATATTTTTCGTGATAATTTTTGAAGTAGAAATCTTGTTCTTACTATTGATAATATTAAGAACCTTTGTACTTTTTTTTGTGGCTTTAACAATTTTTTGGATATAAATTAATTGTATGTGAATGATTTCTTTCCCAATCATTCATTTAGACAGTCATCTCAATATGTAAGTTTTTGATATTTTTGTAATTTGGATGATGTATTAATTACGTTGGAATAGTAACTTTGTTTAGGCAATTCAATTTATATGAATTTTCATAATGATTAACCGGATCTTTGTATTTGAAGTAGATTGGGATAATTAGTTGATTTATGTTTTTTAGGTTTCACTAGTTTGTGTTGATTGTTTAGTTGTGGGTAGTTGTGTTTAGAGTGTTCGTTGTAAAAAAGGATGACTTTAAACAAGCGCAATTAATATGTTTTTTCTGTTCATTTTATAATTTATAAAGGGTATTGCAATATAGGCAACACTTTTCCCCATATGATTGAGGGCCCTTCAGTCTTGTGAACAAATTTATTGTTGTAAAAATACGATTAACCCTTTCTATATAATGAATTTCAAAGTATAAAACACTTATAATGATTTAAAAAGAGAAGAACTGTAATATAATTGAAGTTGTTAAGTTGAACACATAAGCCTAACACATGGATATAAAACACTTACGAAATGAAAATATCAAAGTAGTTCTAAAAACATAAATGAAAGTAAAATGGAATTTGAACCTTATATGTTTTGAAATAAGTTAGCATTAAATACATTGAAGAAATAATATTATAGCGTAGATTAAGGCGTAATATGGTAAGAAAAAGAGTAGTTTACGATATGAAATGAGATTTCAACAAAAATGTGTGGCATCTAGATTATCTAAAGTGAAAATATTCGTTGAATTTGTTAATACAAACGAGTTTAATAAATAGTTTTGTATGTTGTTGCTCGTTTTATGCCAATAGACGTTATAAGTGTTATAAGCCCTTCCATGTACGGACTTAATTATGGTAAAAAGTATATATAAAGTAGAAACGACTCAGTTATACAGTTTTTTATTCTATACACTTTTCATCAAATATAGAAACACTACTTGACTCTTTACCGCTGTGTATAATATATTCAGATTCAGATTCAAATAAGTTTTCTACATTATTATTGATTTCTTTTCATTATGTCAATCTAAATTTTTGCATTGTATTTTATCAATTGAAGTTTTTGGTCAATTTTAAACAGGTTTTTTCGAGCTTTCAATACTTTTCGTAGACGTAACCAAGGTTTTATAACAAAAAAAACCATCCTCATTACCTTGCATTAAGTTTGTTATTGCTTTTAACCATATTTTTCAAGTTTTTCTTTCGAAACTTTTTTCTGAGAACTATTTACTTCTCACGTCAAAACAGTACAACAAAAATTAAAAATACATTTACTATTTAATTATAGTTAATACACCGGATAATCTGATTTTAAACTCGTTTCCTGTTATAGAATCAAGCTTTACCAATTGGTCTACTACTATACTAATACAGTACTGTTTTCTGAACCCAGTAATCATCATTTTCCCACTATTTTTAAACAAATACAAATATATTCATTACGTTTCTTTAGTATGTAACAATTGGATTTTTTTTAATAATTTCCCATAATCCTCATTTTTCATTGTTTTCTTTTGTTGACCTTTTTTACCTTCCCTGATTCCGACAAGATTTCGCTAATACAGCCTAATTAGTTTGAAAATATCAAAGCTCTAGTGAAAACTTTACTTTTCCATAGAAAACTTTGTAAATTACCGCCTATTATACAACTTTTCATTGTAGACAGGGTTAAAATTACTCTAGTTTTTATATTTTGTATTATTACAATATTTATTATTTGACAAGTTTTTTCTTTCAATTTTTTTCTATCCTTTCATATTTTTGTTACTTTTGGACCTAGCTGGGGTACCCCACCTCACCTACCTTTTCATTTGTTGTTGTACATACTGTATATATCTCCAATGCAAACTCTTCAGTTTAGACTTAAATTTAGCTTCTTCATCTTTCAATACTACTGCAAATCATACCATCATTATCACATGGTCCTATCAATTGTTAGTTGTAGATAACTGGTTAAGTTGAGACCAATCTTTGTTATCACCAGAGTTTGTAATACGAAAAAACAACTAACGTGTAACATATCTGTAAATTCGAATTATTAAAGTAAATTACTATTTTTGCTGTCAATGAATTATTTACCCCTAAACCATCTCATAAATTCTAACCTTTATTAGTTTTTATAGGAAATAAACAGCTATAAACGCTATTAGTTGACTAATTATTTCCTTTACACCATTATGAAAAACTTGGGACTACCAAACTTTGATGAAAGCCTTAACTATTAGCTTCATTTCTATCGGAACATAACAACCATTTCGTATTCTACTTCCTTCCTCTTCACCGGCATTCATTCGGTTTTATACTCCAGTGTAGACGATATCTGGAAGTTTCGTGCCTGGTTTTGCTGAAAACATTACCTTTTTGGGAGGCAATAATGGAAAGCCCTTTACAGTTCGCATTTGAGATGCTATTGATCAACATATCAACCAATATTTTACGGCAATGTATAAACGCTTTAATGGTTTGGATGGATATATTCGTGAGGTGAGGACTCAGAAGCAGAATCACGTTGAGGAAGGTGTTGCCAGGGAAGTTGCTACTGCTCTAGCCTTCATAAAACGAGATTCTCCTCACCATCATTCGCTCCAGTCTCCCCGTTATGGTTAGAACTTTTATGCTCATAAAGAGAACCATTGTCTTCGCGAGAATAATGTTTTATCTTGCGAAAATATCCGTCAAGCTCGCAAATAGGCTGCCAACCACCTACAAAACCATCGCGAGCACGAACCTCGAAAACGCAAGTATGAGTATCGAAATAACTGACGTGAAAAGGGAAATCGATGTGAGGCTATATAGACTCTTTTATAATACTTTACAGGGGGNTTAAAAGAGAATAGGTGGGGGCTTTGACCTAAAATACCCCGATTCATTGGGTTTTAATATTTTAAAAGTGGATTTAAATGTTATATTTATAAACATTTTTTTGGCAATGGCGGGATTTACTTACAAACGAAAATCATAGCGTCGAAATCCTATTGAATGATATATTCTTAACCTTATTACAAGGATTGTCGGTGTATTAATAGAATTCATGACTTATTATATATGAACGTCGTGAGTTGTATTTTTGAAGCCTTGTTGAAATTATGGATATTCTTGTAGTTCAACTCGCTATGGATATTAAACGCGTAATTACCAATGATCACAAATTTAACTTACGTTTACACAATATATTAGATAATAAATACAAGTTAAAAATGTATATTTAGATGAGTTGGAATGGTAGTCAAATGCAGTAAAGTCAAGTCAACTAAACTGTCAGTTTAGTTGATTGTACTGACTGAAAAATGGCTGTAGTTTTTGGGATTGTAATGCAAGTGCAGTGAAGTAGGTTCCTACTTCAAAGTGGGTCACAGGCCAAAGTATTTGCGCATACAAATTAGCGTGCAGACCGGCTAGAGGTCTACTAAACCTAGAAATTACAATCACCAGAATAAATTTCAATGCAGTAATAGTTTCTTCGATTACAGTGATTCGAAACTACTACGTTTCAACATGAAAGATCTACCAATACTTATTAGTGCTTATTAGATTAAATACAGATTGGCTCAATAGAAGAAGAAGATGCTTTCCGGTTGTTACACTTTGTTTAGGTGAGGTAGAGGAAAAGGTTCTTTCGAAAGGCACTTATACGTTGTATATTTGTTTGCGCTAGTAAGTGGGTATGATTTATAGGCTATATAGCTATTTGCGTCCGTTTATTAGTAAGCGATTGTATTGCTATTAAAAACATCAAGAAATCATCATTAATCCCTTTGAAAGAAATTAAGACTAACCGATTTAAAGTCTTAAAAATCACTAGGTCGCCAAGTTGGTAAACGGCTAAGTTAATACTATTACGGGTATTACTATTGTAAATTTTGAATCGTAATACCGATTAAGTTCCACGACCTTTAACTTCACCAACTTTCATAGAAAACCTATAACCCATCACTTTATACTACCCCCCCCCCCCTACACCTTTCATGTTTCGTTACGATAGCTTTAAAAAGCGTTGAGATTAATACCGTCAACGAGTACGACCGAAAAAATACAATCAAAAACCTCAGTACCGTTTTCGCAAAGAATTATAATAAAGACCTCGAATTTACCGATATCTATAAAGACTTTACACCCGAATATTAAATTAACTACATCGGGCGCTTTATTATCGATATAGAAATTAAAGGATACGATTGAGAACCTAAAAATTTCAACGATTTTACCGAGTAATTCAACGAATAAACCTTATCGATGTGAAAGATAGCGGATAGGTAGGGCAAAATAAGGATAAAAATTAAATTAAGTAAATGAAGGGTTCATCTACCTGCAAAGAAAATTAAAAGTAATAGTTTTGAAAACTTACTTTACGAATACGCTACTGAAGAAAACCCTTAATAAACTTTTAAATATCAGGGAAAAGAAAAAGGGATTGCTAACGATAATATCCATCAACGTCTTTACATACGTTCGTAAGGACATACCGAAGCCAAAATAAGTTATTTAAACCCTTTAGCCTAAAATCAACGCTTAAACGCCACTAGCCGTAAAAAAATTAATGAAATTACACGCTGTAAGCCCTTAAGTCTACCAATTAATTAAACAGGAACCTCGAAGTTCCCCTTAATACTAAAAAAATAGTATAAAGTATGCGGAAACCCTTAAGTCTCCTTTCCCTAAGCCCCTTAGCATATCCAATTTTAGCAGTCAAATTAAGGAAGGAATAGTTTTACGCACAAGCCTATTATGGGCACAACTCCTGGCTTTTTCCTTTTAAACAAAGTTTCAAATAACTATCCTACATATTAATATCAGCCCTAACAATGGTTAAGAGATTCAAAGGATTCCTACGACTGATACATTTAACCTTTCCACTCGACATATCCCCATAATGGATACGGATTACGCGGAAATTACCACCTTTTTTAAGATATGGAGAAGAAAAGAAAAGTTTAACAGTAAGCCGTATAACTTCTTCGACGTTAAGTTGCGCCCGTTTTTCAATATTTGCCGCCATATAATGGTTAAATTGCTAGCTTTTTACTCGTTATTTCCCAATATCCTCACTAGCCAAACCGAGGATTACTACCTCCGATACCAAACGAATTACTCTTCTTTCCGTGAAATCTACGATAGCCTTAAGGGTTACTTTAAATATGATAGGAAGTTTACTTAATGCTATACCGACTAAAATATCATGAAGTAATCTTGTATATTAAATTATAAAAAAATCAAAAATGAAAACATCCCTTTTTAATCTGATACTTCATAAGTTACTGCTTTGCCCATAAGTAATGGGAAACGTGAAAAATGGCTAATACACCTTACGATAACAAGTTCTACAAGCCTTTACAGGTTATAAAAAGTTTAAATACGTCTTTTATTACCTTGACGCTATTTGTGAAGTATTTTTTAACCAATTGCGTTTCTTGTTAACGACTGTAACAGATTAGGTCTCAAACTCTATTAATATATAACCCTAATTTTCGAAGTTTAGCAACAACGAAAAAAACTCCTTTACGCGTACTATATCGACCTTAAGTACGAAAGGCCCGGTTAATATAGTTAACGGAAAGCCCAGATCTAATGACGCAACCAAACCATATACAGAAAAGGTAATTTCTCCTTCTTAAGGTATTTAAGCCAGCAAGGAGAGTTTACTCCAAATTAAAACGTTAAGAGATGATGAATTTGCCATAAATAGAGCTGTTCGGTTAATACGCCACATTTTTACCGAATACGAATTAAAGTACTTAATATATAATATACATTTCCTATATATATTTACTTAAGATTACGTTTTATTCATTACAAATTTTAAAGGAAAAAAGGTTAAAGAAAAGGAAAATAAGCCCAAGGCTATTGTTTAGTATAAAGATACTAATACCAGCCTAAAATTAACATAATAACTCACCGATTACGCCTTTTAATACCGCCTAACAGGTTAAGACCCTTATTACCAACATAACTATAAAGACTATAGCATTATGCACTTCCTTACTATTTAAAATTGTTACGTAAAATAGGTCTTTTGAGGTATTATACCAGATATTAGGGGAATACGGTACTGAATAAGAGGCTATTATCAATACGTCGCATTGCGAATAAATACGAATATAGATATAGAAATTAACTACATGGATGTTAACAAAGCAGAAATCAGTGTTAACCTTAAAAAAAGCTCTCTTTACTGGGATAGACGACTATTACTGGTATCGTTAACCCTATTATTTTCCACATCTTAAAATCCTTTACTATATTTCTCTTTTTCTTTAAAGACATAAAAAACCTCGGCGTCAACGTTAACATTTAAACTAACAAACTGGTTTAAGTTAAGGTTAGCAAAATGTTTATACTTAATTTGAAATGGGAATATCTTTAATTTTACTTTGGATAGTTAGAGGCAATATCATTAAACACAGTAGAGTCTAAACTTCGGTAACTATATCGTAAATTTAACTACCCAGTAACTAATAAGCTTTATAATGTTGTAAAGGTCACTGGTTACGAAAATAGAGACTTGTCAATGCTAGATTCAATTGAACGTCTTAACCACTACTGCCAAATACACTTCCAAACCCGTTTAAGATTTAACTTTACACTAAAGAAAAATGAAAAATTTAACTTAAGGTTTTTATAAACATATTTTACCTAAATGGTAATTTAGTACTTTAGGTTATGAATTCCGCCATAGTTTTTGACAGCGTTAAGTTTCTTAAAACTATTATATCGAAGGAAACGTGAGAAATACTACGTACTTTGTAAGTTAATACGTATCTGAGACCACTAAATATGTTAGTTTACGATGCCAGTATCAACTTTACTACGATAAAGTTTTAAGTTGATGTCACGTCGATAGGGATTAATTGTAAACAAGTCCCTGTTAAGGCATACTAAGGTATCGTCAAGATCGAAAGAGCTTACGCCCTTTTATAAAAGGTATACGATATATTTACCTTGGAAATAGGAAACTTTACAAGTTGAAAAACAAGGCTTTAGATAGCGGTGAAGGACTTCAACAATACGGTTAGCCTTGACAACCTTATATAAAATTTACTGGTACTTGAGAATTACATATATATAACGACTAAGTTACTATTAACTCCAAATACTAGAAGAACTTGTTATAATATATATTAAAGCCCTAAAGAAACTGAGGAAGAAACTTGTGAGCTATTGAGTTAAAAACGCCATTAATACTAGGAACGAACTATCGACTACAGATATACTATTTTTACACCTTTAAAGTGGAGAGTTTATCTAGAAGAAGCCGGGAAAATGGAATAAGCTTTACAAAATCCTAAGTATTACCAACCTAAACGTAGTAGTTAAAACCGCTAACGGCCCTATCACTTTTCGAATTATACAGGTTAAGCCGTATAGAAAACCCCTTAAGTTTGATAAAAACCCTACCATCGATAAACTTCTAGCCGAGTAAATCAGCCAATATAATCCTCCCGAGTCGATCTTCAACAAGCTAATGAAACTTCGACGGCATAAAAGACCACTTAAAAGGATATAAGCTAAAGAGAAGGATGGCAACGAAGATTATAAACCTAGGAGGATATATATAACGGCATATACATCTTGAAATGAAAAGTTTAACGGAGAACTTGCTTCTAATTACGTATTAAATATATTATAAATACACCAGGTAAAATATTCAAGGAAAAAGACTAAGGAAATACTAACTGCCTTTTTTTTATAAGGGTTTATGTAACTTGTAACATTAATGTGATTAAACGGTTAAAACGTTATAATCTTTAAGTCAAGGATAATTTACGAGGTCAAAGGCAAAATCACGAACCGACCGTACGAAAAGTTACAACTAATGGCTTAATGATATGTTAATAAAGGTAAGGACTAAATCCTTACTCATTCGCCTATAATCCAAAAGATAAACTGGCGCTTAATCGTTACAATTGCTTCTAATTTAACTACTGACACAAACGGTTAGTTTATACTTAATAGGCAGGACATAACATAAACGTATACGTAATCTGTCATCGATTTTTAGCGGATTATACTATTAAAACTGCCGAAAGAAATAAGGAACAAGTTTCCGGACAGTATAGTACTAGGTTACATTAAACCTCTACACGAATTAGCCGAAATATTCGATTGTTATTTTTAAACGTACTAGGTGTACTTGAACAACAAGCTTGGTATAAAAACTTGAAAGTTTGATCCGTACTTATTAAATACGGAGGATCAGGACTTCATGGTTATAAATATACAAACTAATAATACTCTTTTTCTCAGAAATATTAAGTTTATTATGGAGAAATAACATGTTATCGAAAATTTGAATCTTTAACCGCATAAGTTAATCGAAATATGAGTTAAAGGCATGAAATTTGACTTGAATAAATCTTTAATCCTTATTCATAATATTGAAACTAAAAACGGTACTTATATAAGTCTACTACCAAAAAAGCAAGCCACGATCCTGACGACGATTAATAACGCCGACAAGGAAAAATCACAAAGATATCTAAAGTAAAGGGCCCATGCGGCCTACATCAGCAAACTATACCAACCGGAAACATCGTACAACCTATCCATTACGGTATAAGCATAATATCCACAAAACGAAAACTTCAATAGGTTAAACAAATAGATTTAGTAGCAACTAAACCATGTAAAAAAAGGAATTAATAAAGTCTTGGTGAATCTAACGAAAGCGAAGTTGATGATTTTTACGACTGGATTATTTACTAACAATACCAACCTTACATCGCAGATCTAGTTTCTTATAATACTTGTCAACGAGAAAAGGTCTAAAGGAAAATTTAAAATTCCCGGAAACCTTATACACTGGACATCCGTCAAGTGTAAGCGTGTAATATAAAGAGTACTGGCTTTAAAAATCTACGGCATAATGATAGGTTTTAACATCGACATAGTAACTGAGGACACGTTAAGAATTATTACCAAATAATTAAAACTACCTCTAATACATGTAGAGGTATGTATAAACTCCCGAAGACTTTACGAATACATATTAAAGCTGGGTACGACAAATCAAAAAGATTTAATAATGGACGTAATGGCTTTAAAGAAGGTATACAAAACCTGTGAAATCGACGAGTTCCAGTAAATTAATGGTAAAAACAACTCCGTTAACGCTATAACTAAGGCTACGCCTGATAATTCCCTGAAAAGGTTTGTAAACAGCAATACGCTAACCGTACGAATCGAGGGCTACGTAAACCGCACGGTATGTGACGTAAACAAATAGAGATACTTTGGCAAACTCCAAAACTACTAGGGTAATATCAACGATAACAATAGCGGCGGTAATAAGGCTAGTAGGTTAAACTACTGGTAAAAGGTACGTAAATGATGGAATACGTAATATATATATATCTATAGCGAAAGACTTGTGCACGGGAATTGAGAAATAGAGAGCTCGGAGAGGTGGAACAAAAAAACCGCAAAAAGACGTAATGAATATCAATTTTAGTGCAGATTAATCGGAATTGATAGGGGTTTGGCTTGTTCATTGTGATTTCAAAGGTTCCTACCAATTAGTGAAAGGCCACGCTGACGTACAGGCACAAAACAAAAAGCCGCCAATATTGGAATAGCAGTGAAATACAGTAAAGTTAAGTTAACTAAACTATTGGTTTAGTTGATTGTACTGACTACAAATTAGCTACCGTTTGTGGGACTTTACTGCAAGTACAGTGCAGTAGATGCCCACTTCAAAATGGAGTACAAGCCAAAGCGTTTAACCATACAAATTAGTGTGCAGACTGTCTAGCGGTCTGCCAAACTTAGAACTTAAAATCACCAGATCCAATTTCAATGCAGCACCAGTTACTTCGACTACAGTGATTCGAATCGACTACATTGAAACGATAAAAGCCCACCGACAAGACGACAATATGATATGTTAAAGTCATAGAAACATTATATCGTTATAATAAAAATTCAAAAGGAGTTATATTTAATGTCCGTGAATATTACTATATACTCTCATAGATAGTATAAATAGGCCTAGTGGCAGTGCACTATATTGCAGGGTGCACTCCTACAGAGTGCACGATAACGTGTCACACTGCAGGCTGTACTCTTACAAGATGCAAAGTGCATCATACATGGATCGGTCTGGAATGGCTATACCAGACCGAACGGCAATGCGTGGAGCGGTTTAGAGTGGTACGCTCTGAACGAGGGCTTATAAGCCCTCACCTGTGGCGTGTACCTTTGGATGCTTTTTCTTTCCATTGTTATCTTTTACTACCACAATACTAATCTTTTTAATTACGCCTTTAAATACTTTGTTTTTACGTAAATTTAAAGGTTTCATATCTTGCCAATACTAATCAATAGCCGACACAGTCGACTATAAATAGCTTATGAAAGAAGAGACAAATGTAAGTTAAATACCTATGGCAGGATATTGTAATAGTCTTAACTATTTGTATTTTAAGACTTTGTTTTTACAAAAATTATATGCCGACGTGTATAAAGACTATGAAAATTAAGTAACTTTAAAAAAGAAAAATTTAGTATAATATCATTAACCCTTATTTGGCGTTCTATTTACTAAAAACCACGTTACGCAAATATTAACCCTTATTTGGAATTTTAACGTACTTGGGCACTTTTTAAAAAGCGTCCTATCACGTAACAAATTACATAAGCTAAAATCACTAAGTTTCGAAACCTTTTGTTAGGACCCATCTGATTTTTTATAATCCAAACCATTCGTTTGATTCAAAAGTGATTGCGAATACACTAACTAAACCGATCTTTTTAATAAAAGCGGTTACATAAAAAGCAACCAAACCGACCCCCCCCCCACTACCAAGTTCGGTTACAACACGCTAATCCAAACCGATTACCAAATACCCAATTATACAATTACATTCTCGTTACCTTACCTACTTTTCCACATACACCCTATGTTTGCCCTATATATTCTAAGTTTAATACCTATAGCGTTGTGAGTTTTTTCAGCTACTTGACTAATGTAACGTTACCAAAGGTTCAAAATATTAATTTAAAACGCTCAAATAATTTATGGTTACGTTTTATTTACGTATAGTTTAAAATTTACTTTGTACTAACAAATTCTAATAAGCTCTATCTGAACCGTTTGGATTATTTTATTTACTTTGTATTTGCCAAGTTACCTTGCAATTTGAACCACCTTAGACTTTAAAATATTGATATACCTAAATCCAACTACGATACGAAATTCCCAACTTACATCGTTTTAGTATACCAAATAGGTAAAAAAACTACTATCCCTCATAGCCTCGAGATACTTATAGCTGTGACCCTAAAACCAATAATACTAGAGGAAGCTAGCACTTACTTTAACTACCTGGTCGAATATCTGGGAATCAGAAAGGCTATAATATACGAAATCGACCTGAACCTTTAGGATAATACTATCGATTCGCCAATTAAGGAACTAAAACCCTATATCGTAAACATATACATCTTCGCTATTATATTCCGTTACTAGGGGGAGAAAATCCAAGGACTTAACTTATTGGATAATTTTTATGGAAAAAAATCGAGTTGGATATTAGATATATGGTAAATAATGTATCCTATTATTACCAGAGCTTTGCGGATTTAACTACAAACCAAAGGTATTAATACATTGAGGGGTAGCAATAGCAGCTTTATAAAAGCTTTATTCGAAATAACGTAACTTATCGACGTACTAAACTAGAAGGACAAAAATTTGTATCTGACGGAATTTATAAAAGGATATTAATTTACGAAGTAAAAGAAACTGTTATTAAACCGACGGGAATAAAACGTAAAACGAATTGATCATGTACCTATACCCTAAGACAAAAGTAAAAAAGAAGAAAAACGACCACAATTCTTGTTTACCATATAAGTATAATATACTCATATACCGGCACCTATTATAAAATAAAACAAAATACTAAACCACTCCCCGAATACTAGAAACAACCCGCTCGGAAATAGCGGGATCAGCCGAAATACAAAGAATAACCAGATCCAAGAAACGACGATCGGCCGAAATACAGAAAATAACCCGCTTGAGAAAACGAAAAGCGGTGTAAAACGCTAATACGTGCCCTATAGACCAATGCCCTCCAACTACGACCCCTACCGTAACCTTCCACCGTATTGTTTCCCTACCAATAAAAACGACCTTACGAAATTGACTAACTTTGCTAGGCTTTAGAATGGGAATAACAACTATAACGGTAGGTTATACGACGTATTTAATAATGAAATACGCGTTATACTCAATACATATAGAAAATTAGATATTAAACCATTACGATTATATATTATTTCACCTGGTATATTATCCGGGTAAATTAAAAAATGGTATGTATCTCACCTTACGTAAGTGAATATATTTGCAAAGTTCTATAACCGCCTTAAATCACACTTCGATACGAACATTAATTATAAATTATACGATAATGATTAAATGAACACAACTTAAAAATCCGTAAAAAACTAATAGAAAAACGCCGATAAAAACCCATAAGAAATCTTTACCACCTTATTAGCTAAGTTTCGAAAGTGTCAAGTAGCTTTTAGACCGGAATACAAAGGTGGTAAACTGTTTATCTAAATAATGATAAAAGCTTGCCGCAAAAACCCGGATTTCGACTTTATATTTTTGAAATCGAAAAAAGACCTAAAATCCCTTTATATGAGCTTGAAAATATTTCCTAAGACCTTTATACGCCGATAAGCGAGCTTTGAATTAGTATTTGTAATTGATGAAATCAAAGGCGAAAACTAAATCATTAAAACAAAGTTTATCGAAACTATTTACTACGTTTTGGATCAAAAATTTAAGGTTTACCTAATATAAAACGAACGCCTAAAGTACAGGTATTAAAGAGGGAACTTTGGTAACAAAAGATAAAGACGATTGTTCGAAAATTGAAGAAACGTATCGCGACTATAATAATACTTGCGAAAAGTCATACGAAACCTTACGGGTTTATAAAAGCGGTATATCGTATACGGTAAAGTCGGCTACTAATTTATAAACCATCTCGTTTATAAACAAATTCAGACTAAACGACAATTTTAGGCTGACTTCGTATTTGAGGATAGGATAAAAGATAATTTTATAACATACGTAACCGAGTACGAAGGTATAAATAACGGATTTAACACCGACCTTTACAAAGATACATCTGGGAAAAAACGACTAAAAGGATAATAATACCTACCTATTAACCCAAAACAATAGAACCGTCTAACGTATTTTCGCCGTATTACAGGATGCTTTATTTATATATATTACAGGCCTAAACTACGTATAAAAAATTGCTCGACGCCTATATAACGTCGTAATTTACGCTTTTTAATAGATAAAAAACCAGGTTTTAAGGCATTATGCCTAATACTACTGTAGCCGAAATTTTAACGGCCGGAAAACGGCAATTCGATGCACTTCCAACAAAATTTCCAAAATTTTAATTAAATTAAATAGGAAAATACCGAAAGGCTTCATTTAATAAAGGTAAAGCATTATCGCTTGGAACGATCGTTATAAATACGCATTTCGAACCGATTAAGTTTTAGGTAATAAACTTTAAAATACTATTTCTGTTTTTATTAGCTAATATAAATAAGCTCGAAATTAAGGTCCGAAATATAACCAACCAACTTGTCCGCGCTTTAAATAGTGTATCCGTGCTGTTTCGGTTTAAATTCGGCTACATATAATTATTTCCTGAAATACGTATAACCAAAGCTGTTTTTTTAACTTGACCGAAATTACGGACTTTATACCGACGATTCGTATATCCGATTATAAAATGCTTTTTGCGTTTATTTTACGCCGTGATCTATACAAATATAGGAAAAAACGCACTTAAAGTTATTGAAAAGTTTTGACATAAGTATCAGCTATACTTACAGGCCTTACAACGGTTTAATTTCCGCCACCAAAACGATATGGACATTCATTACGAAGTAATTATTAATATTATGTATTTAAATAACTAACTGATCCTTTACATCATCGATGCGTAAATATTATTTTAGGCGGTTAAATTTACACGGAGTGTTTTCGTTATAGATTATTACAACGTTTTGATTAAATTTTAATCAAATGTCTACTTAGGGCCCTTAAATTGGATTATATACGACGATAGTACGGCATTCGACTTTACCGAATGGTGTAATGAGGTTTAGATAACCGATAAAGAGTGTAAATAAATCCTAGTAAAAGCCCTATAAAATATTGAAAAGTGTAAACGGTATTACGAACTACTAGAAAAAACGTAGATAACATTGTCCAAAAAACTAAAGGGTATCAGTTTTAAGAAATCTATCCTTTAAATAACAGTTAATACTGTTAACAATAATTGTAGCCTAAGTGGGCTTATCCCTACGCTTCTTGTTTTTGGTACCTATCCGAAAATTTATATAAAATGTACGCCATTACCATCCACGGTATAAATGGTTAATATTATAGAAAAGACCATGGCGGCATTACATTCCCTATGGGTTAAGAACGATGTGTTTAAAGCGTTGGCTATGAGGAATAGTCCACGCAAATCTAAAGTTTTAATTTGGAGAACAAAAGATAAAAGATTCGCCCTTAAGTGATTAACAGGTTTATAGGCGATAATATGTTTGTTAATTCATCTACGGCATACGTTCGTTTCGTCAAATAATAATACGTAAATATAAAAAAGAAATAAAAAGAAACCACTCGAAACCGTAAAACGAATGAAACCACCTATAACATACTCCTTAAAACGACGAATTTAAACCGAACCTAAGTTCAACTTCACTCCCGTAACACGATACCGGCCCGACTACATTAAATAGATGCGACCCATTTATACCAACCTTACTAAAACCTCGCCGCCGAAAGCGCCCTTTCGACTCGAAAGTCAGGAAACACCCTAAAAACTTTGCCACGGACTTTTTTATCACGTAAAAGGAAATAATAAATCGAGAACTTGACCTAAATTTTCGCTACGAAGGTATGATTATTGCCTTAAGTGCATTATTTAAATAATTTACCCAAATAGAAATGTCGTCCTTAATCGATTAAGACATATTTAGTTTTAAACGTTTCGACCCGGCTATTTACGGTAACTATAAGATTTTTTCAACCCGCCTCATCTACGAAATTAGGGATAAAACCAGAAAAACTCACGTAAAAAACCGCTTAGTCGTTATATGATATAACAATAGAAGTAAAAAAGATATTATAATCCAATTACCTACGTTATAACGAGTTTGCTATTGCCTGATTTTTACATTCGCGGTCTTCCTTAACGTACCATATAACCTATATATCGAGCGTGAAAATATAACACAGGCATATATATAATCTAAGAAACGGCTTAAACGACGAATCTACGTCGATATGCCAAAATATTTTAGGTAATATTACCCGCTTAAAACGATTTTACGTATTATAAAACCATTTTACGACTTAGTTAAAGTCGGTATTTACTGGTATGACACCTATTAAAGGCACTATAAAAAACGACTCGAAATAACTAACTTTACCTTTGACCAGTACCTATTGGTATCGATAGCCCGTTCGAAGAACTTTACATTAACAGATTTATAGACAAACGATACTTTGACGTTATATGACACTTAGTTTTCCGTATTTGAAAAAAGGAAACTTTTAGACGCCGGCTTAAAAGCGAAACCGAAAACGTATCTAACGAAAGACCATATAATTGATTTTAATAACGTTACAATCACATTTCATAACGGCATTTTAAGTCTTACGTAAAAGGGATATTTAAACGAAGTTACCCTAGTGGTTTTGAAAAACGTAGAACGTGCTGACGAATATAAATGCCAACACATACGTGGTGCTTAGGTTACTCTTGATATAACTAAAGGTATCATTGTCGTGTAATGCCAAACCAAACCCATAGACGATATATAAAAGGCGTTTAATAAATGACATTCGTGGTAAATGCATAATCTAAGGCGCGGTTTGTAACCTGTGCCGCTAAATATACATATTACAAAACTATTTATTTTTACTAACGGCTTTTTTATTAATAATAACAACCATAATTTACAAATGAGTTTTGTCTTAGTTATCGATAACGAAATACCTGCACGAAACGGTTTTACTTTTCGTAAAAACATTATTTATTAAAGTTTTACTAGATATTAAAGGGTTACGAAAAGCGTCTTAGCTTTGAAAATTTATAATATGGTTAGAGGTTTAGATTTGAATATTACCATAACGATAATGGTTCGGATAATTATTTCCAACCTTAATTTACACCCTATCTCTTTTATCGTATATACCAACCTTTTTTCACTCCATAAATGCCTGGTGAAATTGAGCACTATAAACGAAAAACATTTGATAATTGATACTATAACCTTACGCAAGTAATATAAACGTCGTAAAATTGAGGAAATAAGGTAAATCGACGGAAAATATAACTTAGCGAATACGATAAGTAAAGTTATATCGAACGGAGTATTGGAAACACTTATATCGACAAATACATTGTTTATTAGGGTTACGGGGAAAATTTCACGACCCTAATAAACCATCACACCACTTTTTCGCCAATTCGAATCGGCCCGTATTGTACCACTTACACCGTTTTCCGATTTTACCTTTATTTAACCTAACTATTCGCGCTGATTCTCGATTTTGCCTTTATTTAATCTAACCATTCGCGCTGATCTCCGATTTAACTTTTATTTAACCCTACCGCTTTACACCGCTCGCAATATTCTATTACTCTTTATTTTATATGTTTCGACCCGAAAAACTATATTATTATTTTTCTTTCTTTATTTTGATTTACAATATTACATCGTTTATAATATATAACCTCTTTTTGTTTTATATACTTCGAGTTACATTTTAGAAACGTTAATTTAAATAAGGTAATAACATTATTATAATCGAGCGCGCCGGCCCAGCCGTAAAGGCAGTTAGTTATTGTTAAAAGAGGAAAAAGGCGATGTTGTCGCATCACCATCATCCTCCCCGTTACCCTCCCCCTTTATGTTAGCGTTAAAGAGGATATGGTTTTACGCCTTACTGGTTATACCCTTGGATAAAGGCGTAAGGGAAGAATTACCCTCTTTACGGTGATATACTATAACGTCGTTAAATTTGCCTATGCAATATATATGTAGGCCCTGTTTTCAAACGGCTACAGCAGCTACCGATTTCCTAAACCGCCGATTGACACCTATTACTAATTAGTATCGGTTTATTTTGGTTATTTACGACCGAAATTAGTTTTCTAAATGCCTCGAACGGTATTTTTATACTAAAGGAAAATTTTAAAGTTCGGTTAGAACTTATTAAAAAGCCGGCAGACACGTAATATAGTCTCGGCTTATGGCTCTAAAACAACTAGAACAGGAGCGTACGAATTGCTAGTCCGTTCGTAACGGTAGCAACGAGCTGAACAACCCCAGCTTTCGTAGCAATCGCTAACGGATTTGCCCGCAGCCGCGGAAGCGATACATGACACGCAAGTCGTATTTATTAGCGGCTTGGGACTATAGATCCGGGTACGTCGCTTTAATGCTTTACGCATTAAAAAGGCCTTACGACGTACCCTGGAAATGCGGAGCTCGAAGTGGCGAAGGAAATCCGCTTTATGTTCCTTATTTAAAAAGAGGGAGGTTAAAGGTTTACAAACAGATAAACTTGAGATATACATACCCTAATGTAGTTACGATAGACTTCGTTTACAGCGTAAAGGGACCCCTACGGGTAATGGGGTTTTCAACCATGAAAAGAGGGTAAGGTTTATAACCTTAGGAGCCCTCCTTTCCTCCCCTTAAAAGTTAAGGAAGGGGAATAGAGAGGAGGGAAAAGGGGGGGTCGTGGCGGTGGCGGCGAAAAGGAGTAAGGCGGCGGCGGCGATAGAGCTCAAGAGGGKGGCGGCGGCGGCAAAAGGGGACAAAACGGCGGCAATGGGGTTAAGCGACGTAGTAGCGGCAGGCGAAGTAGTCGCAATTAACGAGATTATATCCGATAAGGGCGAATTAATAGGGGCGGCGACGCGCCGACACTTTCGCGCCAAACGGCGCCTTACTATCCTATTTTTACGCGGCATCTATTCGAAGAATAGGTTAATATATAGGTGTTAGCTAAGTAACCTATCCATTTAAACGGTTTATTTAATTAAGGGGAATAAATGTTAAATTGAAATAGTGATTTGTGTTATGACCCAAGCATGTTAGCGGGTCAGGAAATAGGCCAGCATGCAGCTGAGCTACCGGTGAGCCTCAGTGAGCACCGGTGAGCCTCAACACTGAAGATGGTATAAAGGCCATAGGATATAAGGACACGGCCATCACCACATAGATAGCATTTTCTTCATAGCTCTTCAGTTGTCAATCTAAGTATTCAGTCTCAGTATATTCTGAATAGCCTCACGGCGTTTGATTATTACTTGCACGGTAGCAATATTGTTCACTCAGCACCTCTGCTACCTTCTTGATAACATCAACCCTCTGACACCTTCTATATACTCACGGGTATTTAGTGTGATCATTACAATTTATATCGGCTTAAACTACGTACCTTTAAAAAAAAATTTGCTTAAACCTATAACGATGTATCTTTTTATACCAACCTAATACGTAATTAGGCAATCACCTCTACGCAATTACCCCTACGAAATTACCCTTATACAATTACCCCTATCAGAAACCACGAAAAGCGTTATCACTAACTATATTGCCTCTATTTAGCTATACCAACCAGAGCCGAATTACAATTACCACTACGGCCAGATCTTACTGATTCCAGCCGAACCACAATCACTACCACGGCTAAACCTTATTAATTCTAACCGAACTTGCTAATTCGACCACACTGTCGTTACAGAAACTGCTAATTTAAACCTTTTACAATTAATATTATAATAACACTATCATTACAAAACCTACTAATTTAAACCTTCATAGTCACAACAATACTAGTACTACTGGGATATAGGTACAGAGTATCTAAAAAAATATTGCCTATGTGAATATTATTATATACCCTTATAATTAGTATATATAGGCCTAATAGCAGTACACTATATTACAGGGTGCACTCCTGTAAAGTACACGATAACGTGTCATGCTGCAGGCTGCACTCTTGCAAAATACAAAGTGAATTATGCATAAATAGGTCTAGAATAGCTATTCCAAGCCGAACGGCAATGCGTAGAACGGTCTAAAGTCGTACGTTCTGGGCGAGGGCTTATAAGCCCTCACCTGTGGCGTGCACCTCTGGATGATTATTCTTTCCACTATCATCTTTGACTACTACAATACTAATCTTTCTGATTACTCTTCTGAATACTTTGTTTTCATGTGAACCTAAAGGTTTTAGACCTTACCAATAATGTCTGTTTTTTATTGGAAGTGAATACTCAGTAATATTTGCCTTTTTGTTATTAACGATGATATATACACAGGTATATAGATAAAATTGTGGAAAATGAAATTAAGTTTTTGGTTGGAGAGGAACACAAATTCACTTATTATTGTTTTGTTTTAAAAGATGACAATGAAATCGGTAATATTTTTGAGGAAATTGCAAAAATATTTACAAAAGGTATAAGAATATTCGTTACTTGAATAATCGCTACTTTGACTGTTAGAACGAAACCCAAAGTCGAAGGTATGGTAGTTTATATAACCGTTATCAAGACCATTGAAAAGATTACTAGCGTCGTGAAGATTGTTCTCGTGAGAGTAAGCTTATGCGAGAACGAGATGAACGGCCGCGAAAACCAGACCGTAGGGAGAGAGATTGGAATAAGCACAAGCGCCGTAGTAGCCGTAAACGCAGCTGTAGCAGCCGTAAACGCCATCGCAACCGCAGCCGCCGCATTTACAATATTTATTTAGAAACTGACGACGAATAAACCTCGCAATGATCAAAATCCTCGTCACTTTCCTCATAAATGTACTCGGGAAAAGGTTCTATACGTAATGTAATTATGATACCTAAACCTACTAAGAGAGACTATAGTCGTTGTTGCGAGTTTTTTAACTCGCGAAATTGATTATTTACTTATTTAAAGACCTATTTGACTCGTGGAACTATCATAACACGTATCATTCGTAAAACTTTTACCATTCTGACGAATTTTCTTGAAATGAAATTGTTAATAATATTGAAAAGCTGGAAATTATTGTAATACGTATTGTTAAGAATAAAGTTTCTCTGGTAATGAGTGGTTATAAATACTTATAGATTACCTTACGTGGTTACGAATACATTATTAAAAGGAGCGAAAACGTTATTACATATCTCAATACTGGCGTAAGGGAAAATTTCGTGGAACTGCGATACCTTTTTTTTTAAGAAATATATTATATTTAAAGTATCTATGAAAAAATGACAAAACTGTTACAGGGGGTATTCAACACGTAATTTTACTCAAAAATCAAGCTAAATAAAAAATTTAGGCCCTTAACTATAAGGTTAACTGTTTTTGGAGCCATTATGTGAGTCAACGGAATTATGGGTTTGGTTAAAGGGAGAAAGTAAAGAATTCGGAGGGGTATTTGAGGGGGAGGCGGAATTATATTGTTGTTTGTTATTTGAGTATAACTAGTGCCTGCATGTACACACTTATCCTGTAGACATTCTTCCTATGACCTCAGGAAGCCATTTCCCTAGTATAAGTCATGCTTAATATGCATCCTGATCCTCCATTCTACCATATATTCCTTAATAAATATATAAATAAGTTTTTCACTCCAAATAAAACAAAGTAAGGTAAAATAAAAGTTGAGGTTTGTATTAAAAGTTGATGGTAGAGTGATATAGAATAATGTAAAACAAATGGAAAAAGGAGACAAAGAAATAAAGAATAAAGGAAACAAAGAAATAAAGAATAAAGGAAATAAAGGAAATAAATAAAACTTTCTATCATACTCTATAATATTTTTTTAAGTTTCTTTTTTTTTTAACCTCTAACCTTTCTACTATAACTTTAATCTTTCTATTTTTTCAACCCGTAACCTTCAACCTTTACTTTTCCTTTCTTTCTTTTAACTACCAACTTTTCAATCTTTCTAACATTTTCACCTTTTAATCTTTATCTTTTACTTTTCAACTCTCGTTCACAACCTCAATCTTTATTTCCTTCCAACTCCAACGTTAATAAAGATTAAACTTATCGTTCTATCCTGGTAAATCTGGCTATGTTGCTATTATTCTTAGGCACTGTTATTTACACATTTTGAAATTTATCCTCCCTTTCATTTACGCCGTTTTTTCCCTTGTTTTTTTCTTTCTAGATGTATGGTTTTATCGAAGTAACGTAAAATTTCCTTGTTTTCCCTCTAATGATGGGATTAACAATTTACAGCGATATAGATAAAGCAATCTGGTCAACTTCTCGCGGCTTTATCCATTGTAGCTTAAAGGTAGGCGCCTGAACGTTTTTTAAATATTTGTTTTTACTAACCATAAACCTTTTTAACTTGATATTGAGAGTTTTCGGTATGTTTTCCCACACCCAATCGGAAATTGAAACCCTGCTGTTATTATTATCAAGGTTAGTTTTAGCTTTAATCTATCGCTTTATCAACCTGTCAGTCATCCATTAATGACAATTTTCGCGTCACCTAATAAACTCATCATAAATCAATTTCTTATTTACTAACGATTCATTCAATATTACCTTTAATTGTTTTTGAATTAGGTTTAATATTATCCCCATAGTAACAATCCAGTTTTGTTTCTTTGAGATTTACTATCACCGGAAAGTTCCCACTATATTGCTAGTATAGTATAACCTTTGCTAATGTGAATATACATACATATACTAGCGGAAAGGCTCGTAACCCGAAGTCTTCACCTTATACAACCACCATCCTTTTCAGTTACCTATTTTTAGGTTATACCATTTAAACTTATTAAACAAACCACTTTATTCCTTATACCACACTAATATTAACTACAAGACATATCCTCCTCACCTAGAGCTAATTTCAGAACCTTACGTTATATATACTGTTGAATGCTTATCGAAAAGGCTTTATATCAACTATATAGGTCCCCGCTTTATGAAGAAACCTCTTCCTCCAACGAATGTCGATCGCATTCGTGAAGGTTTTATCTATATAGTCGCAACGAAAAAGTACGCCCACTACTAGGTGTATTATATATTAGTTCTTAGCCTAATACTTGTAATATAGGAAAAACCGCCTTTGTTCATAAAACAAAATATTAAGTAAAACCTTTAACAGGAAACCAGACGTCAAATTAGCTTTCCAATTAAGGCCTTAAGGTACCCCATAGCTTAGAGACCCGTAACATTGTACGGACATAAAAGCTGTAGCCTTAGCCGGGTTGTATTATACGGCTATCTTGATTCCCGCTCAACGCCTATTCATATCGAGGATCTAATGGCTCCAAAAAAATAATGGGCTTATAAAACATATATATTTTGATTAAACGCTCGTACCGATAAGGGAAACATACTCCATACCTCTGGAGAACAATATACTTTATAGCTTGAGCTAACTTTTTATCAAGAACCATAAGCGTAAAACGTGTAAAAAAAATCGTAAAATAGGATACACTACTAAACGGGTGGTGTATCATAAAAAGTATTTTGTAGACAGCTACAAAGAGATATCTAAAGTATAGTCGAAAACCCTATTAAGCGGGCGGACCGCTAGTATAGATGGTGATGGTTTAAAAATAAATAAATAAATAAAGCCATTAAGTACGAACAATTCTAATAAAGGTCTTTTTTAAGACCTTAAAGAGCAAAAGGAATTAAACATGCATTGTATTGCAAGTCCAAGTTTTAAGGGCCACGTTGGTATAAGTAGTGAAGGACGGAATCGCTAGTTATAAGGGCTGTTTTCTGGATACACCACTATGCTGACGGTGCGCTGAGCCGACGACGATCTTCATAGCCAAAAAGGGGTCGCCGGAAAAGATTCAAGTGGTGATAGAGCCGATTAGTGATGTTGTGGTGGAATAGGATGCATGTGAAGTGATGGTGTTACGAGCGGCTAGACCTGAATTTTTTTCTCAGAAATAGGTACTATTAGGGTTTATAGTGTAGGCCCCCTACCCTCTTGAACAAGGTGGTCCGTGCACACATTCCAAGAAAGTTGATTTAAGGTTGAAAGTGACCAAGCATGATTTGTAATAGTATGTATAGTAAGTTTTTCATAAGCCTATTATTAATTTCCCTTATAATATTGGCGAAAGCTTTAGGCCACTGCTCAAATCATTTGTATTTACGTTCGTAAGCCCATTTTTTCAATTCATCTTTAATCATTTTTACCAAACCCTCAATTAACTATATTAACGTAACTAAATACATAGGTACATTTATTATTTTCATCCTTCCTTTAGTCAACAACTTCATAATCGCGGGGTTTTTTATAATATTTCACTTTATACGAATATCATTCGTTAAGGTAACCGAAAATATCTGCAATAGGTTTTCAAATCCAATATATGTCCCTGCTTATTAGTTGACCTATGGCTTAGTAAAATAAGAACCGTAAGAAGTAATCGGTTATAAGGTATAAATAGGTTTCGCCGCCGGCTTCTTTCAAGTTAATCTTACTTGTAAAATACGTACCCATAATATCCTATAGACTTAGGGTCACTATAAGTTCGAGGTTTACGTTAATTCATCTGGTGGTGCTAAATAAAACGTATAATTTTTATATTCTGATATATTCTTCGAGATCTATATATCGCATCGGCTACCATAGTATTCCTTTCAATTTGTAAAGCGTAAAGAACACAGTGAAGTGCCTATAAAAATTGTAAAACCATTTTAATGCCATATATACATTATTCCTTCTCATACAAACAACGTATCCTCCACCAAGTTATTGTTTTAACAACACGCCGTTCTAAATGAAAAATTGTAGTAAATCGAGCTTTGCCTTTTTTTTACTTATGCCGGTAAGTCTTCGATCATTTTATAGCCGCCCATAAGGTATCCCATAATATCTTTATACTAATTCTTCTTATTGATATATACGGCTGTCATTATCACGCCTCCCAGTCGCAGCATTCGTCATGGACTTAAAATTCTTATAAGTACGAGAATTTCCGTTTCTAAACCTTTTAACATCATTAGTCTCGCGAGTAAACATTTTTTCACCGCTAACGATAACTTTCTTATTTCTTATTTTCTAGTATCCAATTTTATAAGTTCAATGATTAGTTCCGACAATCTTGACGTTTTATTAGCGATTTTCATTATTTTATTTAAATTAGGGCGATATGCAACTCTCGTATCAAATATCACATGTATATCTACTCATTACAGGATTTTCCCCATAGATATTATTGGGTTTGTGAATGAGGAAATTAAATTCGTATAGTTAATATAAATTATCGTTCGCAAAGGCAACTTAATCACCGATAGTTTCGCTTTTTTCAAACATTTCTACACCGCTAGTACTTCGGTCTCGCCGATAGTGTATCGCGTCTCGATATCGTTTAATTTACAGGGAAAATAGCCAAAATTCTCACATAAGGTATCAACTTATCAATAATTTCAGTACCTGTCAAAAATTTGGTTGACTGAAAAAAGATACCACTAATCCCTCCAATAAACACATCCTTAATAAAGTTGTATTAGTAAACGATTTCAATCCGTTACAATGTTTTGCTAAATTTTCAGGCACATTATTACAAATATTTTAACTTATTCTTCTTGTTATTCGAATTTCTTTAACATCTATTACATCTATTAGAAAATCTCTCCAGTCTAGGTGATTCTGTATACTTTTTTTATGAAAAATATCTTCAATGTCGTCATCCATCATTCTTTACCAGGTATATACCTTGCAACGTATGGTATAAGGTAAAGGAATTCGTCTAATATCTTTAACGACGTAGGGTAGTTTTCGTTTTTTCCCCTCACATTTCGAAGCTCTTTTGATATTTCTGAGACAACCAAACTTATCCTCGCAACAATACAAAACCTACCGAGTAGACAAAGATTTTAAATAATACAATCTTATAAAAAATAAAGCTGATTCTTCCGAAAAAGAGGTGAATAAAATAATAAAAGTTCAAAAAGTGAAACATTGCTTCGAATATATATAATAAAGTACTATAGTTGTCGATATACATATCGAAGGCTGTTTTCTAAGTATGGTTGTACCCCATTAACGAAATTGATTCTGATTTACTAATTCCCGCATTCCCTCAGTTGTTCAATGTAACCTTTTCACTTATTTTCGTATCATTTTCGTTATTTTATAACAGCTATTTACCAAACATAATATTTCCAAGTACTTAATAAGTATACCCACTTTCTGTCAACCCCTAAGACATTCCAAACATTAAATATTGTATATCAGGTGTAATAAATACTGTTTTAAACCTATGACTTAGAGTAATAGGGATTCTCTAATACTCATTTGCCGTATTACACTTAAAAAACCATTATGATTTCCCTAAAAATAATATCGAATATTTCATTACGTAAGTATATTAGCCATTATGGTTTGATTATATAACGATCAACTGGAATATAGTTCTAAACGAGTATATATTGACCATGATTCTTCGGTGGGTAAAGTAAATATATTTTCTATGCTATGTGACCCGGTCTAAAGAATCCTGCTGCTTTTATTGCGGGGAAAAGCTTTATGCGAAAGTGACCTTGTCTTGTAAATATCTTGGCTGTTTTAGCCTAAATTACCTGATATTTGGTTCGAAATTAATTAAGTAACTAAAGAGATTAGTTATTCTCATATTTTTCAAGTCGAATGCAAATTCATCTCTCTAAGTATATGCCAACCTTTTGGTTAATACCAATAATTTTCCTTCTTCCCTTTTTTCGCCGATTTGTAGGTATTTATCGTTCGCGAATTCGTCAGCTTTATTCGTTTTACTTATATTTATAGTATCAATATCTAAAATTTTAACTATTCATCAATTAATTTTTCTAGTAAATCACTTCAACCCTTTTATTTGGATCGGCTCTCAGTATTCCTATTAAGCCTATTTTTTTAAGTTATTATTACTCGGTACCTTTGTTTATCCATTAAGTATATCTTTATTACTTTCCCCTTATTTTTATCTCTTTCTACTATCGTTAATATTTATGTACCGAAAATTTCAAAAAATATTTCTCTGTCTTTTTCACCTTCCAATACCAGTAACGACATAACATGGTCGTTTAAACTGTCCAATCCCAAATTGGCTTTCGCGTCGTGATTAAAAATTCACAATTCAATAGGTAATAGTAGTGACGTAAAAAAATCGGAAAAATCCTACTTTTTTCCCCTCTTTTATTGAACTCCGAACTAACGCACACGAAATATATAAACGTAACAAATACTTTTTTTTTTTAGAAAAAGATTCCTTTACGTCATTAAATGGAATAACTTCCCGACTTTGTGTCTATCTGCTCATTTTTCTTACAATCGTAATTTCTATTCTCGCTTTATTCTTATTCTTATGCATTATCACCTAGTTTTAATTCGCGAATATTTCTTTCTCGTTCACAAATGTTTTGTACTCGTTGATATACGCTTTTTCTCGTTTTCTTTGGGTATAATTAAAACTTTCTCAAAACGAACCTTTTTAATGATATTGACTTCTTCTAGGGCCTTTCTTTTATAAAATGCTTTCCTCAAGTATAAACCCGCTTCATTTTGGGCGTCCACTTTATTTTTAAGTATATTTTTCAAAGTCGATAAGTTTATTTCATTCTCGTCAATATTTTACATTCTTTTAATTACGGGTTGGGTTATCGTTTTCGTCATTGTTATTCTCGTTCTCTAAATCTTACTCCGATGTCTCTCTCCTATTATGCGCACTCGATTCATCCGACTAATATCGGAGTTTATCCTAAAAACTATTTATATAAGCTAGATAAGCGTTATAAGACAGTAGTTTTATGTGTCATTCAATGGGTACGGTAAATAATTGTTTTTTTTTTGCTTACAAACATAAAAATATTCGTAATATAATTATTAACGACTAAAAAGCAAACGAGTCAATTACAGTACTTATAACGTAGGCACGGCCTTCGACTCGACCGAATGGCGTATTAAATCTGGAATCGCTACAAGTAAGTGTGAATAGATTCTGTTAAAAGTAGTATAAAGTATTGGAAAATGTAAACCGCATAATAAATCACTTAAGAGAGAATATATGGTATAGTTGAAGGAATTGAAGGGTACCAGTTTTAAGAAATATATTTTACAAATGGCGGTTACCGCTGTAAACAAAATATCTGACCCGAGGAGGATTATTCTAACATTATTTATTTTCGGTGTTTACCGCAAAATTTATATAAATTTAATAATATTACCAACTACGATATTAAGAGAAAATGCTATGGAAAAAGCCATGAAAATGTTACGTTACCTATGAGTTAGAAATAATGTTTCGAAAACATTGGTTATAGGGAATAACCTGTGTAAAACCGGCTTTTTAAACTTACCTTTATAGTCTGAAGTCCTAGTTTATGAAACTAAGAATGAATGGATCAGCTTTTAGAGAATTAGCGGATTTAAAGGACGCTATATGCTTGTAAACTTGCCAAATGGTACGAGTTTATTCCGTTGGATGATAATACGAAAATATAAAAAGGAAAAGGTAGACGAAAGTAGCCCGGAAACGTAATTTAAGGAGTGGTACCTGCCAAACCACCTTTAGAATAACGAATCCAGACCGCCCTTAAAACCCATACACTCCTCGAATAGCTATTTATAACCTTCACCACTTGATGAAACCGGCATACCTAAACCAATGAAGCTAATACCGCGCCTCCAAGGGCTTCTATTTGGTTTAAAGAATTAAAAACGATTTAAAGACTTCGTTATAGACACTTTCATTATCTAAAAAGGGCGGCAAATCATAAATTAAACTTAAAACTTCTCTGTGAAAAAAATATGACCGCTTTAGCTATACCATTTAAACAGTTTATACAAACGGAAATCTCTACCTTAATCGAATAGAGCGTTTTTTGTTTTGAAAGATTTAAACCGATGGTTTACGGCGCTTATATGATTTTTCCTACCCGCCTAGTATATGAGGTAAAGGATAAGGCCGGAAAACCTTATAAGAAGAGCTGTTTTGTGGTTATTAGGTATAATGACGAGTGTAAAAAGGATATTATAACCTAGTTACCCACTTTACAACGGGCGAGATATCGTTTGATTTTGACATTTATCGCCTTTTTTAATATCTCTTATATCCTTCATGTTAAACTTTGTAATATTATGTAAGTTTATGTATAGTTGAAGGAACGGTTCAAACGACGTATTTACGTTTATATACTTATGAACCTTCGAAAGTACTATCCGCCCGGAATAATCTTACGTATTATAAAGCTGTTTTACTAGTTCTTTACAACTGTTATATATTAGTATAATACCTATCAAAGGTATTATGAGGAGCAGTTCGAAATGGCTAGTTTGATCTTCGACTCATATTCATCATTCTCAAAAAAGAGCTTTAAAGCTTTTACACTTATAGACATACAAATGGATAACATGTCAACGCTGTGTAAAGCGTCGTTTTTCGATTTTAAAAATAAAAGGCTTTTAAATTCCGGTCTAAAAGTAAAACCCAAAACGTACTTGATGGAGGACCATATAATCGACTTTAACAGTACGACAATCACTCTTCGAAACGGTGTTTTAGACTTTGGACAAAAGGGGTAATTAGATGAAATTACTTTTGTTGACCTAAATAGTGTAAAAAGAACCGCTGAAATCATACATTAGCATGTACGCAGCGTTTAAGTAGTATGAATGGCATAACCAAAGGCGATATTTAACGTTTTTGTAGCTACGCAATGCCAAATCGACCCGTAGGACGACGTATATAAGGTGTTCAACAAATTCCTTACGTGGTAAATATATAATTTAAAGCTCGGTTTACAATTTATACCGCTCGATATACATATTGTAAAACTTTTTATTTTTACTAATATATATTTTTCCAATAATAACGATTGTGATTCTTAAATAGAATTCTTGTTTATTTTTGGTCACGAAAAAACAGTTCGAAACAGGTTTACATTTTATAAAAATATTTTTATTGAAACCTAAATAAGTGTAAACGGGTTATATAAAGCATTTTAGTTTTGTTAATCTACGGTATAGTCAAAATCTTCGACTTTAGAATTACTAGGTTGGTAACGGTTCAAATAAATATTTTCACCCTTAATTTAAGACCCCTTTTTTAGTAGTGTATATTAATTTTTGTTTCTTTTAGGAGTGTTCTGTTACGCTTAGTATTATAAATCAAAATCGGTTTATAATAGATATTATGGCTTTATATAAATTTTGCAAGCGACGCGAAATTAAGGACATAAGGTGGATTGGCAGGAAATCGAACCTAGCAAATATAATGACTAAAGGCGCCCCGACTAGGACGTTGAAAGAACTTGTTTCGACGAGCACACTTTTCATTAGAATTGCTAGCAAGGTTTTACGAGATTATCTTAATTACGCGATTTATATTGTTTTTGTAATTTTATTGCGGTTTGGATTAATGATTTACACCGCTCGTAACATTTTATTATTATTTGAATTTAGCGTTCACATTTCTTCTCACATATTCTCACCCTTTGTTTTTATTATCTATGACGCTTTTAATATAACGTTACTTTTTATTTTTCTATTTACGATTATATAGAATTACTGTCATTCTTTACTTTTTATATTAGTTATTTACCTTAATATTTATTTTTTAAAAACAATTTAATTACTGTAAAGTAAATTATACTACGGCTGAATACGCCGGCCTATGCATAAAAATAGGTAGCTGGTTGCTGTCGAAAGAGGAGGGAAAGGGCGGTGCCATTTTTTCGTTATCCTCTTCCTCGCCACACTTCACCTCGCTACTAACATTATCACTATCGCCGCTATCGATGTTGCTACCGGCGTTACCGGAATAGTAGCCTCGCGCTTTAGGTCGTATACCTTGAGGCAGAGGCGTGGAGGGGTTTCAACCCTTTTTATAGCGACGCTTAATGATATCGTCTAATTCGACTAAGTAATATATATGTAGGTCCCGTTTTTAGGATGATATAACGATTACTGTCTCTTTAGTCCGCTTATTGGCGTTTATTACTAATCAACATCGGCTTATTTTGGATATTTGTTAAAGTGGTTATTTTTAGGAACGTTCTGAAGAGCATATTTATATAAATGGAAAATTTGTGTTGGCGACTACGATTACGAATTTAAAGTAAATTTACCGTGAAGACGGCGGGCGCTTAGTAGGGCCTCGGCTTACGGTCTTAAAACCATTAAAATAAGGGTGTATCAGTTGTTAGTCCGCTAGTAATGGGAATAACAGGTCGATCCACCCCCGTTTCAATAGTAATCGTTAATGGACTTACCCGCGGCCGCGGACGCGATATATGGTACGTAGGGCATATCTATTATCGGCTTGGGGTTACGGACCCGGTATGCCATTTTAATGTTTTACGTGCTAGAAAAGTTTTACGAAGCATCCTAGCGAGCCGTAGCTGGACACGGCGGGCCAAATTAGCCGCCTCCACCTCTTTAATGAAAATATTAATATAATAGGAATTAGGGGGGAAATTAGTAATACGGACCGTATTGTAATTTCGTTAAGCTACGTTTTTGATGGGCGGGGGAGGGGGGTATCAGTTACGGGTAAAGTTGTTTTCACCTGTAGCGAAAATGTAAGATTAATAACCTGAAAAGCCCTCCGTTCCTCCCTTTAGGAGTAGGGGGGGAGGGAAGAGAGAGAAAGGAGAAAAGAGAATAAGGGCGTCGGCGGCAGCCGCGGCGATGGCGGGGGATGGGCCAAAGATAAATGCGGGGATGAACGATATCGACTCGGAGAATGTAACTCTAGAGGTGTCGGTGGTAACGGCGCGACATACGGCGGTAACGGCCGCTTTTTCCCCTTTACGTAAACGTTTCAAGCGGCGTTTTATACTCTTGTTTTAACGCGGTATTTATTTACAAAGGAGGTTAGTATATAGAATTGATTACGTGATCTACCTATAAAAGCAGTTTCAAATAGTCAATTAGGCTAGTAGGTTTACTTTTTATACGTTGATTAACTAATTGGAAATTACGTTGGTAAAGGAGAAGCGTTGTTAGAAATGGGAAAAAAGGTTTACTTAAATCGATAACGATATATATTTTTATATTAAACCCCAAATACGTAATACCGTAATTATGCTTGCGTAAATACACTTTTGTAATATCTTTGTAATTATACATTTATAAGGATTCAAAATAAACGTTATTCATTATTATACCACTGATAATTATCTAAATGAATTGTGGCTTTATTATAATTTCTACCGCGGTTAAAACTGTTCACCCGAACCTTTACAGTTTATACCGTAACCAAAATATGTTTATTGAATCATGGATACAATCTATACTATAACTAAACCATTATTACTAAATTAAGTAAATAAATGTAATGATCACACTAAATACCCGTAAGTATATAGAAGGTGTCAGAGGGTCTATGTTATCAAGAAGGTAGCAGAGGTGCTGAGTGAACAATATCGCAACCGTGCAAGTAATGATCAAAAACCGTGAGGCTATTCAGAATATACTGAGACTGAATACTTAGATTGACAACTGAAGAGCTATGAAGGAAATACTATCTATGTGGTGCTGACCGTGTCTTTATATCCTTAATCCTTCATACGCCTTCAGTGCTGGATCATGTTGGATCGAAACATGATCCCAATGATCCTTAGTGCGTAACCCTAACCCTAAGGTTGCTGACATAAGAGATATCCCCACCTAATGTGTTGGACATCAAGTTCTTAGTGGCTTAGCCCCATACTGGCCTGTGTTCTGACCCTCCGATGTTCTTGAGTCATAATAATAAACTATATTATAAACTAAATTGTTATTACAAAATCATGGATATGAGCCTTATTAAGAGATAAATATTGCCTATGTAAATATTACTATATATCCTTATAGTTGATAAATAGATAAGTTGTAGATTACACTTTTATAAAGGGTATGGTAACGTATCACTTTATCATATACACTCTTATAAAGTGTATAATAACGCGCAACTACCTAGAAGTGGCATTTGCAAAGTGCACAGTAGAGTGTCACTACCTTACCGACACTATCCCTCCAATCAAAACCTTAGAGTGTCTCGCAATTTGAAGACCCGTAAGCATATAAACTGTAGCCCTAGTTGGGCCGTAATATATGGCCGTCATAATCTCCGCCTAACGCCTAATCGTAACAGTAGTACAACTATTTAGGCTGTTTAAAAAGATGAGGGATTTGTAAAAATGGAAAAGCGAAATAAAAACCCGTGTAGAGAGTAAATGTGAAATGCGTGTGTGGTGATGCGTGGAAATCGCGGGGTATACAATAATAATAGGGGGTTTTTATATACACGCGGTGGTTTATACGTCGTAACCCTATATAAAAGGAACTCCTTATCAATACAACTCTTAAATTTGGACATTTTCCTAAACAAATATTAACGTAACTAAAAAATCAAAAAATATATGTTTAAAAACCATTCTACCCTTTAATTAGGGTACCTATATTAACTTTATATAGTGATATTATCGCGAAAAAAATATTCCGTATATTTGCGGGCCCGACGCGCTTGAGTGCGGGAATTATTATTTTTTAAACGGATTAAGCGCGCACTGGGCGCAACCCTTGCCCCCCTTTCTTCAACCCTTTCATCCTTCTTCCCCCTCTCCCCCCACCACCAACCTATGTAACTGGCTCCCGCCCCATCGCTTATAACGGGAAATAACCTTATATAGGTAACTTATGGTTCTCGTTAACAGAAACTAGTAATAAAATTTATATCAGTAAATAAAAGAGCGTAAAATAAGCCTATTAAACGTATATAAACCCTGTAAGCCCTAAACTTAAAAATATAATGCTAAAGAAAAATAACAGTAATAAAACGTAAAGGCGAATATATTAACGTCGATATCAACGCCGTCAATCCACCAACGTCTTATCAGGTTGCCATTACAACGAAAACGCCCTCCAAGTGCTTAACCACCTTATGATAATCCTCCTACACCTCCCTAAAAGCAGAGAAGAACGGTGCGATATAAGCTATTACAACGGCTTCGGTAACGCAAGGTCCCGCTACCATAAGGGTTGAGTCAGTCGTAGGCGGTGGCAATAACGAAACCAATAATAAAAGAGAAATAGATTTTATCCCTAATTGGCCCGAAATCTCCTCCCGTGTCGCCGCTTTTTTTTTTTTTTTTTTTTTTTCAATATACTATCACTGGGTAGTTCTCCTTACGAAGTCGCGCTAGCTGCTACGAAATATTCCTGTAGATACCGGCGGGGTGAATCGCAATGTAAGCTCTGTACAAACTCGTGTAAGCCGATAGGATCTTGCGTTATCCACTCAATTAAGACCTTAGGGTGCCCCATAGTCCAAAGACCCGTAGGCGTATGAATTATAGCCTTGGTTTGGCACCATAATAGTGCTAGCTTAGTCCCCGCCTAACGTCTAATTATGCCAGGGATATAACTATATAAACCTTTAAAGGGATTTTGTAAAGCTTATAATAACAACAAGAAAAAGCCCGTATAATAAGGTGTTAGCAATATCGAAACGCGCGAGAGCGTATTAGGGCCCGTATGCAGGTACGGGCATGTATATATATAGAAGGGTAATAACCCGTTATTGTAAAGACATATAACCAGAAAATTCCTATATAAACGATAATTCTAATATTAAATACAGGTATAAGAGAGGACTCCTCATTTAATTTACTTTTAACCCTACATCTTTCTGAAAATAACATATCGTGTATATATTAATTAGTGTCCGGACCCTTTTGTTTTTATATCATTATTATTTTAAAACCCAAAGCTATACTTTATCGCAATCTGGATTCTTATATTAACATAATTAGTAGTCTTTCCGCGTAAAAAACTGTTCGTACGCATAACGCGTCGCCGAGCCCGTTTACCCGCCCCCCCGTGTTACCCCACAACCTTTATGAGGGTTATATACGCCCGTTTTTACACCTTTCTCCCCCCTCTCCTACCCCTTCGTTACCCCGACCCGCCTTTTGTAGTTACGTGGGGTACGACCCTATATAAGCTATATACAATTACTTTTAACTAGGGTTTAAAACGATATATATATTAGAAGGGGGGGGGTTAGGCGTTTGGTTTGCTTATTACGCTTGTAAAAGGTACTGGTATCACATAAAATGTTTCATTAAAGATCGGATATTAATCAGTATTTATTACTAATAATAAAGCGTAAAATTCGGTGTATATCTATCGACGTTGAAATTACGGGGTTATTAGCCGTTTACCTTATAGTCGTTATCGTAAAAGCGTTTTTCGAGCGCTTAATCGCTTTACGATGGCTGCTTTGTACCGCCGTCGAGGCGGTCGAAGGCGATACGACGTAGGCGGCTGCCGCGGCGTTAATGGTTCGGCTAGCCTTTATTAACGCCTAAGGGGAGGCTAATAACGAGGATGAGAACGATATTCTTAATAACGGCGATATGAGTTTTATTGTTAACGAGTCTGTTTTCGCCGCCCCCGTCCCTTCGCCTCCTTTTCTCTTTACCGCCAAGCTTGATTTCGCCTCCGGTTCGTTTCCGAACCCTGTTTTTCCCCGTGGATAAAAACGCGGCCATAAAGCCGCGACCATAAAGGCTCTAGTAACAACGATGATAAAACTATCAAATAAATAGGCTAACGGCTATATATTATATATAGGGTAAAATATGTGGGTTTCAAACGAGGATATTGTCGAAGGGCATAAAACTATATCTGTTGCGGGTGGGCGTTAAATGCGGCTTATATAGGTTATAATATTTTAATGTCTTTTTATTTTCCAGAAATTAACCATAATATATATTAATACCCGGAAATTCATAGGGTTTGTAAAGACTCTCTATATATAAGCCTTGCGTAATTATTCATTTCAGGGTTTTTCGAACGGTCGTGGATATAATTTTTAAACCTTAATGAAAACCGCATAGTATATCAAATGGAAAACCCCTTGTTTTCTATTATATTTAAGGTGAAGTCCGTTGGTATGCTATAGTCGGAATCGTCGGTAGTAGGATGTAAAGTCCCTCTACCCGTACCCTATAATTAGGAAACGGTATAAAAAAGGTCATGTAAACGGTAGCGAAGGTGGAGCGAAATGAATTTGTTTCGATTTCTGGTATTTTAAGCTGGGTTTGGTTAATTATATAAAGCTGAATCTCTTATACTATAGGGAGAGATTTTTTTACCGGTTATACCACTTGCATTTTATTGCTTTTAAGCGTATCTTTAGGTAGGATTTTATTGCATTCGCAGAGGATTTGTCGTTTTCGTTTGAAATCAGGGAATACCTAACGCCGATATTTATTAAATTATCCGTGATTTCCTTTCCGTTAATACCTATTAATTCTATATATTATCTTATTATAACGCGTTTTATATAAAATTCGGCTATATAGTAAAAATCCTTCAAAGGTTATTATAACTAGATAGTCGGGTTTTCTTTTAAATTTTATATTACCAAGATATTATCGACTTATATTATAATTTTAGTTATCGTAATATTAGTAACTGCCTTTAAGCCGTGAAGAGGGTTTACGACCTTTATATTGAAAACGCATATGATATATTAAAGTCTCCCAAATCCTTTCGTAATCATGCGGTTGTTTTGGAACACCATAAACCCATAACCGACATATTTTTATCCGTCTATTATTTGTTCAAAATCATTTATGAATATTATAGTATAGTCTTTATTTAGACTATTGTATTATATCTTAAACTGTTGGTAGGCCTTAGACGTTGCAACGTTGTCGATTCGATTGGTCGAAGTAACAGTAGTATTGTGTGGTCAGATGGTGGATATATTGTTCTAGGTTTGGCAAACCGCTAGCCGGTCTGCAATGTAATTTGCATGGCCAATTGCTTGGCTCGTGCCCTAAAGTAAAATGCAGTGTACTGTACTCAATTTACACCCAATGCGGTAAGTCTTCACAAAGCAATACACTTGCAGTACATTCAACTTTATTGTGAGTAAAGTTAACCTACTGTACTGTATATAATATTATTCCAACACTGGCGGCTTTTTAGTCTGTGCGCGTACGCCAGTATAATTGACCAATCTTTTCCGATTACCACTAAATTGTCTTTTTGTTAACTGGCCAGACCCCTGTCAATTCCAGTTGGCTCCTATACTAAATTACACTCAATTGTATGTAAATTAATTCCATTTAACCTTAATCGCTCCGTTGCTTCAAGGTCCGAGTTCATTAACTCCTATAAAAAGTTCTTTCGCTACAAACCTTTATAACTTTAACTATGCCACTCAAATAGGTTGCCATTATCAATCCTCTAGCAGTCTTACAATTTTCCAGTACATCTCTATCCGTCGTCACGTGGTTTTCCCGGCGGTCAGTTAATGTAGCCCTCGGTATATATGGTTAGCTTATTGTTATTTACAAATCTTTCCAAGGCTTTGTTTAGCATGGCCTTCATTATAATATTTGTAGGATTATCTTTGCCATTGATCCATCGGAACTCCTTAATCTCCCTCCATTTTTAGGCTTTACGGAGTGTTATTACGTCGATTATTAGGCGTTTTTTATTATTGATTCCGAGATTTAGTAAGCACTCGAAAAGGCTCTTTAAGTTGGTATAAATTACTACTAGAATAGGAGGAATCCGTAGCTGCTTAGTAATGTGGTAAAGAGTCTCCCATAATACCATGCCCACGTTAAAGCCCGCTATTATGTCGTAAATATCCAAAGCCAATACGTTTCGTATAATCTTCTTACACTTAACGGAGGTCCAGTAAATCAGGTTACCGATAATATTAAACTGATTTTCCCGCTTATCTTCGTTGACAAAGGTTATTAAAGAGCTGATTTGTAAAGATAAGTCGGTGTTGTTTGCAAAGGACCCGTCCGTAAAAATTATTAGCTTGGCTTTTAAAAGGTCGATTGATACCATATTGATTTTACGGTTCAGGTTCCGCATTTGTCACTCCAACTTCTTATTTAATCGATTAAAGTCTTTATTTATTGGTATTTGTGTTTATGCCGTAATGGATAAATCGTATAAGGTTTTCGGTTAACATAAGATAACAATATAGTTACCCTGAACACGCTATTTAAAGTACCGTTAAGCTATAGCCTTATTAGTCTTGTCGATTATGGCAAAATTAACGCCCTAACCCTTTTAACAAAAGCTTAAACCAGTATTAACACCAAGTATACAGATTAACGATCTATTAAATTCAAGTTGGTTGTTTTCCGTTAACGTCATTACCGGCTTACAATTCCAAAACTTAAAGTTCTCAATCGCTTACAATTCCAATATCACAAAGCTAGCCGTTCCTACAAAAAGGATATCGTTAGTTTACATACCTATTATGTCGAAGTAATTTTTTTACGTTATTAATAAGTACAAATCGTATATTAAAGACTTCATCGCTAACCAGGACTTAAAATACGACTAGTAAGTTAAAAACTAATAAACGCCTGTTTCAACTAAGTTATATAGTAGTTCAATACACCGTATTACCGTTTTTAGTACGTAAATAACACGGATTTTCTAAAGCAGTTTTAATAATATAATCTGTTGTAAATCCGTTATTAATTATATATAGGTTTACGTAATATTACGGCTATTAAACGTAAATTTTCCCCTGGTTCTAATTATCAAACTTGTTATCAGGGTAATTACCAAACGTTATTTAATCTTTTGAATCGTTAGCGATTACGTAAGGATACAGTCTTTACCTTTATCTTCGTATCCTTAAACGATTAACCGTAACTTTTTATACGGCCGCCCTGTAGTTTTGCCTTTAACCTCGTGGATAATTTCCAATTTAAAAATCGTAAATTTTGGGTTTTGAAGGTTAAGGTCACTTTTCGGCATAAATTATATTACACTTCGAGTTAATAAACCGTCCGTTTCAATCTTATCGTTTTTTAAAAGGGTTTTCCAAAAGTCTTTATAATCTCTTATGCCCTAAGTTTTACTATCAAGTCTTCGTTATCCTTTTTTCCCTACCTACCCAAGTAGTATTATAAATAAGGCCCGGTATATATTCCTCCGTTTTAATATTTCTTTTTTTCGGAGGTCGTTCGCTCTAAAGGTGTTCTATTAGCCTGTCGATAACGAGTAAGGGAGGTTGGTATTAACTCAGTCGTTTAACTTAAAGGTTTTTATTGTTAATAATCCTAATATACAGCTTAACTTAAGTAATTCAAAAAAACACAAAGCCGTTAACAGTTTTAAAAACCATTTTAAAGTTTATAATATTTAATATCTTATACAACCCCCTTTATTTACCCGGCTCTCTCTATACGAGGAGTTTACTTTACAATAATAAAGCAAACACGTCTATTGTTATAAGCTCGTTTTTAATGTTAAGGGCGTTATTAACTTGACGACGTGTCGATTCTTTTTAAAATTCCCTCAAAGCTTTACTATAAGCTGTAACACGTTTTTAAGTATTTGTCGAGGGCAGAGATTCACTCGTTAGGCGTAGGTATGCTATAAAAACCAACAACGTTAGCATTAGGCCGTTAGGGTACATAGTATCGTTTAAACCTTTTACTGCCATTTATAAGCGTGCCTCCAGATTCGTAAAACTTCTAATTTCTAACGACAGGATACTATACGCCTGGAAAAGTAAGGCGTGTGCCCTTTTAACCTTTTTAATATTCTAATAAACTTCTACAGGTACCTGTTTATACTAGATACCTATTATCTTAATATCTTTTTGAAACTCTGCCGTCGTAAAGTTTGTACCGGCATCGTGAACGATAATATCAAGTAGACCTAGGTATATATCAATTCACAGCATCTTTAACGTTTCCTACGTGTCTTTTTCCAAAAAGGACTTTAAAAACTCAACTCCGTAAAAAGAAATTACGGAGTTAACGACGTGAAAAATAGGCTTGTTATGTAAGTAAAATATATAAACAAAAATCTTATAATTAAAGTCTTTATCATTTTTTAATATAAACTTAAATCTTCGGAGGGCTTAGATATACGTTTAATAGTGGTGGAAAAGTCTTTCAATGGTTTTTAAGGCAAAGTATCTCACATCGTTATACCCTATAGACCTCAAAACTTTATACAGTTTGTTAACAGTTAGGTAGTTAAAACTCCGATGTAGTTAACACATCTCCGGTTCCGTCAAATTTAACATCACTACTTCCGGACCTTAAAGATGAAACCATAAGTTCCCCATTTAAAAGCGAGTAAAAACCTTTGGACGTTTTTAATCAGCTTGTTTACGTTAACGTCCACGTTAAAACCAAGAGTTTTCATTTTTTTAAGAAAAATGAAAAAAGGGATAAGGGACTTAAGTATGTAAAACTTAATTGCTCCTATAATAATTTAAACTACCGTCATCTCCAATAACGATAATTGTTTGTCTAGGACAAAGCCAACTTTAGCCTTGCCAATATCATGACGATTAACCTCAGTAGCTGTAGTGCTTTCCTTTCGCAGTGTTACGTACTACGAATAGCCTCTTTTTAAGTACCTTACTGCTCCTATATCTGGCATAATACCTTAAAACGTGCAGTCTGCGTAGCGATCACGGAGGTTAAAGTTGTATAATGGATCAGGGGTATGATTAGGGCAAAGGTAAAGGTCTTTACCACCCAAACAGTACAAAAAGGTATGGTCGGCTAGTTACTAGGCTGCCGTACCAGGAGCCGTATCTTTGTACTACTTAATCTGTTTAGAGGTATTGCTATTAATAGGCTTATTTCCCTAGAAGTTTGTAACCTGGTCTAAATATTTCTGTTTAGAGGTAACGGGATACTAGATGTAATATATTACTTTTCTGTTATTTCGCTTGATAAGGGGGTACTGGGTTAACTAACAACCAGTTTGACCATAAATACAATATCTTTTGCTATTATTACGACGATAATATTAACGGTCGGTAGGTCTGCCTATAATTTGTTAGCGTTAAGGTAGGTTCTATCTTCAGTTTAAGGTTAAGGTGGATAGGCTAAACTTTGAGCATTATAGGCAACTGTATTTGCGGTTGACGTAGTTAATTACTATAAAGTTTTTTTTTATTTACGTTAAGGAAATTACCGGTTTGGAGGTATATACCTAACGAGTTCAGTACACGTGTTATTATGGTGGCAAGTAAGGAGCGTAACTGGCTGAAAAAGCTTTCGCAGGTGGTATCTGGACGTTGTAGTGTATATTCGAATTTACTTACGCCCGTGACTATTGCCCGTACCTGTTCGCAAAGTGTGGCTTCGTTAACATGAGCCTTTCCTATTACTTTTTGGCATATCATCAATTTGTTAAATATATAATTAAAAACATTCATTGGTAATTCCTCCTCTTTTTTCTTTGCCATCATTATAGTTTACCGTATCATGGTCCAGTTTGTATAGTATTACACGAAGTGAAAGTTCTACGAACTATAATTTTTAACCTATGCTTTTTACAAATAACAACAAACGATTTTCGACATTACCCTTTATACGAAAACTTTGCTCCTACTTACCTTTTTTTACTTATTTTACGCTATTTTAATCGTCAAGATCGTTGCTTTAAACGAAAGACACCAAAAACCGTCAAGTTGCGCCAAAAAAGCTACGCTACGCAACCTAACGCCAATTCGCCAAATTTCCACGCGACTTCACGCCCAAATATTACCAAGTCTCTCGTCCTACACGTCTTACACGTCTTACAAAAGCCTGAACGTCCAAATGGCTAACGTTGGCGCCCACTTGAAGCTATTACCGATCCTGTAAACAAAGAAATAATTAAGGCCTTCGGACACCTCTTTACTAAGTATTACAAAAACGATTTTTGGGAACAATATGTTAATAAATAATTAATCGAAAAGCACCTAACCAACTTTGTCGGCTGTTTTATACTAAAATATAACGGCAGGAAAAATCCTAACCGCACTTTCCGTAAGTATCATGAGTTCTTTAACGACTGGATAATTAACATATGAAGAACAACCCCCAAAAACGTTAGATATAAACTGAAGGCTGAACTTAAGCACCGAGGGATTAACGTGCCAAGGGAAGGCTCGACTAGGCTGGCAAAAACACTCTTTAAGTTATCACAATTTAAAAAATGACCCTAAAATCCACGGTTTAAGGGAAAATATATTAAAAAACCTTAACGCGCCTACACGCGATCTAGGGGACCTCCCCTTTACCCTTATCTAAGTTAAGCCTTTTTACTCTTTGACGATAAAAAACCTGTTAACCTTCTTGGTTGTAATGATCACACTAAATACCCGTGAGTATGTAGAAGGTGTCCAGAGGGTTTATGTTAGCAGTAAGGTAGCAGAGGTAACAAAAGGTGCAATATCAAGTCTGTATTCGTGCGAGTGATGATCAGAAGCCGTGAGGCTATTCAGGGTAGACTGAATACTTAGATTGACAACTGAAGAGCTATGAAGGAAATACTATCTATCTTGGTAATGAAAGTGTCCTTATATATCCGCGCCTTCATACGTCTTCAGTGTAGGCTCGACTGGCTCGATACCGAGTCCATCGAGTCTCACACCATGCTGACCCTAACCCTTGTGTACGGTGTGTCTGTTGTGGATCCCTGGTGCCTGCCGAGAGGCTGTGTCCAACCGATTTCCTTTGTTATCTGCTGCGGGGCCGCCGCTGGTGCGCCCTGCAGATGTTGGGTCATAACACCTAACAATTAAAGTACTAGGGGGCGATAGAGACTTAAGAATTTTAAAGGAATTAACGATCTTGTTTAATTAACTAGTGTAAAACGTTAACATCGATTGCTTTAGCCGCGTGGGCAGCCGCTGCTTTACGTGCCCTGCCGCCGCTAAAAGCATACTCTGTGCTATAACGTGGAGATATTAGGATACCAATGTTATGACCCAACATCTGCAGGGCGCACCAGCGGCGGCCCCGCAGCAGATAACAAAGGAAATCGGTTGGACACAGCCTCTCGGCAGGCACCAGGGATCCACAACAGACACACCGTACACAAGGGTTAGGGTCAGCATGGTGTGAGACTCGATGGACTCGGTATCGAGCCAGTCGAGCCTACACTGAAGACGTATGAAGGCGCGGATATATAAGGACACTTTCATTACCAAGATAGATAGTATTTCCTTCATAGCTCTTCAGTTGTCAATCTAAGTATTCAGTCTACCCTGAATAGCCTCACGGCTTCTGATCATCACTCGCACGAATACAGTCTTGATATTGCACCTTTTGTTACCTCTGCTACCTTACTGCTAACATAAACCCTCTGAACACCTTCTACATACTCACGGGTATTTAGTGTGATCATTACATTAGGCCACTTAAAAACCTTTTTACGGAAGGTTTACCTATACGCGGAAGCCCATCATAGGTCTTATGAAAAAACTTTACCCCTCGAGTTAAGCAACTATCAATTACCTTTAACACCGCGCTTCTGAGTCTTGAAGGCTTAAACTTTCAGGAAACACTACTAATAAAAACTGGGATAATTATCGCGACCTACCCCTAAAACCTATCAAGATGGTTAATATTAACTATAAACTCTTCATGGATTTCGTCAAGATCTGGAACAATATAGAGAAGTATAACGAAAAGCCCTATAACCTCTTTAATACAAAGATAATACCTTTTTTAAACATTCGTAAGTAATTGGAGGTTCCTTTTTCTAGTTTTCATTTATTATTCCCCGAAATCCTTACAAAGCACGTAAAAGACTACTACTTAATCTGCCTAACTAGAGCAATTACATTACAAAAAAAAAATTGAAAACAGTATAAAAATCAATTTAGAATATAACGTCTACTTTACGCAATACTATATAAACTAAGTCATTATAAGGTGGACGACGATAATAGTTAAAAAGAAAAAAGAGGAAAGACTGATACATATACATAACTAAATGATTAACGAGTTAATATTATGTCAGAAAGTAATGAAAAAGATACACTTTGACGAATCTATACTTCGAAAGCAGGTACGGGTAACAGTGACAAGCGTTAACAAGTTTAAATATGCTCTATAACACCTAAATACTATTTACGAAAGCTTTTTTAGCCAGTTGTGTTCCTCGTTTACCACCGTAATAACACCTAAACTAAACTCATTTGATATATATCTTGAAGCCGGCAACTTCCCTAATATAGGAAAAAAAATATTGTGATGGTTAATTACGTCGACCGCAACTATAGCTATAAACGCTCTTAATGCTTAAGGCCTGGCTTATCGAGTACAGATTAAAGGCAGTAGCCACGTTAGCACTAATAAGGCTAAGATTTAAGTAGACCTGTTAACCATAAATATTATCGTCGTAATAGTGGTAAGAGGTGAATCTGTGGTAAATCTAGTTGTTAGTCAATTCGGCACCTCTGAGCCAAGCGAAATAATAGAAAGGTAATGTATTATATCTAATACCTTACCACTTTTAAATAAGATTACTCAAATTAAATCGTAAACTTCGAAGGTGATGAGCCAATTAATAGTGATAATACCCCTGAGAAAATTAAATGGTATAAAATACTAATTCTAATACGGCTTAGTAATTAGCCGACTACGACTTTCTATACCAATTAGGTGGTAAAGACCCTTACATTTCCCCTGATTAAGCCCCTGACTCCTTATACACCTTTGATCATTGCGATCGTTATGCGGACCACATGTTTTGAGATATTATTCCAAATACAAAGGCAGTAATATATTTAATAGGAGGCTATTCGTAGTACGTAATATTACGGGTGGAAAGTATTATAGCTACTAAGATTAATCGTCATGATACTAGTGAGGATAAAGTTGGTATAGTACTAGGTGAACAACTATAGTTATTGGGAACGAAGATAATTTAAATTATTATAAAAGCAATTACGTTCCACATCCTTAAGTCCTCTAACAATTTCCTTTTTTAATTGGATAATATAAAAACCCTCGGCGTTAACGTTAATCTTAATACAAACGAGCTGGTTAAAAAGAGCCAAAGGCTTTTCTTTACCTTTAGATTGGTATACCTATAGTTTTATGTTTAAGACCTTAAAGTAATAGTATTAAACCTAATAAATCCGGAAATACGTCAATTACATTGAAGTTCCAATTATCTAGCTGTTAATAGGCTATACAAATTCCTAAAGTCCGTAAGGTATAAATATATAGAATAATCTGCTTTGAAATCCATCGAAAAACTTTACCACTATTGCCAAACGTATGCCTAAGCCATCCAAATATTTAAATTTACATTAAAAGACGATAAGAATTTCAATTACGAGGTTTTTATCTATATGTTTTACTTAAACAACAAGCCTATGTTTTTTCGTCATTAACTCCGTAACCTTTTTTTACGAAGCTAAGCTTTTGAAGTCCTTTTCGATAAAAGATACGTGGGAAATACTAAGGATACTATAAATTAACACGTACCTAGGCCTACCTAACGTCATCGTTCACGATATCAACACCAAATTTACGGCGGTAAAGTTTCAGGAAAACATTAAAATAATAGGTATCCAGTGTAAACAGGTACCTATAAAGGCCTACTAAAGTATTAAAAAGGTCAAAAGGGCCTAAACCCTACTTCGTCGAACGTATAGTATCTTTACGTTAGAAATCAGAAGCTTTACGGATCTGGAGATACGCCTTCAAATGGCGGTAAGGGGTTTAAACGATACTATAAGCCATAACGGCCTAATGCTAACGCTGTTGGTTTTTGGAGAATACCTACGCCTGATGAGTAAATCTGCACTATTAGCAAGTATCTAAAAACGATCTATAGACTATAGCAAAGTTTTGAAGTAATTACGGAAGAAATCGGTACGTCTCCAAATCAACGACGCCCTTAACACCAGGAATAGCCCTTTAATAATCGATGTACTAACTCTACTGTTATAAAGTAAAGTCCTCGTATAGAGGGAACCAGGCAAATAGAAGGGCCCATATAAAACCTTAAGTGTATCCAACTCTAAAGTGGTTATTAAAACTATTAACATTCTTATATCTTTTCGTACTACCCATGTCAAACCTTATATCAGAGCTATTAACGATAAAGACTCATGGTTTAAACAACCGAACTAATACAAATCACTTCCACTTATTATCGATAAGCCAATAAAATGCCGTCGACGCGAACGACCTCCGAAGAAGAAGAACCGTTAAAGGGGAGGAATACACATCGGGTCGTATTTATAATACTACTGAAGTAAATAGAAAAGAAAAGGATAAAGAAGACTTCTTACTAAAACTCCAAATATAAGGATGATTAAGACCTTTGATAAACCATTTAAAGAAAACGATAAGGTCGAGATTAACGGCTTATTAACTCAAAAAGTTATATAATTCGTGCCGAAATCCAATTTCAGCTTTTGAAATCCAAATATCACAATCTTTAAGTTAAGGATTATTTACGAGGTTAAAGGCAAGACTACGGGGTGGCCGTATAAAAAGTAACGTCTAATCGCTTGAGGATATGACAATAAAGGTAAAGACTAGATCCTCATATAGTCGCCAACGATTTAAAGGATTAGCCAGCGCTAAGTAATTGCTTTGACAGCCAGTTTAATATCTAAAACTAAAGGCAGATTTACGCTTAATAGCTATAATATAACGCAAGCCTACATGCAGTTAGTAATGGATTTACAACGAATTGTACTACTAAAGTTACCATAAGAGATACGTATTATTTACTCTATAGTAACCGTAATAAAATGTATTAAGCCACTATATGGACTAGTTATAACAGGCGTTTATTAGTTTTTAATCTACTAGTCGAACTTGAAAATACGAATAGGTAGAGAGTCTTTAACATACGACTTATATTTGTTAGTAACGCAAGAAAAAAACTTCGGCCTGATAGTTATACAAACTAACTATATCCTCCTCATTAAAACGGTGGGCTTTATAGTATCGGAATAGCAGGCGATTAAGAACTTTAAATTTTGAAATTGGTAGCCGGTTACGAAATTGGCGAAAAGCAGTTAACTTGAATTTAATAGGTTATTAATCCGCATGCTTAGTATTAATACCTGCCTTAGCTTCCAATAAAATAGCTAGGGCATCAATTTGGCTATAATCAAAAAGATTAACATAACTAAAGCCTTGAGATACTTGAAATAACGTATTTGATGCAACTATATTACTACACTATACCAACCAGAAGCCTTTTACAACCTTTTTATCGCGGGTTAAGCATAAGATTTAACATGTAGCGACTTTAACCGGCTTAATAAAAGGATTAAGTGGAAAATGCAAAACCAGGATCGTGGAATTAAGATAGTTCTAATCAACTTGTTAAGGGCTAAGTCAATAATTTTACAGATAAGTCTTTTATAAATAACACCAACCTATCTTTACAAATTGGCTTCCTAATAACCTGTAATGATCACACTAAATACCCGTGAGTATATAGAATGTGTGAGAGGATTTATATTATCAAGAAGGTAGCAGAGGTGCTGAGTGAATAATATCGCAACCGTGGAAGTAATGATCAAAAACCGTGAGGCTATTTAGATGTGTAGACTGAGTACTTAGATTGACAACTGAAGAAATATCTAATGAAACTACCTAACGTGGTGATAACCATGTCCTTAAATCTAGTTCCTTCAGTTGACGTGGTGGCGTGGGATATGTTGGATATATGCGCGATCCAATATATCCAAACTGAATCATTTGGATATGTAGCATATCCAACATATCCAGTCTCCGGTTCTCGGTGTGCCGAGTGAGTCCCTAACAACCCTAACCCTGGGGAGTCTGTGGGACCAGATGCCTGCTGTCAGGCTGTATTCAACTGATTTCTTTCATTAGTGCTATGGGCCGCTGCTGGTGTAACCTGCAGCTGTTGAGTCATAACATAACCCTTGTAAACGAAGACAGGCGAGGAAACCAATTTAGCATTATCGGTAGCTTAATTTACTAGAACTTTATTCATTATAAAAGGATTACGCGAAAAGTACTAGTTTTAAAGCTTTACGGTATAATGGCAGACTTTAATATAGATATAGTACTGTGGAAAACCTTTGACGTTATTACTAGGCAGCTTAAGATTCCTTAACTTCCTGTGGTAATTTGTACCGACTCGAGCAGCCTATTTGAATACCTTTCAAAACTTATAATTACCAACCAAAAACGCCCGATAATCGACGTAATGGCACTTAAAGAAGCCTACAAAGGAAAAGAGATTGAATAATTCCAATAAATTAACGGCAAAGATAATCCAACTGATGTTATAATAAAGGTATCGCTGAATAAGGCTCTTGAAGGTTTTGTAGAAAATAATAGGCTAACTATACGTATCGAAAGTTACATTAATAGGCCGCCTGGAAACCCCAAATTATGTAATATCGGTTAGGGATATACCAGTAATCTGGAAGATTACCAGAAAAGTAACGATGCTAATTTATTTGATTGGTACGGCTAAAGTAGAGGATTAAATGGGTTTGTGGTGGAAGAACCTTGTGTAGAAATTGATAAAGGCGAACCTTGTAGCTATGGGGCAATTGATGGCAATTGAGTATAATTTGTATTTAAATGAGTGCATTTTGATGCAGAATTTAATTAAAATTAATAGTATTATGACGAGTTTACGAGGTTGCAGTTAAACGCTTACCGGAAAAAAATTGGTTAACTACAATGGCGTACACGTACAAACTAAAAAACCGCCAGTATTGGAATAGTAGTATTTGCAATACAACAGGTCAACTTTACTTACAGTAAAGTTGACTATATTAATTGTAAATTGAATGTATTACTTTGTGTAGGCTCATTGTATTGATTGTAAGACGAATAAAATATACCACATTTCAAATTAGGGCATAGGCCAAGCAATTGGCCATACAAATTACTATGTAGACCGGCTAGCGGTCTGCCAAACCTAAAACAATACATCTACCATCTGAAAACACAATACTACTATTATTTCTACCAATTGAATCGACAATGTTACAACATCTGAAACCCTACCAACAGGCTATAAAATAAGGTATCAAATAAAATTTGAATGTTTAGAAATAAAAGTAATACTATTTTATCGTTAGTAATAACGGATTTTATATTGTAAGCAAAAAACGTAACCAGGGTTGACAACGGATCATTTAAATATCCTCCCTCTATGTTAAACGTTAATAAAGCCTTTAATAATAAAAACCTCAAATTTCATCCAGATATGATAGGTTGTAGCCCTTTAAAGCATACCGAATTTAAAACGATCGGCCTTTATAAATTTAATTATCACAGGTTACTATTGTGGAATTTCAAAATTATTAAAATCTCCAACTATCGCTCAACCTTCGGAAACTTGTTTTAACATAAATATTTATTGTAAAATACTTAAAAGGGCCTTGTGATAAAGTCTTCATAAAATTTCAATAATTATATAATTCTATCATTAACCACAACAAATGTATTACGAGTTACAATAGTATTACGCTAAACATTGTCGTCGAAGATATTGAACCCTTACATAATAATGTACTCGAAACCGTTCCAATCCTTTAAAAGATCATCTTTAATATTATGAACGGTTGAAAACCTATTAATCGGCGTTAAAAAACGGAACTATTACCTAATTTGAATAAAAGAGTTTATAATAATAATGGAAACTTATAACAATTAATAATACCATATATTTTCGTAAAGTCGACGGCTCGATGAAGCTCATTTTTTCATTAATTGGCACGTACCTATTGTACTTAGGTTAGAAAGTTTCTACGTTTTATAAATATTATCTCATATACTCTGATCCTATTAGCTTTCCTTATATAATAATACAAACGATCGAATTTAGTGATATATTACTTTATAACCCTAACACGCAACATAACAGGTTTTTCAACTGTATATAAAACTTTAAAATATAATCAGACTAAGGTTCTCGCCTATTCCTATATTAAAACGTTTTCCCTATTATTGAAAACGTATAATTGAGAGATTATTTTCGTAACGATCCGGTTTTCAAACCCTAAAAGATTAGTCTTCTGTCCTCATTTGTAAAATCGAAAAGTTATACCACCTACGCGCTAGGGAAGTCGTTGGGAAAACCTTACAATTGGACCTGCTATTGAGATTAGGTCGAACCACCATCGTGGCCCTGAAAATATTAGTAAAAGTAAAATCGAGAACATATTTGAAATAATATGTAAATACTTTCACCCCGTCATTAATATATATATAAATAGAAAACGTATATATATCAATGATATGCCTTTTGTATATATTTTTCAAGTCTATTTTCCCCCGCTATATATGAGGTTGAGACCCTTATTAACGATATTTGAACATTCTGGTAATAAATTATAGATTGTCGTTCAAATTTTATTCATAACTTGATTCTCATATACGTCAACAATATCGATTCTATTAACGCATAACCACATAAAACCTTTTTCATCCCTAACTTCAAATATATAACGGTAAAAAAGGCCACATTTTAAATACGTAAATATCCGGAGTGTAATTGTCAAAAATAATTAAAACCGACCTTCATATGCAAGGGTAGAACCCCCCTAATTCCGAATTAGTGAAAGGAGATTGTAATTCAAGTAACTTTATATAAACCTTAACCATTATCTTTCTCATTATACCACGGTTTTCAAACATAAACAATATTAATACCTTTATTTGTATAACCTATAAGTAATACCTGGTATACGGTAACAATTTTACTAACATTTACCGATATAATTATAAGTTCCGTACTTATTTTTGGCGTTTGTTAACACCTAGTTACCGTATATAAACTTGAGGCGAGCGTATTTAACATTTTTCAACTTTAAAATTAGTTAAGTTTAAATGGGTGGCGAGGTCGTTATCCGATACATTTTTCTAATTCATAAAACTCGTCAGATTTTATTGTATATAAGGAGTACTAGGAAGCGGTGCAAATTCAGATTCAGATAGAAATATATCCTAATTTATCGTCGGGAGGACCTTATCACAAAAGGCTTTAATTACTACGGCTAAAATGTAATAAGCCCTCATCACCAAAGGCTTAAAATTTATAAAACCGGTGTTTGTAACCTTCGAAAACCATTGTCCAAACGCATTAGATTTAAACTTTATAATCGGCCAACCAACAAACCGGGGGCCAAATTTACCCGATATCAAGGATTCTTCGTATACCTTAGGAATCATAATCCATATAATAAAAAGTACGGGTATTCCACCCATAAAGTCCTATGTAACAAACCCTTTTAAAAAGACGAAAATCCCAGCTACCTTTTACGGAAAAGGTTCTGAAGGAATAATGTTACGTAATAAGATTACGTTAGCATACGAGGTTACGTAACTCCTAGTTCCGGGGAAATACGTGAGGAGTATAGGTTGCGCCATATCTTCATCAGAAAAATACTATAGTATACTAATGTAATAAGGCACCGTCTCCCTTCCCTTTTTAACCGGATAGGTAATTATATCTATAGGTTTAGAAACGGAAGTAATGTTCTTTACTAGGGTTTTTGCCACCATTGTCTTATTATAATGGATCCTATCAATGAGTTTAATATTTTTAACCGGTATTTTGAAACAAGGATATATTTCCCGCCCTTTCGCTTAGGGGCTGCCGAGCAACCGTCATGAGTAAAGGGAAACGAGTCGTAGCAATCATAATATTGAATAATCGATAATTATACTCTAAAAACATGATTTTTCACCGAAACAAAACAATTAGGGTAACGGACCAAGTAAATACAATATGTATATATTGTTATAAAATTAAAGCTGATACTACCTCTTTATTACCCGCAATTCTTTACTCAAATAAAAAAGGCGGAAAAACCTAACGAATATAAGGGGAAAGATAATTTAAATAGTTTAACCCAAATGAAAGTTTTATCTGTATACCGATAAATAGGCGTTAACCGGTATAGTTTCGGTTTAGATGTTAATCTCCCTTTTTATTAATTTCGGGACCTCGATTGGTATTTTTTTCAAGGAGGTGTAAGTTATATTCGTAACCTGTTTAATTATATACATATACTAGATTTCATGTTATATGGTAAATATCCTGTAAAACAAATGGAATAAAATCGGTATTATATTTTAAAAACGACTTCGTTCGTAACCCTAATATCAATGTAACATATGGTAAACCCTGTACAGGTTTTTTTTTCCGATTTAATAATAGATACGTTTAATTACACCAGTTTTACGAAAGTATACTAGAAGGAAAACCCTTAGATATCTTATTTCAAACTTTTGGTAACCTAAATGAAAAACCTCAAATTCTTTCTCTCCGCCATTTTCTAAAATATAATACGTTATACGGGATGGTATTTAAGGTAATTGTAAATATAATTCTAATAATTTTTCGGTTATATAAAGATTTTTTACGAAATTGAAAAGACCGGCATCCTATTATAACCTTTTACCATAACCCACATAATAATTAAGTTAGATGAAATAAAAGTTTTAAAGTCTCCGTTCACCAAAGCCGTGAGCAAAATTAAAGCCATCGTATAAATAAATTGGGAGGTCATATAAAGGGTCTGTTAAAAGATCTTTAATTCCCAATTAATATATGTAAAAGGAGTGGAAGGAGAATATATAGATTTGTACGTAGACATAGGTATAATCCCTTCTATTTATATCCATAGGCTCCCATTTGCGAAATAGTCTGTAACGTATTCTGCGACACTTAATGTTAACACTCGGTACTCAGTAAAACCGGATCCGTTAAAATATGTTATAAAGGCATTAATAACCTGTTTATAGGCTTTATAAACGGACTTACAAACTTCGAAATCGCATTTGTACACGTCGAACACCTTATAAAGAGATTTGATTTTAAAGAGTCAGGTACGATACATAATAACATCCTTCTCTGCCGGAAGCAATTCATTACCTGAAGCCTATGTTAAGGACTTGAAATATGTTATAAAGATTGGATTATCATTAAAAACGCGTTAAGAATGCGCGTGGTTGGTTTGGTCTCTTTAGCGTTAGGTATAGAGAGAGTCATTGATTTTTTTTCGCTAGCGATATTAAGGTATCGCATGTAAGTCTGGAGATAACACTAATAAATGTGGGGGCTGCCAATGAATGTGTTAAGAAGGATGCTGCGCGTTCCACTTTTTCCCCTTACATGGGCTTTCACCTCGCTTTTCCAGCTTTACGAAGCCTTTCTCTTTTTAAAGAGCTTAAATAGTCGTACCTCTGGCGCAATTGGATGTCGGGCGGAGACTGAGACAACCGTATATCACACCCCGACTAGAGCTACAATTTATACGCCTACGAGTGTCTAAATTGTAGGACATCTTAAGGTTATAATTGGAGGGATGACGAATGGACAGGACCAATCCTGCAGGTACCTAAGTCCCTCGTTACGATCCCTCCCACCGGTATCTATAGGTATATTTCGTAGCAGCTCGTGCAATTCCACGTGGTAGATACTATGTAGTGATAGTAACATATGAAAAAAATACGTTGATTTGGATAACAGGCGTACAGTTTACTTTTTTAAGGGTAAGGGAAAAAGATTTCATTTATCAATTTTATATCATACCCAGTAATTGATATAAAGTGGTAATCATTCTTTTAATTTAAAATTTTATAGTATCGACGTTACGGGCAATGAAAATTTCGCCCATATATAGCCTTTATTTATTCATTCGGTGATTTAGCGCTGCAGTTTTCAAAATTAATTACGTAATATCATATATAACGAACCTTTTAGTTTGTTCAATAGGGATTTATTCTCGTTTGTATTGATAAGCATTTTCTTGTAAATGATAGGCCTTTAGACATTAAAATGTTGTCAATTTCAATTGTGATCGAAGTAAAAGTAGTATTCTATGATCAAGTGGTGGATGTATTGTTCTAGGCTTGGTAGACTGCTAGCAGGTCCGTATACTGATTTGTATGGCGAATTGCTTGGCCAGTGTCCTATTAAAAAATGGAAATATATTATACGTGGTTTTATAGTAGACGTAGAAAACAATATACTCAATTTGTAATTAGTACCGTTCACTAACTCAACAGTACAGTTGATTCACTGCATTATAATTACTACTGTTTTAATATTGGTGGATTTTTGTTTTGTGCACCCACGTTAATGTAGTCGACCAATTATTTCCATTAACTTTTGAAGTATCTCTTTGTAAGACGGAGAGACCCTTGTAAATTCCAATGTGTTCTACACCCAAATTAACTTTAATTATATCCCTTTACCCCACCATTCCGAGTTTTAACATCACTAACTTCTGTATATAAAAATGTCTCCACAAACTTAAATATACCTTAAAATTAACTTTATTAGTTAATCGAGTTGTTATCTTTAATTTCTTAACAGTCTTTCAATTTGCCAAATTATCCCTGCTTCCATCCCTGGTCGCTAGCACGTAATTGTACCTTACCAGTTAGCCTTCCAACGTATCCTTTAATACGTATGATTAACTAATTAATATTTACAAACTTTTCCAAAGCCTTGTTTAGAGTTTATTTTGTTATAGCATTAACCTGCTTATTCTTACTATCAATCCACCTAAACTCCATAATCTCGTTACCTCTATAGGTTTAGCATAGTACTATTACGTCAATTATAAGGCTTTCTTCGCTGATTATTCTGAATTTAGAAGGGTATTCTAATACGTTTTTCAAATCGGTATAAATTATCACCGGGATAGGTATAATTTTTAAATATCTGATTACTATATTAAAGGTTTCCTACATTGTTATTTATTTATCGAAACCGGTTTTTATACCATAAACCTTGAATTTTGGTATACTTCGAGTAATTCTTTTACATTTAACAGAGGTTGAATAGATTGGGTTTCCGGTGATTTCTAATTAGTCTTTTTATGAATAATGCTCCTTGACAATCGTTATAAAAATCACATCTGTAACGATAGGTTGGTATTATTTATACAGATGTTGTTCATGAAAATATACATTTAATCTTCGACAAATAAATCTAAACCATATCAATCCCCCAGTTCAATTTTTTTATTTGTTGGTTAAGCCTTTTCTTTAATTCACCGTAATTCTAGTCCATTAGGTCTTAAGTTTATATCGAAATCAAAAAAATGTAAAAGAAACAGAATAAGTATAAAATCGCAATATAACTGCTATGAACGTGTTACTCCAGATATCTTTAAGCACTGGCTATGTTAATATTATTAATTTTAACCAAGGTAGTTCCTTAAACCTTTTTAAAAAAGCTAAGGTAAATATTAATATCGTCAACACCATATTTATGGATTAACGATCCGTTAAATTCTAGACATTTGTCTTTTCCTAAGGTTTCGATCGGCTTGTAATTACAGAACTTTAATTTCCTAATCTCCAGTTATTCCAATACTTCAAAGGCAGCAATTCCGATGAAAAAGATATCATCAATCTATATACCCACTAAGTTTAAATATTCATTTTACGTAATGAATAAATACGGGTCACAGGTTGAAGATTTCATACTTAATCTCGACTTAAAGTGCGATTAATATGTTAAAGAACAAATGAACTTCTACTTTAAATAGTCCCTACAATAATTTCATATATCGTATAACTATCTCTAGAATGTATTTATCACGGAGTTCTGGTAATAGTTTTAACATAAAAATTATTTGTAAACTAATCGTTAATTACATATACCTTTGGGTAATATTACAGCTATTAGGCGTAAACTTATTATCGTCATTAATTAGTAAACTTATTACCAAAGCGATTATTAAACGTTGATGAATCTTTTAAATCATTAGAGATTATACAAAAATCCTGTTTTCATAATTTTCATCGTATCCTTAAGCGATTAGAACGCACTTTTTATACGACCTTTCCGTGGTCTTACTATCAACTTCGTATATAATACTCGACCTAAAAATAGTAAAATTTGGGCTTTAAAAACAGAAATTACATTTATGTATAAGTTGTACAACTTCTTGAATAAGGAGTTCATCAATTTCAACACTATCTCTTTCTTTAGAAAGCTTGCTTAAGGTCATCATAATTCCTTATCCGCGAAGCTTAATAGCCAAGTCTTGGTTATCTTTTTCTTTCCTACTCACCCAAGAAGTGTTGTAAATCCGACCCGGTATATATTCGGTATCCTGACTATTTATCCTCCTAATTAATCTTCCACATCATTGACCTTTTATCGGCTTTTCTATGATGAAATAATGATGATTGTATTGGCTCATTCGTTAAACTTGAGAATTTTTATCGTGATTGTTACTGTTAGTGTTAATCGCTTTATAATATATGATTTGACTTTTATTATACAAAATAGTGTAAAACTGTTGAAAAAATTAATATTTACGTTTGAGTTAGTGATACTGAAAATCTGAAATATTCTATCAAATTTACCTAGCTTTTACCATACGAAGAATTTACTCTAACGGCAAAAAACAACATATCGGTCGTCGTAGGGCCGCTTTTGGTATTAAGGGTATCGTCAACGTAATGTTGTGCTGATTCATCCCATAATTTCTTCAAATTATTGCCGTGCGTCACGAATATTTTCTAAATACTTTCTTAATAGTTGATGACTTCTCATTAAACCACAATATTCTCTAAAAACTAGTAAATTTGGCACTAGACCTTTAAGGCTTACAATATTGTTTGGGCCTTTTACCACCATTTAAAGACGTGCCTCCTGGTTTGTAAACCTTCTAATTTTCAACGTAAGGATATCATATGTTTTGAAAGGAAGTATGTATACATTTTCAATCTTTCTAATACTATAGTAGGTTCTAATAGGTATCTATTTACACTAGATTCTTATTATTTCAACATTGGCTTAGAACTCTGTTATCTCAAAGTTGGGATCGATATCTTAAGAAACATCGTTGAGTAAACGAAAGTACGTGTGAATCGACCCGGTCACTTTATACCTTTCTAAATCCGATTTCACCTGAATTATTACTTAAATTCAACAATTGAAATAAAACTAAACGATTACGAGAATTAGTTTCCACATATTTGAGGGCGATCAAAAACGACATAATTAATTCCATTTCAACAAATAAGCTTATATTTAGGTAACGATGTATTAAAAGATCAAATTTATATTAAGGGCGAATGGTATTTAAATCGATGAACAACGGATTATTATTTTTACCTACAAGGATATTATACTCTAATTCCTCAAAAGTTCATCATTATTTATTATGAAGCCGGGATATATAAAAAATACGATGTATCTAAGTTTTTTACATATATTAACATTATTCTTACTACATTTTACCGAACGCATAAGATTTTGATCGAATCAAAAGGATTATTAACTAGTAATAAAACTTATAAACACCGTTTATTATCAAATTCGAAACGTTGGTAACTTAAAACCGGGGGGTGGTGTTAGCTTTGTACTGTCAAATACGATTAACTTTGTTTCCACATCTTTTTACATATCCTAAATATATTTATAATAATGGGTGTTAACTGTATTAACTATATTGTTACTATAATTAAACTCTGTAACTTAGTTCACTAACAAATGTCTTTAAATTTAAAACGACGTTATAAACGACAATTATCAAACCCTGTATCGATATCGCTGCTAGATAACGATATAGTTATACCAAATGTTTATGTAGTTTAGATACCATAAATAAAGAGCTATGACGATCACAATCGATAACCTCAATAAACCTATTGAAATTAAAACTAAAATCTACTGCCGGCTTATTGCACCTAAATTTAAAGCTTAAAACGTCGGGCTACATAAATAACGATGGAAAAGCATTAGGCTAAATAAGTTTCGGGGCGTTACCTACGTTATGATTCGTCAAATAACTTTTAACAGGGTTACAAACGTTGCCCGACTATCTCTTCAACACAATTTCACATGGTTGAAGTTAGAAAAGTCGATGAAATTCCCTATTACTAATGATAGAAAGAATCACACTACTAAACGAAATTTCCTGTGAAAGTCATATAATCATACCAATGAAATGATAAAATCGAATAAAAATTAATTTAATTTAATTCAGATACATTAAAACGAATAATTATTAATTATTCCTATATAATTCACAGTTATAATTTTGTAAATATATAAATTTATTTTGTTTATAATCATTATCATTTTATAACCGAGTTTGAAAAATAACCGTCGAAATTAAAGCTAACTCTGCTATTACATAGTAAAAATTAAAAGATAATATTGTGTTTACGACAAAATATATTTATAACTCACGTATAAAAGTTTCGTATTGATATTAACAAATTGTACAATCCAATGTTAATATATATCATTCCTCGTATAATATAAAATATTATGTTAAGTATATTACAAATATGATATTGATAAATAACATTAATCGTTGACGAAAACCATTGTATTATTCAAAATTTAAAAAAAGAATTGGAGGTTAATATAATAAAAATATGCCCTAGTCCAAAAACAATTATAATATTATAAGGGTTATTTTCATTAATCCTACAACCTAGGTTTAATGGGTATATAAACGTATTAAAGATTAATTACAATTAGTTTTCATCATTGACAGTTATAGGATAACGCGGATTTTTCTGTTCATGGCGCTAAAGGTTACGAAGGAGGAAAAGAATTGGTTCTGCTTTCCGCTTAAACTAATGAAGTTCTATAATTGATTTAATAATTGAAAGGCTTCAATTTTACGTCTATATCGAAAGAATTTCTATTATTAAATTTATATTAACCGAAACTATTGGAACTATAGCAATTACAGTATAGTTTGTCAACTGTACTGTTAAGTAAGTTGATCATACCGACTGCAAGTTGAGTGTATTGCTTTGTGGGTTTACTGTAAATTAAAGTACGGTATATGCCCACATCACACTAGGGCACGGGTCAAGCAATTAGCCATACAAATTAGTGTGTAGACCGGCTAGCGATCTTCTAAACCTATAATAATACATCCACCACTTGACCACGCAATACTACTGTTACTTCGAACACAATTCGAATCGACAACATTGCAATGTCTAAAGGTCTATTATTGGCAAGGCCCATCAACACTGATCAGTATTTATTATGTTAAGCATATATTAGCTAAATGAAAAAAAAAAAGGATAGTTTCTGGTTACGTTTTGTGTAATTGCAAGGTAGAGGAAAGACTTTTTCATAGGGCTTTTACTACTACGGCAGTTTTTACAGCAGTAAGTAAAAAAGACTTTCGGGCTACATTAGCTTTTACAGAAGTCTAGAAGTGGTGACGGTATAGTTATTATTAAAATACTAAGAAAACCTTTTCCGAACTCTTTAAAAATGTTGAGATTAACCATCTGAGGCTTTAAATATCATTAAGTTAACAAATAACTAACGTAGTACTACCGCATATATTAATATTGAAAAAAATACTAAGTCTTACAGCTTTCAATAATAATAAACGACTTTTAACACTAACTCTTATATCAAACTTTTTTTTTTACACCAACTATTTTCCTTAATACTATATTTTCCTCTCTATATATCGTAAGATCGTTAATCGTCAAGATCGCTATTCCGAGAGAAAACACCACGAATCGTCAAGTCACGCTAATAAAGCTACGTCGCGCGATTTAATGCCAAAATAAAAATCCCTACGTTTCCAAATCGCAAATTTCACTTGCTTAACCCACCAAATCTCTATACCACTTGAATCGACGTTAACTTACTAGCGAAAACGTTTAGATGGAATATGAGGAATGAATGAAGGATATTGAAGCCTTCAGACTCCTTATTCACAAAAATTATAATAAGGATCTCTAGGTAAAAGATGTTAATTAAGATTTAATTAAAGAATATCTGTCTAACTTAATTGACTATAATATTTTCGAATAAAACGGTTGCGAAAAACCTAACCATAACGTATACATTTTTGAATTTTTTTTAGGTCTTTCGCCAATTGGACTATTGATATGTGGAAAACAATTTAGAAAGGTGTTAGGTTCAAATTGATGGTAAAGATCAAATGACGAGGAATCTATATATTAGAAAAAAACTTAATTAAACTGAAATAACCCTTTTTAAGTTGGTATAACTTGAAAAATGCCCTTAAGATCCGTGTCTTTAAGATCTACGAGGAAAAGAAAAGGGTGTTTACTATCTTAAACGCTTTTAAATACGTTTTTAATGATTACCACCTTCAAATTTCTAGTAAAGTTAAGCCTTTAACCTTATTAGCACCAATTTTTTCACATGCCGATGATAAAAAACCTGTTAATTTGTTAGGAAGTTTAATCTCAACGCATATTAGCACGAAGTATGTGCTCGGAGGCGGTAGAGCACGTGAAGTAGCGGTTATAAATTCTGTAAAAAGAATTAACGTTAATGTTATCAATCAACTACTTGAGTAAAATTATTAAGTTTTTTAAAATATTTCCTACAATCATTAAGTTTTCCATATCATGTAAAACCTCCCTTAAAAGTGTTAAACTATTCAAATTCATTAAAGTTTCCCCCAAAACCATCAAGTTTTTTAAGGAACAACTTTCCATGGAAGGTACACCTATATACGTAAGCTCACCATAGATCCTACTATAAGACTCTATCCTTCGGGCCGGGAAACTGGCAACTACTCTTATAATTACGATTTTGAGGTTTTAAAATGTAAGTTAACGACAGGAAATACTATTGACTGTTAGAAAGATTATTGTAACCTTCCCCCTAAACCTATTAAAATAGTTAACATTAACTACAAGTTTCATACAGAATTGGCTAAAATCTGGAATAACATGGAGAAATATAATGGTAAGCTCATAATATACTTAATAAGACAATACCGTCTTTTAACATTTGTAATTTAATAGAGGTTTCCTTATGATATTTTCACTTATTATTTACTAGAATATTTATAAAATACATTAGGGATTATTACTTGAACTTTTAAACGAAAACAAAAACCTTTGGGAAAAATTATGATAACATGAAGAAACACTTCAAGTATAACGTTCACCTTGTGTAATATCATATAAATTGGGCTATAGCTAGGTGCACGGCAATAATAGTTCAGAAGAAAAATGAGGAAACATGAATAGATATCCTTAACCAAATGTTTAAAAAGTGGATATTATATTAGTAAGTAATAGGAAAAGTTTACGTTGAAGAAATTAAATTTCGCAAGCAGGTACAGGCAGCTATTACGGGCGTTAGCGAGTTCAAATACGTCTTATAACGCTTGAATACCACCAGTAACGGCTTTTTTAACCAATTAAGGGTTTCGTTTACAGTTGTAACAGCTCCTAAGACAAGCTTAGCTAGTATGTACCCTTAAGTTTATAACTATCACGATTATTCACGATTATGACAATGAAGACCGCACGAGAATATATTATATTAATTGTAAATACGGACTATCGTAACGTTCAAAATCTGGTCTGAGGTTTTCAGATTGGAAGATATCATTACATTAACAATAATAACGGGAGTAAAACTTAAACGAACCGGTTAAACGTTCAAACTATTGTTATAGTAATAGTAAAAAGTATTAAATTTGTAAGAAACCCGGTTCTTAGTTAATTTGACATACTCTAAATAACCGTTATAAGTAATAGATCATGCTATATATTTAATATCTTATTGTTTTCGAGTAAAATTACCGGGATTATATTGTAAATTACGAGTGTGAAAAAGTTATTAACAATAACAATATATTGAAATATGTTACGTGGTATAAAAATACTACTCCTAAAGCAACCCAATAATTAGTTTATGACGCATTTTCGTACCGCTTTAGTGGTAAAAACCTTTATATATATATATTGATAATTCAATATCTAACCACTTATACATTTTTAACTTCCGCGATCATTATGCGAATTACACGTTCCAAGGTATTATGCCAGTAACAGAGGTAATGAGATAATCAATAGGAGGCTATTCGTAGTACTTCGCATTAAGAAGGAAAAACACTACTATTATAGGAATTAATCGTTAAGATTATCAATAAAGCTGAAATTGATTTTGACTTTAGCGAATGACTATAGTTATTGGCATTGACTATTATTTTAATTATTGTTACGCAGATTACATTTCATATCCTTAAATCACTGACTCTATTAATCCTTTATTCAAAAATATAAAAATTCTCGGTATTAATGTTAATGTTAATATTAATGATTTGGTTTAAAACGGCTGGAGGTTTCCTTTCGCCTTTAAAAATGAGTATCTTAGGTTTCGTTTTTAAGGTCTAGAGATAACGGTATTTAATCTGACGGAGTTGAAGATACTTTAAATATACTACCGCTTTAATTAACCAAACATTAACAGGATATACAAAGCTCTTAAGTTTGTAGAGTATTACAATATGAAACACTTTACTTTAAAACCTATCAAAAAGCTTTGTTACTATTACCAAACATATATCTAAGCTCTCACAAAACTTAAGTTTAGATTAAAAGACGATAAAGATTCTAATTTCGAAATATTCGTTAACGTATTTGTTTAAAACAATAAGTTTATTTTCTATATCATGGATTCTGTAACCTCTTTTTAATTAGCAATTTTCAAGTCCTTAATGTAATGATCACACTAAATACCTGTGAGTAAATAGAAGGTGTCAGAGGGTTTATGTTAGCAGTAAGGTAGCAGAGGTAACAAAGGTGCAATATCAAGAAGATGTATGTTCGTGCTGTAGGATGATCATTAGCCGTTAGGCTATTCAGATATGTAGACTGAATACTTAGATTGACAACTGAAGAGCTATGAAGGAAATACTATCTGTGTGGTGATGACCGTGTCCTTATGTATCCGTGCCTTCATACCATCTTCAGTACTGGACCGCTAGAGTCACTGTCGATCCCATCGGTCCTTCCCTGTCCGGGGTTGCTGACATAAGAGAAGTTCTCCGCCTGATTCTAGACTTCAGGCTTTCTAGTGGCGCAGTGTTGCATACTGGCCTGCTTCCTGACCCAACCTCTGTCTGGGTTATAACACTTATTAACGAAAGATATATGGAAAACGTTAAGGATATCATGGAAGGCGGATGTTGATTAAAACGTGAGGGAGGGAAACTATTATAGTTATTTCAACGTGAAAGCACATGATTTATAGCCTTTTAGAGGCAAGATATATCGGTCTAAGTTGCATTCTATAGGGTAAAATGTGTTTTTGTTGAGGTAGATAACTAGGTATTCATTAACAACCTATTTCCTGGATAGCATTAAAATGTAGCGCGGAATTATAAATATTTGTAATCAATTCGTCCATTATAAAATATCTTTTTAAAAAGATAAAAAAAAGTTTAATTTTATATTATGGTCTAACTTATAATGGTAAGCTAAGTAGGTGTCAAATAGTATGAATAATTAAGGTATTATGAAAGATAAAAGAAATATATACCGGTTTTTAATGTAAAACCTATGTATACGGTCCATAATGTACCTTTTTACATGATGCCTACAAACTGTGCCCAGACCGCGCCTGAGCTGGGTACTATATGTGTACCCTTTATTACGTGCATAGCTATTAACTTATAGACTCAATGACCAATAACTTAAGGCCAAAATATAAAATATTATTAATTTTCATCGTTATTTTTACCGATTTCCGAAACTTATTCGAACGCCTTTTTAAACTCGGAATAACTAATGAGAAATATTTAATAATCGACGTAATAGCTTTTTGTAAAGCTTAAAAAAATAGAGAAATTGAAGAATTCAGGTAAATCGATAGTAAAAACAATGCGGTCAATGATATAATAAAGGCTACATTAACTAAATACCTGAAAATGGTTATACATAGCAATGAACTAATTATTTAGATTGAAAAATATGTAGATTAGCCGTTTAACAAAAATATGTTACATAACGTTGGACAGAAAAATAAGCTACTGGGTTCTAGTAAACTTGAGAACTGTCAGGTTAATATAGATTATCATAAATAATATATTAAAGGATTTGTTTGTAGAATTTAAAGTGATAAGTAATGAGAATACCATACAAATAAAATGGGAAAGAAAAGGGAAATCACTGTTATTATCAAACGTTTATATTGTAGGATATATTGCCACACCAACCAAAAGAGTTGGTAGTATTAAAACAACAGTTAATTCTAGTGGCTATAGGGTTCGTTGTATTATACCCATTCAATATAGAGTATAACCCAAGTTAAAACCTATATTTATTGGGGTATAAACCGGCTAACGGCTTGCCCACCCTGGACTTTACAATATACTACTTGACCAATGCAATAACCACTTGTTACTTCGACCAACGATTCGAATCGATATACGTTGCAACGTCCAAAGGCCTACCAATAAGTAGACCTCTATTGTGCGACAGCCCATGGATCAGTCCCTTTCCAGGGATGTATGGTCAAAACTAAGACTAAATAATCAACTATTTCCTCCTCTCTTTTCCTCCTTATCATGCCTCCCTTTTCCGATCGGTTTTTACCAACTCTACTTCACACTACAATATCAGTGAAACGAACCTTGAGCCAGGAAACGTCACAGACCCACACCCCCCTTGTCCCCTGAAGCACATCCGCTCAGGCAGTAGCCGGAAGAAACAACACGTCATTTTCCCGGCGACTTTCCCGACAGAATGAGAACCACCACGACCGCAAGCGAGACCGAGACACTTCAACCCTCATCGAGTCGTCCCAATCTCAGTTACCGTGACAATGACCTGGGAACTTACCCGCCGGCGCTTCATTCGCGCCATCAACAGCAAATACCTCTTCGACCGCATAGTGAGGTCTTTTCCGCCCCCGACTGTTGCCCTTTCCTCTTGACCTCAACCTTGACTCGACCTTCGTCATTGCTTCCTCTGCCCTGTCGCCAGTCGCCAGTCGCCAGTCCCCAATACAACCGGTCGGCATCTGCTTGCATCTTGTCCACCTCCGATCCTGACTGATTCCTTACCTACTCCAAGCACAAATTAACAGTCTGTATCTATCCAATGTGCTGACTTGTTTCGTCTCCCCTCCCTGCAGCCGCTCCTACACGCCGTCATATTCTTGATCGAAATGGTCTTTGTCGGACGCTTGGTGTCGAGATACAATGCCTACTATGGCCAACGACCTGGTCTGTCTAGTCCCGACACCTGACACCTGCCACTGCGCAATTGACATGTGGACCAGCGCCGCTCCGCTGATGCTGACAGCCCGCAGTCCTCACCATGATGGTCACCAACGCTATTCTGGGAGGCATAGCCGACACCGTTGCCCAGTCCATCACTGCCGTACGCGAGCGCGCCTTGAGGAAGGCCCCCCAAGACGACGAGCTGGCCTACGAACTCGACATCAAAGACCCCGTTACGCAACGCGACCTGATCCCCGAGTCCAAGATCCTGCCGCCGCCCTTCGACTTCGAGCGCCTGACGAGGTTCATGGCCTATGGCTTCATGATGGCGCCCTTGCAATTCAAGTGGTTCGGCTTTCTGGAAAAGACCTTCCCTCTTAGCAAGGCCAGTGCCTTTGTGCCCGCCATGAAGCGGGTCGCTTTCGACCAGCTCATCTTCGCGCCCTTTGGTCTGGTCTGCTTCTACACCGCCATGACCGTAGCCGAGGGCGGTGGCAAACGTGCCATCTACCAAAAGTTCCGCGACATGTACGTTCCCACGCTCAAGGCCAACTATGCCGTCTGGCCCGCCGTTCAGATCATCAACTTCCGCTTGATGCCTGTCCAGTTCCAGCTTGTGAGTCCTTCTCATGCACCCTCCCGCCCAACGCCACGTGCTAGTTCCACCTCATTTGCTGACTGTATGCTCCAGCCCTTTGTGTCCACCGTCGGTATAGCCTGGACCGCCTACCTGTCACTCTCCAACGCTGCTGAGGAGGTCAAGCCTGCGAGCCTCGAAAGCCCCAACTCGTCCAACATCCGCTTGGAGTAAAAGACGGCTACGAACAGAATGATATGCACCTGTCGTGTGACGGGTGCGAAGGATCATGAGCGTAAGAGGGAATCCCCAGGCTTCTTTCTAGGACATTGTTTGCGGCGTTAGTCTGGGGTTTTTTTTTTTGTTTTGTTTTGGTGGTGCTGAGTCCTGGGGCTCATGTGTGTGTGTGAAACATTTTCCTGTATGCTTTGGATAGCGTTGTGGCAACGGCGTATGCTCCTGTTTGGTGGTTGAAGATTGAATAGACACGAATCGTACAAATACTGCGAGGAACACTGCACAAGCACCTTTCCAATCGACGAGGCAAGGGTCATCTCATGCATCAATACTATGTACGCTGTTCGGCGACACTGAAAACCTCGAGGTACTGACCGGCAGCTGTCACCAGCGAGAGAAACACTGAGCAGGATCAGCCGAGACTGGCGGCGGGCACTGCTTGTGGGCAGTGCTTCGAAGTTTCCAAGTTCGTGTACAGTGAGTGTTCCACCCATGAACCGCAGAACGACCCCGCCCCCACTATAAATAAGGCAAGGTGTAGCATCTCAGCAGCTTTACGCAACACTGCAATTCCTACCAAACAGCAAACTACGCAGCATCCCATCTACTCGCACTTTGTAACAGAGCATCTGTTTCCCAACTGACACCTCCCTCCTTCCCGCCACCCTAAGGTCAGTCAAGATGTCTCTGTCCAACAAGCTGTCCATTACCGATGTCGACCTCAAGGGCAAGCGAGTCCTCATCCGGGTGAGTCTTACATCCATTTGCCATTCCCAATACGTTTTCATGAAGTCGATGATGGTAGGCCTCCAGCAAGAGCGTGGTCAATTCTGTGCCATGACGACCTGAGTCTTCCGGGCTCGCCGTCGCATCTGTTCGCCTTTGGCCATCATGCACGTTGCAATACCGGCGGGGAAACTAGTTCCGGAGTTGCCCCACGCGACGCTCTTGAAGTTGTGCTGTAGGGCCAGCAATAACTACATCTCACCCTCAGCTTTTAAATCCCACGCGTCCGCTAACAATCCATCTGCGCCCAGGTCGATTTCAACGTGCCCCTCGACGCCGACAAGAAGGTGACCAATCCGCAGCGCATCGCGGGCGCCATCCCGACCATCAAGTACGCCATCGACAATGGCGCCAAGGCCGTGGTGCTCATGTCGCACCTGGGCCGCCCGAATGGCGCCCCAAACGCCAAGTACAGCCTGAAGCCCGTCGTGCCCGAGCTCGAGAAGCTACTGGGCGGCGGCAAGGCCGTCACCTTTGCACCCGACTGCGTTGGGCCCGAGGTCGAGGCCATCGTCAACAAGACCGAGGGCGGCGGCGTCGTGCTGCTCGAGAACCTGCGCTTCCACATCGAGGAGGAGGGCTCGGCCAAGGATGCCGAGGGCAACAAGACCAAGGCGGACAAAGACAAGGTCGCCGAGTTCCGCAAGGGGCTGACAGCGCTGGGTGACATTTACATCAGTGAGCACACACATCGTGCCCTAGGCACTTAAACTGCACAACGTTTAACAAGTCTACGCAGACGACGCCTTCGGTACCGCCCACCGCGCCCACTCCTCCATGGTCGGCGTCGACCTGCCCCAAAAGGCCGCCGGCTTCCTCATGAAGAAGGAGCTTGAGTACTTCGCCAAGGCGCTCGAGTCCCCGCAGCGGCCCTTCCTTGCCATCCTGGGCGGCGCCAAGATCAGTGACAAGATCCTGCTGATCGACAACCTGCTGGACAAGGTCAACACGCTCGTCGTGTGCGGCGGCATGGCCTTCACCTTCAAGAAGGTCCTCGACGGCATGGCAATCGGCACGTCGTTGTACGACGAGGCCGGTGCCAAGACGGTGCCGGCGCTCATGGAGAAGGCCAAGAAAAACAAGGTCGAGCTCGTGCTGCCATCCGACTTTGTCACGGCCGACAGGTTCGCGCCCGACGCCAAGACGGGCACCGCGACGACCAGCATCCCCGACGGCTGGATGGGGCTCGACGCCGGGCCCGAGTCGGCCAAGGCATTCAAGGCGGCAATTGACGCGTCCCAGACGATCCTGTGGAACGGGCCCGCCGGGGTGTTTGAGTTCGATGCATTTGCGGCGGGCACCAAGGCCACGCTGGATGCGGCGGTGGCGGCGGCGCAGAGCGGCAAGATTGTCATCATTGGCGGTGGCGATACCGCAACCGTGGCGGCCAAGTATGGTGTGGAAGGCAAGCTGAGCCACGTGTCCACGGGCGGTGGCGCGAGCTTGGAGCTGCTGGAGGGCAAGGAGCTGCCGGGTGTGACGGCGCTGTCGAGCAAGTAGGTGCCATTGCTTTGCTCTGTTGTGCCCTTGACGGGCGCCGGCCTGAGAATCCCTTTGGAGAGAAGGGCTGATGGGTGTGAAGTGCAGGCAAAAAAACATGGCAAGTCTCTAGTTGGCAGCTAGGGTGAAGAAGCAATAGAATGTAAATGGAGACCCAAGGTCGATGACCTAAGCATCTCAGCACAGCAGAGTGTGTCGTGCAGTGTTCGATTTTTGTCAAATGAAGCAATATGCGCCACCCAGTCTGGCAGGGCTTCCACCCCATGTACCTTGCCTTGACGCCCAACAACACTGTCAGCTGCACTTTTCCCCACCTCATCCTCAGTCCCACACTGCCGAGCAAGACTCTGCCTTGTACTACACAACGAGACTTGTGTCAGATCCTGATCCTCTTCCTCCTACTATCATTCTGTGTGCTCCTCCAATCTGTGCTTGTACCCACTCAGCCTGGCTCGTCTGGTCCGATTCAGGAGGGGTAATTCCCTCGAACGCAGGAGAGCTGGTGTTGCCGTGGCCAGCGGCAGCGCGAGGCACCGCCCAAGTCGTATTCGTAGTCGTCGCACCAGCCGTGGTCGGTGCAGATGTGGGCGCAGGTAGAGCAGCAGGTGGTTAGGAAGCAGCAGCAGCAGCAGCAGCAGCAGCAGCAGCAGCAGCAGCAGCAGCAACAGCAGAAGTTGTGGAAGGGGGCATGTTCAGGGGAAGTTCCTATCGCCGCTTGGCAGCGTCGACCTTCTTGATTTCCTCTCTGCAAGTGATGCAAGTCAGCTTCCGTACGGAGTCTCGCGGCCTGTTCGGAGGACTTGTGGCAGGATTACGTACTTGAGCTGCTGGGAGAAGTCATCGCTCGTGTCGTCGTCGTCCCAGCTCTCCTCCCACAGATGGCCGACGGTCTTGCCGGTGGTGGCGGCCTCGGTGTCTTCGGCAGGCCAGTCTGGTGGTTGGCCAGCGGGGTATGTCAGCTAGTATTCCAGTATTCTCGGGTAGTGCGGGTATAGAGAGTAGAAGGAGGTGGCAGTGTGTGGCTATGTACATATATATACACACCTTCAAGGGGAAAGTCTTCGAATTCATCGTCCTCGTCCAGCGCGGCGGCGGTCTTGTTAGTGGTGGAGTCGTCAGCAGGCTTGTTGGCGGCGTCGGTGGCAGCGGGCGGTGTGTCTGTGTCTTTTTGGGGGGCAGAGGAGGCCATTGTGTGACGGTATGGTGAACGGTGAATGCTTGCGGATGGAGTGGAGTGGAGTGGAATGGAGTGGAGTAGGAATGGTGAGAGAAGCTGGGTGTTGATGTTGAGGTTGAGGTTTGGTTGACTTTGAAGTTGACGTTAAGGTTCAAGGTTGAGGTTCAGTGCTACCAAGTATATTACCGTACTAGTGCAGCATCCCGCCTGTGGCTGAACCTGCAAGCTCGTGTGCCTGAAGGTGGAAAGCAGCTGCAGGTAGGGTCCTGGTGGTGGTGGAAGTATTTAACGCCACACAACCGCAAAACTGATGGAACTATCCACTAATATATACCACGTCCAATCACTGATTGACGGGTAGTGTCATATTATAAAAGTAATTCATCTTTGGTTGACTAAGGGCATAGAAAATTTCATTCTCTAAAATGTGTAAAGAAAGTAATATATTGAAAAACTTTTTATGGGGATATAGTTAAAATACGTTGACATAAATTCTAAAAGAACGGAAGTTCGCAGTGGTAAAAATAGAAGTTAGTACTAGTGGGTCCCTAATAATGCACGTTCCTGCAAGAAAATAGGGTTAGCAAGAGGTTTATAAAACTATTTCTATTACCTTCCCCCCCTTTTTTTTTACTTTACTTTTACATATACAACCACTACTTTACTTTTCGTATAATTATAGTTAGGATTTCATTTCAGTTTATATTTACAAAACGAGTTTGTAACAAATGTATATATAACTTTCCAGTACAATATATATAATAGACAATATAAATACATACAATATAATAACATAAACTTATATAATACAAAAATATAAATCTATATAATATAATAATATAAACATATACAATAAAACAATATAAATACATATACTATAATATAAACCCATGAAATATAATAATATAAATCTGTATATTACTAAAATTCGAATCTAAATAGTATAATAATGAAAATATATACTATTGTTGGAATAGTAATATTTACAGTACAGTAGGTTAACTTTACTATAAGTAAAGTTGATTATACTGACTGCAAGTTGAGTGTATTATTTTGTGTGGGTTTACTGTATTAGCTGCAAATTAAGTACAGTATACGCCCACTTCACCCTAGGGCATGGACCAAGCAATTAGCTATAAAAATTACTATATAGACCGGCTAGCAGTCTGCCAAACCTAAAATAATACATCTATCACTTGATCACGTAATACTATTGTTACTTCGACTAATTGAATCGATAACGCTATAACGTCTGAAGCCTTACTAATACTAATCAGTACTTATTAGGTTAAGCATAGATAAGTTAAGTATAAGAAGAAGCTACTTTCCGGTTACGCTTGTAATGATCACACTAAATACCCGTGAGTATATAGAAGGTGTCAGAGGGTTTATGTTAGCAGTAAGGTAGCAGAGATAACAAAAGGTGCAATATCAAGACTGTGTTCGTGCGAATGATGATCAGAAGCCGTGAGGCTATTCAGAGTAGACTGAATACTTAGATTGACAACTGAAGAGCTATGAAGGAAATACTATCTATATGGTGCTGACCGTGTCCTTATATCCCTATCCTTCATACCGTCTTCAGTACTGGACTGCTGGAGTCGCTGTCGGTCCCATCGGTCCTTCCCTGTCCGGGGTTGCTGACATAAGAGAAGTTCCCCGCCTGATTCTAGACTTCAGACTTTCTAGTGGCGCAGTGTTGCATACTGGCCTGCTTCCTGGCCCAACCTCTGTCTGGGTTATAACAACGCTTTACATTAAACGAAGGCTAGGGGAAAGGAAAGATTTTTGCGAAAAGCTCTTACGAATTGCGGCGATTTTTATGGTAATAAGTAAATAAAACTTTTAGGTTGCGGCGGTTTTTACGGCAACTTAAAGATAGTAATGGTATCATTATTGAGAATACTAAGAAATCTTTATATGTTTTTTTTTTTGAAAACGTTTACATTGACTGTTAGAAGTCTTAAAGTTCGTCAAATTGGCAAACAGCTAAGTTAGCATTATTACAGGTATTACTATTGTCAAAACAATTAAGTTTTATCACTAAATAATAAATAACTTTCGACTTTTACCTATAATAATAAACAACTTTCGGCCTTACCTTTTATATCAAACCTTTGCCCCTACTTTATTTTTTTCACTTTCTCTACGCCAATTTAATCGTTAAGTTCTTCATTTTATCTAAAATACTAAGAATTGCCAAGTAGCATTAAGAAAGCCACATCGTGCGATCTGATCCTAAGTTACCAAGTTCTTACACGCCTCCACACTAAAAATATCAAGTTTCTCGTCTACCAAGTTCTACGCTACCCAGAACCTTAAGATTTCATTTTGCTAAGACCTACTAAAGGCAATCGAAATCCTCGGATCTATTTTCTTTAAGTAATATGATAAAGACCTATAGGTTAAAATATCGGCGAGGACTCGATAGAAAAACACCTAGTTAACTTTATCGGATATTACATCGTCGAATACGACGATGATAAAAACTTTAACCGTTTTTTTTTTCGAAAATATCGCTGGTTTTTTAACAATTAAATAATTAACAGATGGAAAATAGTTCCAAAGACCGTTAAATTTAAGCTAAAATAGAAACTAAAACAACAAGAGATTTACGTATTAAAAGAAAATTTTACCAGGCTGACAGAAACCCTTTTTGATCTGACTTAACTTAAGGAATACCTTTTAACCCTACACCTTAGGAGAAGGTTTATTAAAAAGCCTTACCGCTTTTATACGTTTTTTAAAGGACCCTTTAACTTCTAATTAAATAGTATCCCTTTATATGTTAACAATAAAAAACTTGTTACTCTATTCGGAAGCCAAACACCTTTATGTAAAAGTATGGGGTATACCCTTAGTGACGATAGGGCACGTAAAATAACGGATATTAACGCGGTAAGAGGAATGAACGATAACGCTTTATATAAGTTAATTAAATAAGATCGTTCGGTTTTCCAAAACCTTTAAGCCCCTATTACCGCCCTGCCTTTTAATTAATATTAGCAAACCCCCTAAAACCTCTTTTAAAGCAGGTTTTACTATATATAAATCTAATATGGATCTTATTACAGAGCTTTACCCCTTAGGCTGAGCGACTGGTAATCACTCTTAATACCGTATTTCGAAGGTATTAAAGCTTAAATTGCCAGGAAAACCTAATAAAGATTAGGATAACTATCGTAACCTACCCAAAAAACCTATTAAAATAATTAACATTAACTATAAACTTTTTATGGATTTCGCCAAGATTTGAAACAATGTAAAAGATATAACCGAAAGCTCTATAATTTTTTAATATAAAGATAATGCCCTTTTTGAACATTTGCAAGTGAATGGATGTACCCCCTTTTGGTTTTTACTTACTACTTCCTATAATTTTTTTAGGCCACGCTAGGGATTGCTACCTAACTTTACAGATGCGAGTAACCACTTTTCGCGAAATTTACAATAGCATGAAAATCCACTTCGAATATAACGTACACCTTACCTAATATCATACGGATTAGGACATAATGAGGTGGACCATGATAATAGCGAGAGAAAAAAAGAAATACCAATAGATATTCTAAATTAGATATTTGATAAATGAAAGTTATATTAGTAACTAATAATAATAAACCTACTCTAGTGAAATTATACTTTACGAGTAAATATTGGTAATTATTACAGGCATTATCGAGTTTAAATACGCTTTATAACACCTAAATATCACTTATAAAAGCCTTTTTATCCAATTACATTTTTCGTTTATAACTATAATAGCGCGTATATCAAACTCGCTTGGTATATACCCCTAGGCAAGTAATTTCCCTGATGTAAATGAAAAAGACCTTGCGGTAATTAAATACGTCGACCGAAAATACGGTAATAAATGTCCTCAACGCTTAAAGATTGGACCTATGGATTTAAACTGGGGGTAATAGCTACGTTAGCACTAATAAAGTTAATATTTAAATGGACCTGTTAACCGTAAAAAATATCGTCGTAATAATAGTAAAAGATATTGTATTTATGGCAAGTTTAACTATTAGTTAACTTGTTACCCTCCCGCTGAGCGTCATGACAAAAACGTAATATATTATATGTAATACCCTACTACCTTTTATTAGGATTACTTGGATCAAATTACAGATTTTGAGGGTGACGAACTAATTAACAGCGACGATGCCTTTAAGAAAATTCAGTAGTATAACGATATAGCTCCTAGTACGGCCTAATAACTAGTCTACTGTAATGATCACACTAAATACCCGTAAGTAAATAGAAGGTGTCAGGGGGTTTATGTTAGCAGTAAGGTAGCAGAGGTAACAAGGTGCAATATCAAGAAGATGTGTGTTCGTGCTATAGGATGATTATTAGCCGTTAGGCTATTCAGATATGTAGACTGAATACTGAGATTGACAACTGAAGAGCTATGAAGGAAATACTATCTGTATGGTGATGACCATATCTTTATATATTCGTACCTTCATACCATCTTCAGTACTAAGGCTTACCGGTGCTCACTGAGGCTCACTGGTGCTCACTGAGGCTCAGTGAGCACTTGTGATCTAGATAACCCTAACCCTGGAGGGTTGCCCAGTCTGGTGCTGACAAAGAGATTTTCCCCGCTTGATGTGTTGGACTTCAGGCTCTCGGTAGCTCAGCTGCATGCTGACCTGTTTCCTGACCTGCAAATATGCTTGGGTCATAACATCTACCACGCCTTTTTACACTATTTAAACGGTAAAGACCCTTATCTTTGTCTTAACCAAACCTTTAACCCTTTATATACCTTTAACCTTCGCGATCGTTTCATGGATGACATGTTTTAAGGTATTATACTAAATATAGAGGTAATAAGATACATAATAGAAGTCTATTCATAATACGTAATATTACAGAGGGAAGGTATTACGTCTACTAATATTAATTGTTACGATGTTAATAAGGCTAAAGTTAGCTTCGGATTAGACGAATAATTATTGTTACTAGGGATACCAGTAATTTAAGTTATTATAGGATTAATTACATTTTACATCTTTAAGTTACATATACATTTCCTTTTCTATTCAAAGGAAATTAAGACCTTTGTCATCAACGTTAACGTTAATACCGAAGAGTTAGTTAAAACCCGCTAAATGTTTTCTATTGTCTTTAATTAAGGGTACCTGTAGTTTTATCTTTAAGTCCTAAAGGTAATTGTTGGTAGAGCCTTAAATCATTGCAACGTTGTCGATTCGATTGGTCGAAATAACAGTAGTATTGCATTGGTCAAGTGGTGGATGTATTGTTTTAGGTTTGACAGACCGCTAGCCGGTCTGCATAGTAATTTGTATAGTTAATTGCTTGGCTCGTGCCCTAGTACGAAGTGCAGCATACTGTACTCAACTTACACCCAATGCGATGAGTCCACAAACAATACACTCAACTTGCAATATAGTCAACTTTATTGTAAGTAAAGTTGACCTACTGCACCATATATAGTACTATTTTAACACTGGCGGCTTTTTAGTTTGTACGTGTACGCTAGTATGGTTAACCAATATTTTCTGGTTAGCGCTAAATAGTGGCCTCGTTAACTTGCCAACCCCTTATTAATTCCAATTGACTTTTATACTGAATTGCACCCAATTGCATGCAAATTAACCTCATTTAACCTTAATTGCTCCGTTGCTTCAAAGTCCGAGTTTATCAACTCTTATAAAAAGTTCTTCCGCAATAAGCCTTTGCAGGCCTTTATTTCAGCCTTATCAATTAAATAAATCGTCATTATCAATTCCTCTACCTTTTTTTAGCAATATTTTAGTTAGTCGGCATATCTTTGACCGCCATTACGTAATTTTGGCTTCTTGAGCGGCCTATTAACGTAATCCTTGAAACGTATAGTTAGCCTATTATTATCCACAAACCTTTCCAAAGCCTTATTTAGTACTACTTTCGTCATAGCATTTACGGGATTGTCTTTAATATCGATATATTGGAATTTATTAATTTCTCCTCTTTTGTAGGCTTTACGAAGTATTTTTACATCGATTATAAGGTGTTTTTCGCTAGTGGTTCCAAATTCTAAAGGCATTCAAAAAGGCTTTTCGAATCGGTATAGATTACTACCGAAATGAAAGGAATCTTTAGTTGCTTAATAATAAAGTTAAGGGTCTCTTATAATGTTATACCTACGTTAAAGCCTATTATTGTACTATAGATCTTTGAAGTTAATACGTTTCATATAATCCTTTCATACTTAACGGAAGTTTAGTAAATAAGGCTACCGATAATACTAAATTGTTTATCCGCCTATTTTCGTCAATTATGGTTATTGAAAAGCGTATTTATAAAGATAAGTCGGTATTATTTGTAAACGATCTGTTTATAAAGATTATCAACTTAGCCCTAGATAGATCGATTGGAACTATATTAATTTCGCGGTCGAAGTTGCGTATCTGCTACTCGAACCTTTTATTTCACCGGTTAAAGTTTTCACTTACCGGGTTTTATACTTATACCGCGATGGAAAGGTTGTAAAAGGTTTTCAGTTAGTATAAGGTAATAATATAACTTCTACAGATACACTATTTCAGTTACTGTTACGCCTTAAATATATTAATCCTGTTAATTGTAGATAAAATGGTGTCCTGACTTTTTTAGCAAGAGCTAAGGTTAGTATTACCACTAAGTATATAGATCAATAATCTATTAAAATTAAATTGGTTACCCTTTATTAAAGTCGTTACCGGTTTGAAATTCCAAAACTTGGAATCCTTAATCGCCTATTATTTCAATGCTATAAAGCTAACCATTTCAACGAAAAGAGTATCATTAGTTTGTATACCTACTATATTAAAGTTTTTATTATACGTCACTAATTAATATGGGTCGTACGTTAAACACTTTATCGTTGATCGTGATTTAAAATACAATTAATAAGTTCAAAATAAATAAACATCTACCTTAGCTAGTTCGTATAGTGGTTTAACATACCGTATTACCATTCCTAAAGGGTAAATATCATGTAATTCCTGTGGTAATTCCAGTAATATGATTCTTTATAAATTCATTACTAATTACATGTAGGTTTACGTTAAATATGGTGTTATGGTCCGACTTACGATGGTAAGCCGAGTAGGTACCAAATGGGATTTACTATTGAGGTGCGGAGGAAAACTAAAGAGGTTACCGTGGCCCAACGTATAGAGCCCTTGGGTAAGGCCAATGCCCAGCCCGTTACGTGCCTTTACACATGCCGTACACGGATCGTGCCCTATCCGTATACGGACCATATCCGGCCTGTACCCGAATCGTACCCTATCTGCACTCGAGCCAGGCTTAGACCGGGCGTTACTCACTCCGTTACATATACAGTTACGTAACCTATAAGCTTAATGGCTAACGGTCTAAGTTTATAACATGCCCCTTTTTCACTGGATGCTATAAGGGTTACAACGCCCTTTTGAATAACTACCGGATGCGGGCTATACCTGTTTAATACGCGGATCGAATATAAGCTGGTAACATTATGTTTAACATATCGTATAACGTTTCAGCCGACTTACCCTATATCGCCAGCGCCGTATAACGTATCAGTTAACACGCCATATGAGGTATTCTTTTTACTGCTGGCGCTATATAACGTATCCATTAATACGCCGTATAAGGTATGCGTTTTACCGCCGACACCATATAATATACCTGTTAACGCATCGTATAAAGTATACTTTTTACCGCCGGCACCATATAACGCATCCGTTAACGTATCGTTTAAAGTTGCGTTTTTACCTTTAACATCGAGTAACGCGCCCCGTATGACACGTAGCCCTTACCGAATCCGGTCAGCTAATCCCTATAAATACAGACGCCCCTACGTATTCTTTAAAACTTCCTCCTTTTCCCTTTTATATTATCGACCCCCCCTTTTCGTTTGTCATTATATTTATAACTCTTTGAACTTTCTTTTATATATACTAATTAATTATTCGTCCTAATATATTTTAGTTTTTTTCTTCTAACTTATTATTATTATCGACATATATAACGGTCTTAGCCTAGATTACGTTACTACCGGCGCTCCTAAAGGGAACGACAAGCTTCCACGTAAGGTATATTACCTTATTATATACCAATACTTAATTACTAATTACCTATTATAACCCCTTCGCGTTATAAGAAATCTTTTCATTTTCGGAAATAATAAAGATAAAAATAAGTTTTCTTCGTTACAGATTAAAAACGTTTATATATTATATATTAACCGGTTTTTAAACTTTTGCGTTTTTCTATCTTACATTCGAGTTCATCTTGTATAAGGATATCATATATATCAAAAGGTTTATAATAAGATAAACTTATAAAAAAGCTTTATGAAAGGTCGACCATTAATTAATTTTTTTCGTATTATATTTAGAAAAAAAGTCATTTACAACTTTATCCAATATATATACCTTTTTTTGTTAGTTATTTATTACAGTAAAACATTAAGGTTATTTCTTATCCCCTACACATAAACTTTAAAAAGATATCTCAGGTTATCGACCCGTTTTTACCCCCGCCTTTTTAAAATTAGTTAATTAGTTTACCCGGCTTTATAATATTGTTCGGATATAAGAAGTTTTTATTATACCAGCTGTATAGGCTGTTATTCCTTTAGTTATACATTTATGCCACCCTTTTTTTCCGGGTCCGTATTTACCTCAGATCCTCTTATCGCCTTTTATTATATCGTTTATTTATAAATACGGGACTATTTTAGTTAATTAAACTTCAACACGTAACGTTTTTACCTTAGCCCTTTTTTAGTCCCATAGAATACCCTTTCGTAATTTTAATCTAAAGGTTCAAAATAATACAACTACTTAAGTTATATCTTTTATAATTAATATAAGTTACGGCTTATTAAATGTTATAAATAAAGTTTGATTATTAATTATACGATTTTCGATTTCGTCCGTATCTTATTTATTAACTTTATATAAAAATAAGCTAATTAGGCCAACTGTAAACGGATATAAGATCGTATCTGGGCCGATCGTGTTACCCGGGACTAAATCAACGTGTTATAGTTTTTAGTAAACCGTTTAAAGGGTTATCCCCCCCGCTCCGCCTTTCGACTTATTTTTCGTTAGCCGTTATCGTCGGCTTTATTTAATGACCGTCCCTTTTAATGTTATCCTTTATCGTCGACTTCTTTTAACATCCGTCCTTTCTTTTATTATCTATTATCGGCCTTTTCTAACGTCCGCCTCTCCTTACGTTATCCGCCCTCTTTAACGTCGCCTCGTATACATCCCACCTTTTACTAACTCCCCTTTTCGACGCTTACCAGCTTTCGCTATACCTTTTACCGTCCCCCTTTTTTAACGTTGTTTAACGTTCGTAACCAGTCATAATGAAACCCTTAATGTCGGTAACGTCGGTATTCGTTAAATTCAAATAAAAATAATAATGATAAGTAAATAAACCTTCGTTAAGGTATAGTAAGAGTCGTTTCGCGGTCGGATATATATCCGGGATAATCGGATAGTATTTACTTGGTTTTACTTACAGTATTATAACCTCGTTTAATAATAAAATTTCCTTCTTATTTATAAGTAAAGTATTATTTCGGGGGTATAAGTAATTCGTCCTACGTTTATTATTCAGTATAAAATTAACGCCGTCATCAAAATACCGGGTTATCGTAAACCCGAACATTTTTCTATTTCGCTTCGAATTTATTGAAGGTTATAATATACCAATAATTTTTTAATAATTATTATTTTGGTTTATTATAACCCTTTCACTTCATTAATAAGTAATGGACACCGGCTTTCCCTATCTTAACCGTAAATATATTTTATACTTTAAATTTTTTATATTTACCTTTACTTATATCGTCCGTTAATTAAACTAGTCCTGGGTAAATGTCGGATAAAACCTATAAGAAAAGAGGTTCGAAACTATATACTTAATTGAATTTATATGAATTACCGGATATTTACTAAAATATTTAATACGATATTTAACGGATTTAAAATACCGATTATTTAATATTAATCACAAAGTTATTTGAACTTTTTACTTGAACAATCAATTTTAATGTTACGAAAATTTAATTAAATTTAGTCACTTACCTTATATTATTTCACCGAACATCTTTTACGGTTTATCACCGTTTTCATTCGTTATTAAATATAAGTTATTACCGTCTAAGCTAATTCCTTTCCCTTATGTGAATAAGTTAATAACGTAATAATTTGTTTCGATAAACTAATTAACGATTTTGTATTTCGTTTACCCTTGAAATAGGTAATATTTTGTATTTATTCATTAAATGGTTCGCGTTAAACCCAGTAACCGTCGACTCCCTGGTATTTAACGTAAATTAATAAAACAGGTAAATACGAAACCTAATTATATTACGAAATGGAGACCACGATACGTAAGTATTTTTAAACTTTTTGGTTTACCTGTTTAATACCGTTATTTATTTATAGGTAATATATTGTAAATAAAAGTTATTTGATTTCTATTAAAATAAAGAAATAAATTTTAAAATACACCTACCTAATCTGAATCGTAATTACTAATAATAAAAGTTAAAACCCTATAAAATCTTAATTATGTATTCCAAAAATGCTTTGTATACGCGTTTACAATTATAAATTATATAGCCTATAATTAAACAAACTTGGAAAAGCTATTCGTAATAATTAATAAATATCGAAATTCTCTATTAATAGTTAATGGGCTAACTATAAAGTCGACCGAAATATACGTTTAATACTGGTCGGAAATAGGGAAATATTAAAATAGGTTTTACCACAAAGTAAAATAAGGTTTCGTTTCATTACATTACGTATATATTCGATATAAACGTTGAATATTTACGATTATCCCCTTTTAATAGTAATTTCGTTAAAAAACGCGAAATAAATTGTTTTTGTCCAGATAATCTATAATAAACAAGTCGTATATTTATTATAATATTTTCGTTTTTAATAATTTCCAACTCGGTAATTATAAATAATTACAGTAACATAATCCCCCCCGCGATTTAATTTCGTAATTTATAATTTGTACTAACTATCCTAACCTGGGTAAAAAACGCACAGCGCTCTTGAAAACCATTTAAAAGCGAATCTTATATAATGGGTCGTTCGTTACTCCTTAATCCTTTAATTCCGCTAACGTACCCGGACCGAAAATAAGGAAATTATTCGACGTTAACGTTACCGACAGGCTTAACGCGGGTCGGGCCCGCGAAGGTGTTATCGGCATTTCTATATTAAAATCGTTTAATGTCATCTCTGATAACAACCCGAACGCGGGTTGAGACCGGGGTAATATCGTTTTCGGCGGCCCTTTGAAAGCCCCCGACTCTCTCTTAAAATATATATAGTCGTAATTTAACAGCCAGGACTCCATTTCGTCAAACTACTTTACCTAATCTAGCGCAATTTATATTCCTTTAGTATATATATCCATTAATACCATGGTTAATATAACAATAAAAATAGGCAAAAAACCCCGCATACGACGTTTCTCAACCTCGGGTTTATCTTATAACTCACGAAACTCCATTCTCGAATGATGAGTTTTTATTACTATTAGCCGATTGAATTTTAATATACCAAAATCAGGACCGTAATAAAGGCATCTTTTAAAGTTTAAAATATAAATTCGTTTCGTTTAGTCTAACTCTAATCAACGACTTACTTCGTTAGGCGGATAAAATAATCCGCCAACTTTGAAAAATTACTAATAAAATCACGATAAAAGTTAGCAAAATCCAAAAATAAAACTTTGAATTTTCCGGACCGTACGTGGTAACTCCTACTCGCAAATTACTCGGACTTTCTCGGGGTCGGCCCGGATACCTACTTTAACTATTACAATAAAGTCCAGGTATTCTACTCCATTAACTACAAAGTCGCACTTTTTAAAATCCAGATTTAGTCCCGTATCGCGAAAACGTCCTAAAACTACGCGAACTTTCACTATATAAGATTATTTAATATTAAAAAAAGAAAACATGAAATCGTCTAAGTACGGTATAACGAAATTATCCAAAATATTCCCTATTATATAATCAATATATTGTCAAAACGTCGTTGGTGCTTTTGCTTACTTAAAGGAAATAACTGGCTATTTAAATAACCCGAACCGTATATGAAACGCCGTCAATTCTTTTTACTCGGGTATTATTCGAATACGGTTAAATACCGTTCGAATATCTAATTTCGTAAGTTATATCAATTTTGATAGAGTACATGAGGTCTTTTTAATTAAAGGTAAAGGAAAACAGTTTTACCTCATAATTTCATTTAATACCTAATAGTCGATATAAAACCGTTATCCTCTTTTTAGTTTATAAATCAATAATACCAGCAATACTTCAGATAAGGAACTTATCAGTACCTAACCTTAATTTACTACCTTCGTAACCTATCGTCGAAACTTAAAAGTTTAATTCTATAACATCGAATATAACAACCCCTAAGGTCATTTTTGTAAAAGTTTATCCTCGTTCGGTTTAATATAAATATGGTAGTCGAATTTCTCCTTACATAAAGGTAAAGTTATAACTTTATCCTTATTAAATAAGTCGCGAAATATAATTAATTCCGGTGGAAAACGCGACTAATTCTTTTCCTCTTTAACCGTAGTCGTTTTCGTTATTTACAAAATCTATGTTATTTCGCTAAATCTTGTAATATAAGCTATCGGAAACGGGTCCTCTATACGTTATACATTTCGATATAAACGTTATATTAACTCAAGAAAAACCAAACTTATTACGCTTTATATATCTCCTATTCTAAATCGTATCGACATTATATTAATAATTAAACATTTCTAACCTTGAATTATAAAACAGTTATCGCCCGCGTTTAAGGTTACTGATTTGAATTGTATCCATAACATTTCAAAAATTATATCCCGCATAATTCTGAAAATAATATATATGAATATTAGGTTTGATTATTTATTTATATTTATACGAAACTTAGATATTTAGGTAATACGTTCATTGTACCGTAACCTTAATATCGTATTGAGATTTCATAAAAATAATAACCGAATTTATTTCAAACTTATTGTTATACTAAAGCCTCTTTTATAATATAATAATAATTATAATTGAAATCGACCTAAACATCTAAAAAGTAGTTACTATTAAAAAACATATGGATAAGAAATAACTCCTTGTTTATACGTATTTTAATCAAATTAATGTCTTTTTTACTCGATTCTATAATTAGGTCATTTAAGTTATATAACTTTTAAATAAAATTATATTCAAAAGATAGGCTTCCTTTATCGCCGTTAATAGGAAACCTTCTTTACCTTTTTAATTTAAGCCTTATATACTTACGTAAAATTTAATACCGTGCGAAGGTTATAATTACGTTGAAAATGGTTTAGTAAACTATAACGTACGTAAACCCTCGAAATAAACCTAACTTAACGTTTTTTATTATTATAGTTTCCGTTATTTTACGTCCCTAATTTTAAATACGTACCGAACGGGTTTGTTAAAATAACTAATCGCGGTATCGAAAAGATTAGTCTCGATTATCACAACCCTTTAACGAAGGCGTTTAAAAGACGTAGACTCACATTATAACCGTATTACTATCCGGCTGTTAATCTCAAACGGGTCCCGTTAACTAACGACTAAAACGTTGCTTTAAATCCAAAAACTTTAACTTGTCGACGAGTTCGCGATACTTTTTTAAGGTTACGATATAATCCACCCGACTAACACCCACCGTAACAAACTTGTCGTGGATATGTGGCGATACGCGGAAGCGTAAGTAATTGTAATTTACGGCTGAGGGCTGATTGAAACTGATTATTTAAGTTAAAAGTATTTCGAACTTAATAACGAATAGTAATTAAAGGTCTTTATTACTTATAATTAAACCTTCGAATTCGATTAATACTTTATCCGCGCGATAAGGGTTGTTGAAAACCGCTTCGATATAATCGAAAAACTTTTTTATATCGTATCTACCTTTATATCCTCCGGTTTTGAAGTAAATTGTAACCGTTTATTTTACCGCAGCCGTATAATATCCCGATACGTAAAGAAACGCGTACCGACCCTTTCCGATTTACATCTTATTCGTTTCCAATATAAATTCGATTGTTTGGAGCGTCGCCGCCTAAGTAAAAGTAAACCCGTTAAATTGCGGTTAGTTATATCTTTTTCGTTCGTTTTAAAACAGTGAAAACCTAACGCGAATCGCGGCTAATTCGGTTTCGAGTTACTAAACCTTTACGACGACCTAAAGGAAGTCGGAAATAGGGTCGATAGTTAAAATAGATTAACCCGGTTATTATAACTATTTAATAGCCAACGAGATATAATCTACGGTATTTTGTAAACGAGAAATATCGGTTTAAGTTAACCCCGAAAAGGCCGGAGGTATATTTATAAAGGTAAAGGATTAGGTATTTGCTAACAGCCTATTTTTCCCGATAACATTAAGGTGTAATGTAAAATAATTAACGTTTACTATCGATTCGTTCCTTATAAGTAATAGTCTTTCAAAAAGATAAAAAAAACCCATAATAACATATTATAATTCGACCTATAATAATAAGTTAAGTAAATGTCAAATAGGATTTAATATTAAGATGTGGAAAAAAACTAAAAAAGGTTACCGTAACTTAGCGTACAAAGCCCTTAGGCAGGGCTAGTACTTAACAAATCACGTTCCCTTATATGTGCCGTGCACGGACCGTGCCCTATCCATATACGGACCGTATCCGGCCTATACCCAAATCGTGCCCTATCCGCGCCTGGACCGAACCCAAGCCGGGCGTTACCCATCTCGTTATGTACATAGTTACGTAATCTATAGGCTCAATGGTCAACAGCCTGAGTCCATGGCATATCAGCTATTAAGCATACACTTACCTTTAATTTTGACTAATAAACTTATAGATAAAACGACTATTAAACACCAGTTAATTTTCTAAATCGTTGGCGACTACGGAAGGATCTAGTCTTTACCTTTATCGCTATATCCCTAAGCAATTAGACGTAACTTTGCATACGGCCGCCCCGTAGTTTTATCTTTAACCTCGTGGATAATCTTCGACTTAAAAATCGTAACGTTTGGGTCTTAAAAGTTAAAATCAGTTTTCAGCACAGATTATATAACCCTTCGAATTAATAAGCCGTTAATCTCGATCCTATCGCTTTCCTTAAGAGGTTTATCGAAAGTTTTGATAATCCTTTATATTCGAAGTTTCAATGTTAAGTTTTTGTTATCCTTTTGTTTTCTGCTTACCTAAGTAGTATTATAAGTACGGCTCGGTATATGTTTCTTCTTTTTAACGTTCCTCTTTTTCGAAGGTCGTCCGCGTAGGCGGCGTTTTATCGGTTTGTCGATAATGAGTAAAGAATGTTCCTATTATCTCGGTCGTTTGGCTTAAGGTTTTTTGTCGTTAATAGCCCTGATATAAGGCTTAACTTAAGTTATTCGAAAAGAAACAGGACCGTTAACAGTTTTGACAATTACTTCGAAATTCGCGATATTTAATATTTTATGCGTGCCTTTCTATTTGCCCAGCTCCTGCCATACGAGGACTTTACTTTGTAACAAAAAGTAAACAAGTAGATTATTAAAAGGACGTTTCTGGTGTTGAGAGTATTATTGACCTGGCGGCGTGCTGATTCTTTTTTCAATTCCCTTAAAGCTTTACCGTAGGCTGTAACACGTTTCTGAGGACTTGCCGAGGGCGGGGATTCACTCTTTAGGCGTGGGTACTTTCTAAAAACCAGTAGCGTTAATACTAAACCATTAGGGTCTGCAGTGTCGTTTAGGCATTTTACCGCTATTTATAAACGTGCTTCCGAATTATTAAAGCTTTTAATTTCTAACGTAAAGATATTATACGTTCGTCGAAGTAGGGAGTATACCCTTTTAATCTTTTCAATACTTTAATAGGTCTTTATAGGTACCTATTTAGACTAAATACCTATTATGTTAACATCTTTGTAAAACTTTACTATTATAAATTCAATACCTGTATCGTAAACGAAGACGTTAGGTAGACTTGAGTACGTGTTTATTTATAGTATCCTTTACGTTTCCCACGTATCCTTTGCAGAAAGGGATTTTAAAAACTTAGGTTCGTGAAAAAAGGTTAAGAAATTAACAACGTAAAAAACAAGCTTATTATTTAAATAAAACACGTTAATAAAGATCTTGTTGGAATAGTAGTCAAGTGCAATATAGTCAAGTCAACTTTACTTGCAGTAAGGTTGATTGTACGTACTGCAAATTAACTGCAATTTGTGGGATTTGAATACACTGCACTGTAAGTGCAGTGCAGTAGGTTCCCACTTCAAAGTGGGGCACAGGCAAAAGCGTTTGGCCATACAAATCAGTGTGCAAACCGGCTAGCGGTCTATCAAACTTAGAACTTACTTACACACATCAATTAACAATATCAACGCAACACCAGTTACTTCGACCACAGTGATTCAAATTGACTACGTTGCAACAATAAAGGCCTGCTAACACTGATCAGTGCTTATTAGGTTAAGCACAAATTTTTCAAGTAAAAAAAGAAGCTACTTTCCGGTTGTTACGCTTTACGTTAACGTTAAGGTATAGGAAAGGTTCTTGCAAAGGGCCTTTACTGCTGCATCAGTTTTTACGGCAGTAAGTAGAGAATACTTCTAAGCTGCGGCGATTTTTACGGAAAACTAGAGGTAGCAACGGTATCGCTACTTAAAAACCACTAAAAATCCGTATTGATCTTTTTTGAACACGTTAAGATTGACTGTTAAAAGTCTTAGCGTACGGCAAGTTGGCAAACGACTAAGTCAATATTACTACGGGTGTTACTACTGCAAGAAAAACGACTAAGTCCTTACGCTAAAATGACAAACGACCTTCGCTTTTATCTTTAACACCAAACCTTTGCTATATTTAACTTTTTTCACCTCCCACGCTACGCCGATCATCAAGTTCGCTGCTCTAAGCGAAAACACCAAGCCACGCCAAAAAAGCCACGTTACGCGACCTCTCGCCAAGTCGTCAAGTTTCTACGCGACTTTACGCCAAAACACCAAGTCCATACGCCTAAGATTATCAAATCCCTTTCCCCACGCCTTATCGAGTCCTATACAGACGAAAACGTCTAGATGTCGACCACAAGTGCCTATTTAGAAGTTATTACCGACCCTACGACTAAGGAAGTAATTAAGGCCTTCGGATAACTCTTCACCAAATTTTATAACCACGATCTATAGGGACGGGATATTAATGAAGACTTAACCGAAAATACCTTACCAACTTTACCGATTACTATATAATTAAGTATTGTAATACTAACAACCTTAAGGACGCCTTTATTAATTTCCGTAACCTTTTTAACGACTAAATTATAAATATATAGATTTTAGTTTAAAAGGGGGTTAAGATTAAGTTTAAAACAAAACTTAAGCCCCAAAGGGTTTACCTCCTAAATTAAGGTATTACGAAACTGGTATAAAAACTTTTCGACCTAGCCTAACGTTAGGAATGCCTTTAAAACTCACTCCTTAAAGTAAAAGCCGTTAAGGAACTTTACCGCCCTTACACGCGATTTAGGGACCCCCCCTTTTATTTTTAGTCAAGCTAAGCCTTTTCATATACGGGCGACAAACACGTTGATTTAATCGGAAGCCTAGTACCTCCATGTGACAGCGTGGAGTACGCCCTTAGTGGCGGCAGGACACGTAAGGCAAAGGCTGCTCATATGGCCAGAGGTATTGACGTTGGTACTTTATACCGGTTAATTAAGCAGGAACCACGACTAACCCCTTAATATTAAGAGGATTATCGCTAAGCCCCCCAAGACGGATACCCTTGGGCTCACTTTCTACAAGCTCCTTAACAAGTCCAGCTTTAACAACTAAATTAAGAAAGGACTGGATTTATACGCGAGCCGATTGTAGGTACAACCATTAGCTTTTCCCCTCCAAACTTAGCCAGAGGTAACTATTCTGCCCATTAACATTAGTAATAACCTCGTTCTTTTCCCCAACTAAGTAAAAAAAAAAAAATTACGACTAGTACATTACCCTTCCCCCACGGCGCGTTCCCATAAAGGATACGGACTATACGACAATTACCACATTCATTAAAATATGAAAAGGGAAAAAAAAAAGTATAACTCTAAACCGTATAACCTCCTCAACGTTAATTTACGCCTATTCTTTAATATCTGCCGCTAGATAAGAGTTAAGTTGCTAGGTTTCTACTTACTGTTTCCCAGTATTCTTACCAGCTAAGCTGAGGATTACTACCTTTAATAACTTACGAATTGTACCTATTTCCGAGAAATCTATGATAGCCTAAAGGTTCACTTCGAATACGATATTAATTTTGCCTAATAATATATAAATTGAAATATTATTAAGTAGTCTTATATATTGAATTACAAAAAAGAATCGGTAAGTAAAATAGATTTTTAAATTAAATGCTTCACAGATCAATACTTTGTTAATAGGTAATAGGAAATGTAAAAGCTGGCGAAAACACCTTACGTTAATAGGTTCGTTAGGTAGTTGCGGGTTATAAAGAATTCGAATGCGCCCTTTAATACCCCAATACCACTTGCAAAGGTTTTTTTTTAGCCAATTACACTTTTTGTTAGCGACCGTAACTGTTAAGATTTCCGACTTAACTGGTATATACTCCTGAGCTAGCAACTTCTCTGACGTAAAAGAAGAAGATTTTGCGGTAGTTAATTATATCTACCGTAAGTACGGATACAGGCGCTAGCAACACCTAAGGTCTAACCTACCAGCATTAAACTGGAGGAAATAACCTCATTAACGCTAACAAGGCCAAAGTTTAGACGGATCTATTAACCGCAAGAACTATTGTCGTAATAGTGGCAAAAGATGCTAAACCTATGGCAAATTTAGCTATTAAGCAACTCGGTATCCCCCCGCCAAGCTAAATGATAAAAAGGTAATGTATTACATTTAGTACCCTACTAATTCCGAATAAAACTACTTAGATGAAATCGCAAACTTTAAGGGAAACGAACCAGATAATAGTAATGAGGATTTTAAGCAGATTAAATGACACGAAGATACTGGTACCGATAATGATTCGAAAATAATGTAATAACTAACTGACTACGTCTTTTTATACCGCCTAACAAGTAAAGACCCCTACCGTCGCTACGATAATAAAGACCCTAGCCCCATATACATTTTTACCATCCGAAACCGTTACGCAAAATAAGTCTTTGAGGGTATCATACCAGTTACGAGAGCCGTACAATATTTAACAGGAGGCTATTCGCAATACGTCGCGTTACGAAGAGATACTAATATTGCTACGGAACTTGACCACGCGGATGCTAATAAGGCCAAAGTTGGTTTTAGCCTTAAAAAAGAGTTATCTTTATTGGGATCGACGACGGTTAAGATTTTTATTAGCCCTATAGTTTTTCACATCTCACAATCCCCTACTCCTTTTCTCCTCTACCTAAGAGATATAAAAAACCTCGATGTTAACGCTGACGTTTAGACTAACGAGCTAATATAAGTTAAGGCTGATAAGAGGTTTTTACTTAGCATTAAGTGAGGGCACTTTTAGTTTTATCTTTAAAAACTAAAGGCATTAATATTAAACCTAATAAAGGCGGAACTTCTTGAACTATATCGTAGGTTTAACTATCCGGTAACTAATAGGCTTTACATGGTCCTAAAAGCAATTAATTACGAAAATATAAACCTACTAGCTTTAGAGGAAGTAAAACAGTTTTGCTACTACTACCAAACACACTTCTAACCCCTCTTAAGGTTTAAGTTTACGGTAAAGGAGGACCAAAACTTTAATTCGAAGGTTTTCGTAAACATGTTTTACCTACACGGTAAATTAGTACTACATATTGTGGACTCCGCTACGGCTTTTTATGGCGTTAAGTTCCTTAAAACTATTACGGTAAAGAAAACATGGGAAGCACTACGTACTTTATAAATTAACACGTACTTCGGCCTACCAAACGTATTATTTTACGATACCGATACCGATTTTATCACGATAAAGTTTTTAATTAATATAAAGCTAATAGAGATCTAGTGTAAACAGGTTCCTGTTAAGGTTTATTAAGGTATAAGAAAGGTCGAAAAGGTATAGGCCCTCTTATGAAAGGCCTACGATATCCTTATATTGGAAATCGAAAGCTTTACAAACTAAGAAACATGGCTTTAAATAGAGGTAAAAGTTTTTAACAATATTATTAACCCCAACGAACTTATATTAACTTTACTGTTATTTAAAACCTATTTACGTATAACCGCCAAGTTACCACTTTCGTTAAGTACCCAAAAACGTACCATAACATATAATAAAGCCTTAAAGGAACTAAGGAAAGAATTAACACGCCGCTAAGTTAACAATACTTTGAATACCAGAAATGGATCTTTAACGATGAACGTGATTTCACTCCCCCTTTAAAGTAAAGTTCTTGCGTAACGCGAGTTAAGTAAATTAGATAGGCCGTATAAGATCTTAAGTATTACCAAATTAAACGTGGTGGTTCAAATTACTAACGGCCTCGTAACCGTTCGAATTACATAAGTTAAGTCGTACCAAAAACCCCTTGGGTTACTTAAATTTGAAGAAATTCTTGACATCTATAACCTTCGAGCCGAGAGAATGAGCTAATATAACCCCTCCGAGCTAATTATTAATAAGCCAATGAAATGCTGTCAACGTAAACGACTACTTAAAAAGAGGATATACGTTGAAAAGAAGGACGGAGATAGGAATTATAGGTCTGGTAAGGCATATACAATGGCGTAGGTGTTTTAAAAGAAAAAATTGAACAGAAAACTTGCCTTTAAGTTACGTACCAAAAGTTTATTAATATACTGGGCAAGCACTTTGAGGAAAATGATCAGGTAGAAATTAACGGCCTACTATTACAGGGGGTTATATAATTTATACCGTTAACGTAATTTGAGAGTCAAAACGTTATTATCTTTAAGTCGAATATAGTCTACGAGGTTAAAGGCAAAACTACGGACCGGCTATATAAAAAGTTACGGCTGATTGTTTAAGGATACGGCGATGAAGGTAAGGATTAGATCCTTATCCAATAGCCTACAATCCAGAAGATTAGCCAGCGTTTAATAGTTATTATTGCTGCCAGTTTGACTGCTGGCATAAAAGGTTAGATGACATTTAATGACCGGGAAATTACGTAGGTATATACGTAGTTTACCACCGATTTTCAACGGATCATATTATGAAAGCTGTCAAAGGGACTAATGGATAAGTTTTCGGCCAAAATGATAATACGATGTGTAAAGCCTTTATACGGACTGGCTAAGGCAGGCGTTTACTGGTTCCTAGTGTATCAGACGCAGTTTAAACCCAGGCTTAATATAAAGACTTTAACCTTTGAACCATACCTATTAATCACCAAGGGCAAAGACTTTAGTATCGTAGGTATATAAACAAATGATACCCTTTTTCCCCGTCGATAATGGTTTTGTAATGGCGAAATGAAGTGTTATCGAAAAGTTAAGTCTCTAAAAATATAAACCCGTTAAAACGTTGGCTAAAGGCATATAACTCGATTTGAATAAATCATTAATTCGTATTCATAGTATTAAGGCTAAGAGTACCTATATTATTCTACAGTAAAAGTGGCACGTTGTAAACTGAGCAATTATTAACAAAGCCAATAAGGGAAAATTATATAAATACCTAAAGTAAAGGGTACGTACAGCTTACATTATTACGTTATATTAACCGGAAACATTGTACGACCTTTTCATCGCAATACAGGCACAAGATCCGAAAAACGAAAACTCGAATAAATTGAATAAGCGGATTAAGTAACAAATAGATCACGTGAAAAGAGGAATTAACATGGTCTCTGTGGATCTAACGAAGGCGATGTTAATAATTATTATGAACTGGTTATTTTCCAACAATACTAACCTTACCTCGTCAATCGGCTTCCTAATAATGCTTATCAATAAGGATAGGTTAAACAGGCAATTTACGATCACTGGGAACCTTGTATACTGGATATCTGTTAAGTATGAGTGTATAACCCGGAGTCTATTAGTTTCGGAAGTCTACGATATAATAGCAAGGTTTAATATTGACATAGTGACTAACGGTACAATAAGTCTTATTACAAAACAACTGAGATTACCACCTATACCTGTGATAATATATACCGACTTCTGGAGCCTTTACGAATACCCGTTAAAACTTGGCATAACCAATAAAAAACGACTAATAATAGATGTAATAACTTTAAGGGAAGCATACGAAGCCCGGAAAATCGATAAGTTTCGGTGGATTAACGGCAAAGATAACCTTACTAATACCATAACCAAAGCTATCCCTAATAGCACCCTAGAAAGGTTTGTAAATGGCAATACGTTAACTATAGGAATCGAGGGATACATGGACCGCCCGGCACGTAACGTGGAGGAATAGGGTTACCCTAACAAATTGGAAGACTGCTAGAGCAATGGCAACGATAGCAAAGCTGGTAATGCTAATAAATTAAGCTACTGGCAAAAGGTACACAAGTGGTAGCATACCTGATTTGCACAAATCTATGGCGAAAAATCTGTGCACGGGATTTGAGGAACAGAGGTCTCGGAAGGGTGGAGCAAAAGGGCTACAAGGGGCCATAATTGAGGTTGTTTCCAGTACAGATTAACCGGAATTGACAGGGGTTTGGCTTGTTGTTAGCTTGTGGATTAAGGAGGGAATTCAAAGGTTACTACCAATAGATAGTAGGCCACGCTGGCATACAGGTACAAAACAAAAAGCCGCCAGTGTTAGAATAACAGTCAAGTGCAATACAGTTAAGTTAACTTAACTTATAGTAAGGTTGATTGTACGTACTACAGATTGACTGCAGTTTGTAGAATTTAAATACACTGCACTGCAAGTGCAGGATAGTATATGCCTACTTCAAAGTGGGGCACAAGCCAAAGCGTTTGGCCATACAAATCAGTGTGCAGACCGGCTAGCGGTCTGCTAAACTTAGAACTTACACACATCAATCAATAATATCAACGCAACACCAGTTACTTCAACCACAGTGATTCGAATCGACTACGTTGCAACGATAAAGGCCTACCAACAGATCTTGTAATTGAAATCCTTATCGTTTTTTTTTAATATAAACTTAAATTTTTAGGGGGTTTAGGTATACGTATAATAGTAGTGATAAAGTCATTTAATAGTTTTAAGGGTAGAGTATTTCACGGTTCTATATCTTACGGACTTTAGAACGTTGTATAGCCCATTAATGGCTAGGTAGTTAAAACGCTGGTGTAATTAACGTATTTCCAGTTTCGTCCGATTTAACACCATTATTTCTGGGCTTTAAAAATAAAACCATAGATGCCCTTACTTAAAGGCAAAGGAAAACCTTTAGCTGTTTTTAACCAGTTCGTTTACGTTAATGTCAACGTTAACGCCGAAGGTCTTTATATCCTCCAAGTAAAGAAGAAAAGGGGTAAAAACATAAGGATATAAAGGTTAATTATTTTCAAACCAGTTTAAACTACCGTTATTTATAGTAACAATAGTTATTCGCCTAATTTAAAGCCAATTTTAGCTTTACTAGTATTGTGGTAATTAAGCTTAGTAGTTATAGTACTTTCCGTCCGTAATATCACGTATTACGAATAGTCTTTTGTTAAATACCATATTTCCCTTGTATTTGATATAATATATAGAAACGTATGGTCTACGTAACGGTCGCGAAGGTTAAAGGTGTGTAAGGGTTTAGGGGTTTGGTTAGAGTAAAGGTAAGGGTTCTCACTACTTAAACGATATAAGAAAGCGTAATTGACTAGTTATTAAGCCACGTTAGGAGAAATATCTTTATGCTATTTAATTGGTTTAAGGTTATTATAACCGTTAATTAGATCGTTTCCCTCGAAGTTTTCGATTTAATTCAAGTAATCATGTTGAAAAGTGGTAGGGTATCAGATGTAATATATTATCTTTCTGTTGTTTTATTTTGCGGGGGGGTGTCGAGTTAACTAGCAGTTAGACTTACTACAGATTTAATATCTTTTACCATTATTACGACGATATTGCTTGCGGTTAGCATTTCTACCTAAATCTTAGCTTTATTAGCGTTATCGTATTTGTTACCTCTAGTTTGTCACCGGTAGGCTAAGCCTTATGCGCTAAGAGCGTCTATAACTATATTTGCGGTCAACGGAATTAACTATCGTAAGGTTTTCTTTATTTACGTTAGAGAAGTTTCCGGTTCAGGGGTATATACTAAGTGAGTTTGATATACGCGTTATTATGATGGTAAACGAGAAACGTAACTAATTAAAAAAGCCTTCGTAAGTGGTATTTAGGCGTTATAAAACGTATTCGAACTCGTTAACACCCGTAACTGTTACCTGTACCTGCTCACAAAGTATAGCTTTATTAACATAAGCTTTCTACATTGATTTTTAGCATAGTATTAACTTGTCGATTATCTGGTTAAGTATATCTATCCATCGGTATTTCCTCCTCTTTTTTTCTTAGCTATTATTGTTTTTCACCTCGTAGTAGCTCAATCTGCATAATATTGCGTAAGGTGGACGTTGTATTCGAAATGGCTCTTTATACTATCGTAAATCTCGCGAAATGTAGTAGTTCGTAAAGGGACGATTAGATAATAGTCCCTAATATACCTTGTGAGGATTTCGGGGAATAGTAAGTTAAAACCTGAAGGGGGAACCTCTATTTACTTGTAAATATTTAAAAAGGATATTATCTTGGTATTGAGGAGGTTGTAGAGCTTTCCTTTATATTTCTTTACGTTATTTCAAATCTTCACGAAGTCTGTAAGTAGCTTGTAATTCATATTAACTATTCTAACAGATCTTGGGGAAAGGTTACGATAGTTATTCCAGTCTGAATTAGTGTTTCCTAGCAATTTAAGCTTTAAAGCTTCCGAGGCACAGTATTGGGGGTAATTACTAGTCGCCTGGCCCGAGGTGTAAAGTCCTATGGTAGGACTTGTAGTAGGCTTTCGTATATAGGCAAACTTAAAGGGGGAAAGTTCTTAAGGAGCCTGTCAATTGAATTGCTGAAGGATGATAGGTACTAAAATGTTTTGTGAGGCTTAACGATCCTGCTTAATCAACTTATTTAAAGCGTTAACGTCGATACCTTTGACCGTATTTACGGCCCTTACTTTACGTACTTTGCCACCGCTAAGGGTGTATTCCGCGTTATCACGTAGAATTGTTAGGCTACCAAATAGGTTAACAAGTTCCTTACCACTAACGCGTAAAGAGGCTTAACTTAGCTAAGAGTAAGTGGGAGGTCCTTTGAATCGCGTATAAGGGCGGTAAGGTTCCTTAACTCTCTTCTCTTTAGGGTATATTTCTTACGGGTGTTCTTCCAGTTGAGTTAGTTCAAAAAGGGCTTTTGTCAACTTGGTAGGGCTCCTTTTAACACCTAGATCCCTTGGCATTTAAGTTTAGCTCTTAGTTTGGATTTAATACCTTTTTGAATCTTTTTCCACATATTAATAGTCTAGTTGCCGAAAAGGTTACGAAAGTTTCGGAAGGCGTGGTCGCCGCGGTTAAGTATTTCGCCGCCGTTTTTTTTCATCGATATAGTAGCTGACGTAGTTAACTAAATGATTTTCTGTTAAGTTTTCGTCGATATCCTGTCCCTATAGATCTTTATTGTAATGCTTTAATAAGATGGATTGTTATGACCCAATAACTGCAGGTTATACCAGCAGCGGCCCACAGCACTAATGAAGGAAATCAGTTGGACACAGCCTGACGGCAGGCATCTGGTCCCATAGACCCCCCAGGGTTAGGGTCGTTAGGGACCTACTCGGCACACCGAGAACCAGAGACTGGATATGTTGGATATGCTATATATCCAAATGATACAGTCTGGATATGTTGGATCGCGCACATATCCAACATATCCCACGCCACCACGTCAACTAAAGGAACTAGATATAAGGACGTGGTCATCACCACGTTAGGTAGCTTCATTAGATAGTTCTTCAGTTGTCAATCTAAGTATTTAGTCTCAGTATATTCTGAATAGCCTCACGGTTTTTAATCATTACTTACATGGTTGCAATATTGTTCACTCAGCACCTCTGCTACCTTCTTAATAACATAAACCCTCTGGCACCTTCTATATACTCACGGGTATTTAGTGTGATCATTACATGGATTCCAAGGCGTTAATACCCTTTTAAATCTTTGTGGTAGGTGTTATCTTAAGGTTTAGGCTTTTATAGGACGTGTAGAACGTGGGATTTGATGGTTTTGGACGTAATATCACGTGGGAACTTGGCGACTTGACGTTAGGTCGCGCGGCGTGGCTTTTTTAGCGAGACTTGACGATTCTCAGTGTTTTCGCTTAAGATAGCCATCTTGGTAATTGAATTAGCGTGGAAAAGTGGAGAGAAAAAAAGTGAAGGCAAAATTTTGGTGTAAAGGGTAAGGTCGAAGGTCGTTATTAGTGGTAAAAGACGAAGGTTATTTGTTGTTTAGGTCGTGGAACTTAATCGTTTTTCTTATAGTAGTAACACCCGTAGTAATACTAACTTAGCCGTTTGCCAACTTGCCGAACTTTAAGACTTCGGTAAGTTAATCTCAACATCTTTAAGAAAAGTCAATGAAGATTTCTTAGTGTTTTCAATAAAGATACCGTCGCTAACTCTGGTCTACCGTAAAGACTAACGTAGTCCAAAGGTCTTCTTTATGTACTTCCGTAGAGACTGATACAGTAGTAAAAGCCTTTCGCAAAAATCTTTCCTCTATCCTAGCTGTCGTTTAACGTAAAGCGTAACAACCTAAAAATAGCTTCTTCCTTTACTTAGCTAATCTGTGCTTAACCCAATAAGAACTGATCAGTATTGGTAGGGTCTTAGATCGTTATAACGTTGTCGATTTGATGGGTCAAAGTAACAGTAGTATTGTATTAGTCAAGTGGTGGATGCATTGTTCTAAGTTTGGCAGACCACTAGCTGGTTTGCATAGTAATTTGTATGGCGAATTGCGTGGCCCATTCCCTAGTGCGAAATGAAGCGTACTGCACTCGACTTACACCCAATACGGTAAGTCCACGAACAATACACTCAAATTGCAGTATAGTTAAATTTACTGTAAATAAAGTTGACCTACTGCACTGCATGTAATATTATTCCAACAGTAATGGTATTAAACTTAACGAAGTTAAAATACGATAATTACACCGGCATTTGAACCACACATCCCCCTAATAGGCTATATAAAGTCTTAAAATCTGTAGTGTAAAAATATATTGAATAATTTGCCTTCCAATTTATCGAAAAGATTTTGAACACTATTAAATATATACCTAATTCTCTGGAATATTTAAGTTAACATTAAAAAAACGATAAGAACTTTAATTACGAGGATTTTATTAAGATGGTTTACTTGAATAATAAGCATTTTTTTTAAGTCGTTAACTCCATAACCTTTTTTTACGAAGTCAAGTTTTTAAAGTTCCTTTCGGTAAAGGTTAGGTGGAAAATGCTAAGGATATTTTAAGTAGACACGTACTTGAGCTTACTTAATGTTTTTGTTTACAGTTCTGGTATTAAATTTAAGATGGTGGAGTTTTGGAGAAATGCTAAAATAATGGGTATCTAGTGTAAATAGGTACCTATGAAGGCTTACTGGAGTATTAGGAAGGTTAAAAGGGTATATAAACTACTTCGACGAGTGTATAATATTTTCTACGTTAAAGATTGGAAGTTTCAAGGGTTTGGAGACATGTTTTTAAGTGGCGGTAAAAGGTTTAAATGATATTATAAGCTCTAATGGCCTAATACTAACGCTGTCAATCTTGAGAGCGTACCCACGCCTAACGATTAATTTTTTACTATTAGTAAGCACCTCAAAATAAGCTGAAACCTACGGTAAAGTATTAAAGGAAATGCGAAAGGAATTGGTACGCCACCAAGTTGATAACGCCCTTGATAATAGGAACGGATTTAAAATTATCGATGTACTTCTTTAACCGTTGTAAAGTGAAGTCCTTGTGTGGCGGGAGCCGGGTAAATGAAAGGGCTTGTACAAAAATCTAAATATCGCCAATTTTAAAGTAATTATTGAAATTGCTGACGGCTTTGTAACGCTTCGTACCACTTATGTTAAGCTTTATATTATGGTAATTTATGATAAAGACCTTTAAGTCAAACGATCGAGTTCATACGAACCTCTTTTACAAGTTATCAATAAGATGATGAATCGCCGTAAGCGCGGACGACACCCGAAAAAAAAAAACGTTAAAAAGAAAGAATACACAACGGGTCGTATTTATAATACTGTTTGGGTAAATATGAAAGAAAAGGATAATAAAGACTTGATATTAAAGCTTTAAACGCAAGATATTATTAAGACTTTTGGTGGATATTTTAAGAACAATGATAAGGTCAAGATTAACAGCCTATCAATCTGAGAAGTCGCATAATTCGTATTGAAAGCCGACTTTAACCTTTAAAACCTAAATATTACGATTTTAAAGTCAGGGGTTATTTACGGGGATAAAGGTAAGATTACGAGATGGCTATACGTAAAGTTATGTTTAATCGACTAAGTATAAGGTAATGAAGGTAAATAATAAATATTTACGTAATCTCCGACGATTTGAAAGATAAGTTAATGTTTAATGGTCGTTTTAATATTAAGCTTACTAATTAAAACTACAAGTAAGTTTTCATTTAATAGCTAAAATATAACGTAAGTATATACGTAGTTAGTAACCGATTTACAACAGATATCATTACTAGAATTTCTGTGGAAGCTACATACCATTTACCTTTCGGAAACAGTCATACGATATATTAAGCCTTTGTACGAATTAGCCAAAACAGGTGTTTTTTTGGTTTCTAATTTAGTAATCGTTTTTTAAATTATGATTAGGCATAAAGTTTTTAACATACGATTCGTATTTGTTGATGATTTTAGAAAAGGACTTCGGCTTGGTAGGTATATGGATTAATGATATCCTTTTCGCTAAAACGGCTGGATTTATGGTATCGGAATAACAGACGATTAGAGAATTTAAGTTTTAGAATTGTAAGCTGATTACGACATTGGCAAGAGTTAATTAACTTGGTTTTAACGGATCGTTAATTCGTATACTTAGTGATAATACCGGTTTTATCTTTCGTCAAAAAAGTTAAGGCGTTGACTTGACTATAATCGACAAGGTTAATATAGCTAAAGCTTAATGATACCTGGAATAGCGTGCCTATAGCAGTTATATTGCCATCTTGTATTAACTAGAGGTATTTTACAACCTACTTATTGCGGTATAAGTATATAAATTAATAGATAATGACTTTGATCTGCTAAATTAAAAGCTTGAATAACAGATATAAAATTTAAATTGAAGTATTAATATAATTTCAATGGACCTATTCAGAGCTAAATTAATAGTTTTTACGGATAGGTATTTGCAAATAACACCGGCCTATCTTTACAAATTGGCTTTCTCATAACCGTTATTAATGAAACCAGGCGGAAGGAGAAATTCAGTATTATTGGTAGCCTAATCTATTGAATCTTCATTACATGTAAAAGGATCATACGCAACGTACTAACTTTAGAGGTTTACGGTATAATGGTAGATTTTAATGTAGATATGGTACTGTAGAAAACCTTCAACGTTATTACTAGGTAGCTAAAGATTATTCCTATTCCTATGGTAATTTGTATCAACTCGAAAAGCCTGTTTGTATGCGTTTCGAAGCTCGGAACCACTAGCGAAAAAAAAACTGATCATCGACATAATAAAACTTTGCGAAGCTTATAAAGGCAGAAAAATTGATGAGTTTCGGTATATTAATAGAAAACATAATCCTTCTAACGCTATAATAAAAGCATCACTAAATAAGGCACTTAAAGGTTTGTAAATAGTAATAGAATGTATATATATATTAGGAGTTACATTAATAGGCCGACTGGTAAGGATAAATTACGTGGTAGCGTTTAGGGATATATTAGCGAAGTGAAAGAATGTTAGAGAACTAACGATATCGACTTGTTGAATTAGTATAATTGAAAAGTTTGCATAGACCCGTGGAGGAAAAACCTTTTATTGGAATCGGTAAAGTCGAGCTTTGGAGACGTAGGGTAATCAACGTAAATTGGGGTTAATTTAAATATAAATGTGTGTAATTCGATATGAAAGTTAATTGGAATTAACAGGGGTTTGGCTAATTAACGAGGTCGTAATTCAGCGTTTACCGGAAAAGATTGGTTAACCATACTAACATGTACATACAAACTAAAAAGCTGTCCGTATTGGAATAGTAGTATTTTCAGTGCAGTAGGTTAAATTTACTATAAGTAAAGTTGATTAAACTGACTGCAAGTTGAGTGTATTGTTTTGTGTGGGCCTACTATATTGGCGACATGTCAAGTACAGTATGCGCCCACTTCACACTAGCGCACGGTCCAATAAATTGGCTACACAAATTACTACGCAAACCAGTTAGCAGTCTACTAAACCTATACCAATATATCTACCACTTGAACACGTAATACTACTGTTACTTCGACCAATCGAATAGAAAACGTTGCAACATCTAAAGCTCTACCAACAACCATAACATTATATAAACCCATATAATATAACTGCTGGTAGGTCTTTGGATATTTCACTGTATTTCGATTCAAATATTAGTTAAAGTAATAAGTGGTATTACATTGTTTAAGTAGTATATATAAATTTTTAAGTTTAATAAGCTGCTAGTTGGCTTATATTTTGGTTTGTATGGCCTGAGACGTAGCTCAGCCACAGGTCAAATGAGGTACAACGCAATTAACCTGTGATTATAATGATCATTTGTTAAATTAGTATTATTAATTTTTCTTATAGTTACAGTACGTTTTACAATATAAACTTTTGGTGACGATAATCATTTTCTTTTTCCTTTTCATATTATTTGTATAACATTATTATTTCCCATTATTTTCAATTCTATAAATGAATACTTTAACACATATAAAGATTCATTTTAATTCACGTTAATATCCATATAATAGTCTTCAAGTTTTCTAAAATCACTTAGCTTCCACTTATCCGCTTATCCAATATCTTAATTATGATTTAGTATTTTATCCCTACTTGATAACTTATTCATTCAATCAGTAATCTGAATATTCAGTCTAGTAGTATATACAAAAATTACGAGTGTTTCATTTGATGTAGCTTTCGTTATAATATTGAACAGGTTATATTTACCATGGATTTATCCAAGTTTGTTTAACATTTTTTTTGTAGTTTTTAAAAAAGCTATCACGTCGATCAATAAATTTTTTAATTGCTGATTCCTAACTGAAAAATATACTTGAGTAGGCTTAGAAAATTGATATAAATAACAATTAGGATCGATGGTATTTTCAACTTATTAGTAAGTATATTAAATGTTTTCCATGTGAAAATACGTATATTAAAGTTTTTTATTATATCATAGATTCATGAAGTCAATTAGCTTGAGATAATTCATTTATATTCGATATTTAAATAGTGGACGATGTTTCTAGTGATATATAATTATGTTTTTTTGCGATTGTCCATGTTCACTATGATTATGAGACATTAAATATGCGATAACAGATTAAGATTACTAGCAAAAAAAAAACCGTATGTAAACATGATTAAATTTTAAATTCATAAATTCATAGGAACTATATTGTTTCCTCTGTTGAAATTGTGTATTTATCACTTCAGACATTTCTTTGAAGGATTGTTCCTTTTTCAAATTAGGGCTTACGCTTACCCAACAACTGATAAGTTATATAATATCTCTTTCTGGTAAAACTTTGTAATTTAATTGTTACAGGAGAGTTTTTTGATATAAAGCTAGGTTTTAGCAACGTTATTTTTGGCAATGTTAGTTGAGTAAGCATCTTATTACCTTCAATGAAAACTGAGATATACTTTACCGGTATTACTATTATTATAAAATAGATTGACGATTTGTTCAAGTTTAAGTAACATCATAACAATACAACTTCGAATTATCAATAATGAATTAGATTAGTATCATAATATTATTAGTTTGAACGAAAGGTGTATCGTTGATTCACATGTTAACGGTATTGAAATATTCATCAGTTACTGATGAGATTAATAAATACGGATAATAAGTTCAAGATTTTATGCTTAATTTATATGTTAAATTTATTTAATTCGTTAAAACCCAATACATAAATATTTTAACTAATCCATATTGTTATGGACCAAGGCTATTGGCCATTGAGGCTATAGGTCACGTGACTGTGAACGTAACTGGATGTGCAATACCTGGTCCAAGCGCGGTCCGAGCGCGGTTTGCGGACATCACATATGAGGGCACGTAATGTACCATGTATGGACTATACATATAAGTCCTATACAAAGAACCTTTGCAATCTTCTCTAGTTTTCCTTAATATTTCAATTATTACCTCTAATGAATACTGACTTTGTGTACCTTAATAAATCGGATTATAATATATAATTGATATTTTTTATTTTCAAAAGAGATATTTCTTATAATAACGAATGAATGGTGAATATTGATAGTTTTACGCTATACTTCAACGCTATTAAGAAGGATAAGCCGTCAGCGAATATCGAGTTCTCTACCTTTATAAATAAACTTTCTACCTCTTCGGAGCCGACTTGAACCTATATATCTCGTTTATAAAAGAACGTAAACTATATCGCGTTTATATTAAAGTAAATATAATAGCACATTTATTCGATTTTTGTATTCGATCCAGACGTTATATATCTCTTTACGTCTGATTTAGACCAGGTTATTGCTTAAATTTCATAACTTAAAGCCGATCTGGCAATTACTAGAATTAATTTTTTAACATTTATGAGTAACTGGAAACGATAGGGTAAATTGAAATTCGATAAATTAACTTTTACTTAGATGTAAATACGCTAAATAATCGGGTTTATACTAAATACGGATAAGATGTGAATTGAAAAAGACCTATACGCATTTCTTTAAGTATATGGTTATTATATGCCAGTTATTCAACAAGTTATTACGGTATATTACGATGTAAAAGGGTATAAGGGAATATATAATACGAGTGTTGGAATAATATTACAAGCAGTGCAGTAAGTCAACTTTACTTACAGTAAAGTTCACTGTACCGTAAGTGTACTGCTTTATGAAGACTTACCGCATTCGGCGTTAGTTGAGTGCAGTACGCTACACTTCACTTTAGGGTACAGGCCAAGCAATTGGCCATACAAATTACAGTGCAGACCGGCTAACGGTCTGCTAAACCTAGAACAATACATCCACCAGCTGACCATGCAATACTACTGTTACTTCGAAGACCAATCGAATCCACAATGTTGCAACGTCTAAAGCCTACCAATAACGAGAAAAATTCTCGATTATATGAAAGCTATTTTTAACGACCCTTACTGCGTAGATAAAACTTCAATCAAATTAAAAAGATTATTCATAAACGATAAACACTTATAAGTATCGTTCGCTCTTAAATTCGAAGCGGTATTATTTTGAATAAACGATTTACACTAACCGTTAACCGTTAAATGTAATTACCTTCGTTCCCGCATTTCCCTACGTATTCGAAAGAAGTTTATTACGGTAAGCGTTAACCATATTAATTATATAGTGGCTTTGATCAAATACCGCGAACTCGCTATAGAATAAGTTTTTTAACTTAAACCGACTTTTTTCTCGACAGCTATCGGGCCCAGTATAAATACCGCAACCGGATGAAAATATGGTTATAACGGGTGTTTACTCCGTTTGAATGTCCTCGTCGAAAGGCCGCGGTAATCGCGGTCGGCTACCTTAACAAGCCTGTTTAACATAAGTTTAAAACCAAAGACACCGAGCGATGTGGGTAATGGCGAAGGAGCGTCGGGCCATACAAACTATTAGACGTTACCTATGTTATAACTTTTCGAATTACCTTTAACGGTGTTATAAACTTCAACCAACTTTTCCTCCAACGCAAATATATACGGTTTAAGTTGAAAAGGTAAATATTAGTTTCCGATTATCAGCTATGGGAGAAGCCTCACTCCTAAACGCAATCCCGTTTAAAAGTTATATAAAATTACCGACATAATTGTAAAATTCAGTAAAGAAGAGCTTGATTTAATTGAAATACGTATAAATAGGTATCTATTCCCTATTCCTATACTTTTCATTAATACTTACTTTCTAAATACCAAGGTCGAGTTAGCCTATTATTGTTATTGAATTAGAGGTATAATTTTGATGTAACGATTGAAAACAATTCACTTATTATATTTTCGAAATTTACGAATAGTATTAGGGTTACAGAGGAAAATCCGTATTAGGTATATAGCCAAATTTCGCGTAGATGTTAATGAATAGACAAACTCGATATATATATTATTTTCGGAATGACGTAAAATATTATATTCCGTATATTACAATTACGATATAAATAAGTTATATTAGACGTTGATGCAAATCGCTTGGTAATTCATAGCTAGGAAGGGTTAGTGGTCGATATAATAATATAACGATCTATGTTGAAGAGAATTCAGGGTATTATAATTTTTTATTAGTCTAACGACCTGGTTTTAACGGGCGGTATAAATACGAGTTATCAGTAATAATAAGCTTTAGTTATGAGTCATTACAAAATAACAAGGATTTTGTAATTGATGGTGCTAACAGTTATGAAATAAAATGACAATTGATCCCGTCTCCCTCCTGAATTGATGAAATTCCAAGATTTGTTTAATAAGGAAAAGGTAATGACTTTGACCCGGTATTAGGGGAAGCTCAACTATCTCATTTAGATGAAACCTAATGTGAACGTATTTTTACCGGACAACCCATAAAATCCGTTATACTCAATATTACGAAATCGGGGTTTTAAGTTTTAATGTTAGGTTACCTAGTTAATAAAAAAGGGTTATGTTTGAATAAGTTTTTTATTGGCCGTAGCGTCGGTATTATTAGTTTTCAAACGGGGGAAGTGGTAAAAATCATTTATCAATTTTCGGTTTTTAAATAAAATCAGCAAATAAAATCGTTTTCCCTCACCTTTAATTGATGAAACTATACACGTATTACTTAAATCAACGTAATTTTCAAAATTCAATATTCGAGCTGTTTTTTACCGTATCCAGATTACTCTCTGATAAAAGGAATTACCGGCTTTTCGTCTTCGTTTCAACTCATTCGAATAGTTGGTTACTCTTTTTAAGCTAATAAAATTGTTAACAATGTTTTGATGTTATATTAATTATATAATAGCGGATAATTTGGATAATTTCACTACGGCTTACCTTAACAACCCTCTAGGCCTTTCTTCCAGTGCCAAACAAGACTATATAACAGAGGTTCATGTAGTTTTGGAACGCCTTCGCGACGTCAGGTTGAACCTAAGCCTCAAAAAAAGGGATTTCATGGTAAAGGAGGTAAAATACCTTATTTTTGGTAGGGCTTTAGACGTTACAACGTTGTTGATTCGATTGGTCGAAGTAACAGTAGTATTGCCTTAGTCAAGTAGTGGATATATTGTTCTAGATTTGATAGACCGCTAGCCGGTCTGCGTAGTAATTTCTATAGCTAATTGCTTGGTCTATGCTCTAGTGTAAAGTGGGCGCATACTGTACTTGCTTTGCAGCCAATACAGTAGGCCGATACAAAACAATACACTCAACTTACAGTCAGCATAGTCAACTTTACTGTAAATAAAGTTGATCCACTTCACTATAAATACTACCATTCCAGCACTTATTTTATTATAATAGCTGGCGTAGGTATTCAGACTGTTTAAAAATAAAAGGCTTTACTCATTATTCGGAAAGTTATGAATTTCTTAGGCTTTATCAACTTTTATCAAAATTTTATTAGCAATTTTTCCGAATGAGCTAATTATTTTATTGGAATTATAAAGCAGGGAATCTGATAAGTTAAGACGAATCGAAAAGAATAAATTTTAGACGTTAAAACAGGTCCTTATTAAAACCCAAATCGGCGAAAGGTAGTCAAAAGCGATTATTTGGGGATAATTTCAAAAATGTTCATTATACAAAGAAAATAAAAACGGTATCTATAAGCCGGTTACGTCGTATTGTTTCACATGATTATTGAACGTGAAACGTGATTACACTATCCAAGATGAAGAACCTTTCTCGATAATATCCTTCTTAAAACTATAGTTATAGAAATTACATAATATGTGTATTTAGGTTATTATCCTAACGGATTATAGGAAATTATAATTTTTTTACACCGTTTGATTTTGGAACTTTAGGCTTATTAGGTCAAAATTCTTACGTATTTCCAATATTACTTAAGTTAACGTCTTATAACCTAAAGCGTTTATCCAGATTTATTCATTCGCAGGTCATAGGATAAATCCAATGTTAAGGAACGCCGTACCCAATCTTCCTACCTATTTTTACAATTGAATGGAGTAAAATAACGATAAACTTATATATCGTGAAAACGTATATTACGGCGGGGTATACGGATAAATTCGTTAAAACAAATATTAGGTAGTACATCTCCATAATATACGCCTAAAAGGCGAACAGAATGACACTAAGACGTCGAGGGTTACAATACTACCTCGAGCCCGGCACGCGTTAATACCGCCAACTTCTATAATTCCGGGTAATCACTTCATTTTTGGGTCGAGTACCTCAATAAAGTTGTAAAATCAAGGGATAATAAACAACTTCTTATATTTAATTCGATTATTTACAGTTATTAAAATTTCTAAACGTTTCCCAGTTAAAATAAAATACTCGGTACAAATTATTGATTATAATATCAATTCGAAAACTTCGTCGTATCACATTAATCATTTATACCAACAAAAATAAAAATCATGAATAACGAAAATCTTACAATAAACCTACAACTCGCCTATTATAAAACATCCGTGTAAAAACGTTATATTTCGTGATTTTCAACGGGATTATGATTCAAGTGGGATGATTGATAATATTTAACGTTGATATTAAATATATACGTAATATGACAATATAAAATCTCATCGTAACTTATTATAATACCGTCTTTGAACCCTTTTTATCCCAAATTATACCCAATTTTACATCTTTGTTGTATTTATGGCAAACTACCGATACCAGATAACGATATACGGTATTTATTAATTCGTATAAATCTAGTTATGAAATTCGTTTAATTCAATATAATATAATTTATAAGAGTCTAACCATCTACGCAACGTTTTCAGGATATATAATAGCAATTTTATAAATTTCCCGTCTCTATTATTAAAGATAGCTATTCTTACTGAAAAATAACTTTTAAAACAATTTGATACTTTTGAATAAGTATTAAGCAAATTTTATCGACGATATACAATTGATAAACGAATAACGGTGTCGAACCGATGATTAAAAGAGTTCTAAGTATTTATGAATTATTATCGCTTTTTCTCAATTGAATTAAACATTATATGGTCGAATTTAGCATTTAGTATTAAATAACGAAAGGTTAACGGTTACTGGGTTAAATACGAATCAACTAATTAATAAATATAAAATATCCCTTATCTTCAAGATAAAGAGGGATATAAAGTCGATAATTAATATAAATTATTATCGTTCGATTTACGAATTTAAAATAAAACGCTTGTAAATGGTTTTGTGTTTTTTTTAAAAATATATACTTGGAAAGATTCATTAACTTGAGCCAGTGGTAAATTCCGAAAGTTATTCGTGAAACTCGATATTTTCGATAAATTTATTAACAATACTCTCATTAACATATCACTCTTTTTCGATGTATCCGAGAAGTACAATGAATAGGATATCTGGTCTTAACTTACTGATAAAGGTTTCATAACCTTCGTATCCAACATAACGATGATAATGACAACGAAAATTATACTGGTGATAATAATAAAGACAACGGTACCCGCGACGAATTTAATGACACAGAGATAAGCAAAATTTCAACCTTATGCTCGCATGCAATAACTAAAGGGGTACTATTGGTAGAATTTTATCGTTGCAATGTAGTCGATTTGAATCGTGGTCAAAGTAACTGGTATATTGCATCAAAAGTGGTGATATGTTACTTCTAAGTTTAGCATACTGCTAGCTGGTTTGCATACTAATTTGTATAGCCAATTGCTTTGGTCCATGCTCCAATCTGAAGTAGGCACCAACTACACTTGACTTATAGTTAATGCAGTCAATCTCACAAACTACAATCAATTTTCGGTCAGTACAATCAACTAACTATAAGTATAGTTGACTTAAATATAATGAAATTGACTTCTATTACAACAGATATTATAATAACAGATGTAAAAATTGTGCGAACTAGTCTAAAACAACACATTACCTGAGCAAACAAACCTGAAATTTTACGTTATAAAAATATGGTTTATATTTACGATACAATATGAATAATTATTCAATCCGAATTGAACTCTTAGATTCCGCCTAACGCCCAAATAATTCCGATATAAAAGCTTATATAGGCATTTACTCTATTACTACAGTCGCTTTATCGACTTTTCAAAAAACGTAACTTTTATATATAATCTCGTACACAACTTTGGACGACTTGAATTTGACCACATAACTTATCTATAATTCATTCATAGTTCCACGTTCGTAATCAATTTACTTTTTAATTTTGATATTTTTTTCAGCTCTTCAATAAATAGAAGTGGTAAGAATTACAATGTTATTGACGAATAACTTACGCAAATATTAAAATTACCGTGTATTTATTTTACCTGAATATTTTGATGAAATTACCCAACTTAGCACCGTTACCGAATTACAAACAATTTTCTTCATAACTTATTCAAAATTGAAGCTGTATAAATGTAAATGTCATATTAAAATTTATATTTTTCTACAATTGATATATAACATTATTTGGATTAAGTTATAAATAAAGCGAAAACAGGTAATTTACGTTATTCGGAAACATGCAATTCTCTTAGGACGAAGGTAAGGCCACTTTATATTGAAAAGGGGGTTAGTATTTCAACAAAAGTTTTCTCAAAGTATAAATATTACGGTTTTCTATATAATATTTTCATATGTACGTAATTACTCATAGATTACCACGCCACTTATGTTAAGTTCTGTAGGTTAAGTATTTAAGTCAACGTATAGAGAAGACAGTATAATATTCAAAGATAGTAATATAAAGATACAGGAGGGAGAAGAAGTTCCTAGAAAGTGCACGCCTTTGATGAGAGCTTAGATACCCTTATCTAAGCCCTAACCCCCTACTTTACACTCCGCTAATGTGATCCCGTACGTTTTATAATTATGTAAATATTTGTTTTGAATGATATATTCATATTGTTCATTTTTTTCTCGCTACTGTATTCCCAATTTAATCGTAATAGTGTTTTGTTTAGTAACGATAGTGTAATGTAAGTTGTAGTTCGTTTTAGAAAGGTGGTAAATTTTGGGAAGGTGTAACTATCAATATTTTTCGTTGTAAAGTTAGTAGAACGTGGTATATAGCCTTCGGTTTAGGTAAAAACTTTTTTTTCTCCTCTAATAACGTGTTACCGCTTTTGGGTAAGCTTTTAATTTACCATATTACGTTTTCTTGTTCAACTAACAAATCCAAATCATTTTATACAATATATCGTCTCGTAAACCACTAAATAAGTGGCGCTATATGGCGCGGTAACGTGCGCGCTTTACTAGGGCTGCTGCCGTCCTCATCGTACCCCTTTAAATTGTTAGTAGCCCCTCCTTGAATTTTCTTTTCTTAGCCGTTTCTATCCCCCTTCTTCGCTTCTCGATTCCCCTTCTCGTTAAGTTGTAGAAGTAGTAATAACATGAGAAAAAGGAGAAATAGCAGAAATAAGATCAAGAGGTTATCGACTTTACTTACTCGCCTCGGGTAAAAACTTCATCTTTACTCGTCGCGTCCATTAAACGCTATAATCGTATTATCGGCGAGCTATAACGGGATACGTAAAATCCGCCTTTTAAACCGTGATATATGTTAACGTTTAAATAAACGTAGCCGACTTAGTGCGGCGGATTCACTGTCTAGAGGCGCGTCTCGTTAGAGTACACCGCAAAGCCGCTTTAACACGTAAGGTGCTAAAACGCCGGACCAAGGTAAGCTCCCTTTTCCTTCCCATCCATACGTCTTACATACCCTACGTCGCTTCTGCCGCTGATGGTAAGTCGTTTGGCAAATGCCGTTAAAGTGGTGATGTATTCGTATATTGTTACCGTTACGAATGTGGCGGTAACGGATATACGCACGTCCCGGTAATACTAATTCCGTTCGCGAGCGTCTTTTTACGCGTCCGCCGTATTTACGATAAGTTATTTCTTTAATAATTAATTCAAAGTTTGGACTTATTTTTTGGTAGATATTAACAGGCGGTTTACTAAAACCTTTAACGTTATCACCACGTAACGCGCGAGTTTGTGCTTTTATTGTGTAGGTAAGTTCGACAACGTCTTTGCCTGGCGTTGCGAGGGAGGCGACCCGGTTTATCGTCCCTTAACTAAGGGTATATAACTTAAAGTATATTAGGCATCTATTTTTTTAAGGTGGCGACATCAGCAGTAATAACGATGATGACGACGACATTACTTCTTCCCCTTTTCATTTCCCCTTTTATAGCCATTATTTTCCTCGTTTTTATTATTTTCCGGTTATAAACCAGATTATGTATATATAATTGTATACAAAAATTTGATTTTTTGAAAAAATTGCAATGTAAATGATTCGTATTGGATTTAAAATTTCAAATATATAACATAAACAACAAATAGCAAATTTAACAAGTACAATAGATAGTATCATCAATGAATTGTCTATTTTAAACGTGAAATATATAATGTAAGTAGGTAGTAATAAATTTAAGGTGTGAGATAAGCGGTGAAAGTAATTAATAATAAAACCAATAGGGAAATATTAAGAAAAATTCGTAAAAAAGCAAAAGGAAACGTTGTTTATTTGGAGTTAAGTCGTACGACGCTTTGAGAAACGTAAACAAAGAGAATTTTTGTAGATATGAATGCTTCTAATACGTTATTTAGAGTGTTTTTGATTATTAGATCTGTTGGGTTTGAATTTTTATTACGTTATTTTTTTTTCTTTTCCTTTCTCGGTAATACTACCATTCCCGTAAAGTTATAATATTGATTATAAAGAGCTCTTTATTTATGATATCGAATTTGAGGACGTATTCGTAAAGAGAAAAAATTTCATATAAATTATTCGATGGAATTTTTTTTTAAAAAAAACTATAGTGATCTTTATCAGCATAGTAATACCGGAATCGATGACTTTAACTATTTTATTAATCTTTGAGGTTAAAACACTCCGTGTGATTTGTTTATATCTGGTTAAATTTCAATTAACAATATTATCATTTAGGATAAATCTGTTTCAGTTGAATGTTTTATTGCTCAATATTAATATAAACCCTATTTACAAGCTATAATCGCTATTATTTACAACAAACTATTAGTATATAATAAACAGCTTCGCAGTCTGTATATTAAGGGGTACGAAACTTAAATCATGTTTTGGTTTTCAGATTTACTATCTAAGGCGTTTATTCAATACCATGTATTCGTTATCAGATGTTTTTTTAAACATTAAGTAGCGATAAATATATGAAACACAGCTTTCAGTTATACGACCAATATAACCCAGGACTTAGGTATACATTCATATCGATATTCGCTAGCACGCATTAAATTAGTTATATTGATAGAGGTAATTTCATTGTAGTACCCATTTTATATAAACTTCAGAATCTAGTTTTAGAATGTGATTATTATACTATTAAAGTTCATTAGGAGGTATTTCGTTAGATATATCTTTAGTTTCGTTTTAAAGTTAGCATTTTAAAGTTTTGTATCTTACGATAAAGAAATTAGCGTATCATATAAGGTAAGTATATGGTTAATTTACATTGTAATAATTGCAAGTCTTATTGATTAAGGTGTAAAAAACAGTAAAGAAAGGTCAAAGGTGGAGCTGATTATTTGGAGGAATATTTTATGATGTTCTTGGTATTTATTAAATTGGTATGTATCAGGTTTGGCGAAGCCATAACAAGGTTTCCAGATATGTAACAATATTTGAAACGGGTAGTGTTTTCGAAGCTCCACAAGCATGTGTATATGAACATATAGTTTAAGGTATTTCTACGATTATGTGTACGTTTACGTAATATTTAGAAGTTATAAACGCAAGTTATAGGGTTTACGGAGAGAAACAATAAACACTATAATACAAAAACAGCTCGCTTTTTGTGAAGTGGGCGATTAAGTTATAATGTTTTTTTTATATTCGTTATTATACCTTCTTACTACAAGTTTTCTCTTTTTAGAATGTTTTCCAATACTATGTTTTTCAATTTGTGAATAAATTTCATTGAAAATTTTTGTTGCGGTCATGAATCGTTAGATTCAATATTTTAAAATAAAAAACGTTTTGCTCGATTAAAGCAGATATTTCCTTTGGGGTCATATCCTCAAAAGTTTTACCTAGGGAGTTAATAACGCCTTTATTATGGAGCTTTATACTTATATCCCGGTCCTTTGACTTTTTTTTAGGTAATGAAGGAGTACGAAATAAAAGTTTTGTGGTATCTTTTATATTTCGATATGAGTAGACGGTTACGTAGGCTTTTTTTTGTTAGATTACGGTAATTTTTCGGGTTTAGTGTTCTAGGTTAAATAAGAGTTACTGGAGGGTAAATAGGAGTTAACGGGGTGGTGTTCAATTATTTTTAGGCGTTGGGTAGTTGTTGTTACTTAGTTAATAATGTTTTAGGGTTTTCTTTTACATTCATCTTTTTATACTCTTTTACAATCGTTTAACAAAAAGAATCAGTACCGTTCGGTAAGTCGATAAATACATCGTGTCCCTTAATACCGTAGATTTTTCAAATGTTAGTCCATCTTTTTTTATACGAGGACCTTAGATTCTAATGGCAGCTTTAGAACATTCATTTCCTGCGAACCTTTTTCTATTTACAAATACTTTAAGATATTACTTCTAACCTTAGGAAAATGTAGGGCCGTTTTCACTTTCGTTACAAAGTTTGTTTTTTGAATCTTAGTTCTTGATGATATTGAATTCATATGAACTCTAAGGTAAGTACCAAATTTGAAAAGCGTGGGAATGAATTCACTTGGATTTAACATATTATTTACTGCGTCTAGACATATTTACAAGATGTATTTTTTTGTGTCTTCTCTCTAGCTTTTTCGAATACACTGTGTTTTTTTAATTGGTTATAATATATTTTACATTTACCGATGCCCTTATACGCCTTTAATGGTTTTTATTTACATTCGTTATCGATTATGCTGTCCTTGGTTTGCCATTCAATGTAGTCGAAAATAGTTTTGATACTATAAGTAATTTAATTCGACGGTTTAGGACCAATGTTCTTTTAGTAGTCGAATAGAGCATTTTTGCTCTTCGTTGTTGAAGCGTTTCGTATAAATTTATCGATTAAAAAAGATCTTTCAATGTTAATTACATAATAGTCGGGTGATTGTTAAGCTATATAATATAGAAAATGATTTTGTAGTTAAAGTTAACATCAGTTAATAAATGAAATTTAAATTGTTGAATGCTTTGTAAATATAGTTAATACTAGTGATAAAACGGTTTTAAGGCTTCAAAAACACTTTTCCTATATTTATATAACTCTTTACGCGAAGTAATCGCAAAGGGCGTTTCATAATTTGATATTATAACCGTTGGTATAATATACATAGTTTTGACTGTATTAAATAAGTAACTTCGATAGTTCGTAGTTTTAGGAGAAACAAGAGGTATTCAAATTTTAATTTAAGCGGGATAAATACTTCAACCGAGACGCGGGTGAATTTTTTTATCGTATTTTTTACTCTAACAGCGAGCTTGTTTATATTAGCTGGCGAATGTAGGAATGATATTTTCAAGTTTATAATATAAAATTTAACCGGTTCTTATTATATCTTTAGTACTACTATACTGAGTTAAGGTTTTACATTTGTTGTTTAACATTTCTCAACGATTCTTTATTCAATCGAGTTGAAACTTGGGAAACTTTGTTGCGAGAGCGTCGATTTGCCTTTTTCCAGAGGTTGAGACTTCTGTCGAGTCGGTATTTAATATAATTCCCTAAAATCAGTTCTTATACTAATTAAATAGTACGAATTAGAACGTTATATTAACAATTAATACGCCGTTATCTTCATTTAAACCGACGTCGTATAAGAATGAAATATTTCATGAGTTTATAAATATACGTTTATATGTTTTTCCCTGGACTATTGTATAAATTTCGTCCTCTTCCGAATCGTTTTTCTCGAAAGTATATTTAGTTAAAATAGTGTCAAATTCGTCCTTGGTACCTTTGTAGTCGGCTACATAAATTTTCAAGTCTTCTTTCGTTTGGTATTTAGGTGGGTAATCGGTTTGAAATTGTCGTTTAATATGGATTTATTCGTGTATCGTATTGTTAGGGCTTTAGAAGTTGCAATGTTGTCGATTCGAGACGTGGTCAAAGTAACAGTATTATTGCAATGCTTAGGTGGTGGATGTATTGTTCTAGGCTTGGCAGACCGTTAGCCGGTCTGTGCGGTAATTTTTATGGACAATTGCTTGGCGTACGCCTTAGTGTAAAGTGAGCGCATACTGTACTAAACCTACAGTCAATACAGTGGACTCACAAAATAACACACTGAAATTGCAATTAATGTAGTTGACTTTACTATAAGTAAAGTTGATTTACTGTATTTTAATTATTACTATTTCAACACTGGTGGCTTTTTATTTTATATGCGTACGCTAGTATAGTCAACTAATTGTTTCCGGTTACCACTAAATTACCACCTCATTAATCAGTCAAACACTTACGAATTCCGCACCTCAATTAACACCAATTACCTTCATTTACTTGTTATGACCCAAGAATATCGGAGGGTCAGAAAACAGGTCAGTATAGGGCTAAGCCACTAAGAACCTGATGTCCAACACATCAGGTGGGGATATCTCTTATGTCAGCAACCTTAGGGCTAGGGTTACGCACTAAGGATCATTGAGATCATTTTTCGATCCAACAGATTCAGGATCATTGGGATCATGTTTCGATCCAACATGATCCAACACTGAAGGCGTATGAAGGATTAAGGATATAAGGACACGGTCAGCACCACATAGATAGTATTTCCTTCATAGCTCTTCAGTTGTCAATCTAAGTATTCAGTCTCAGTATATTCTGAATAGCCTCACGGCTTTTGATCATTACTTGCACGGTTGCGATATTGTTCACCCAGCACCTCTGCTACCTTCTTGATAACATAAACCCTCTGACACCTTCTATATACTCATAGGTATTTAGTGTGATCATTACATTACTGCACGGTTCCGAATTCTGACTTCATTAATTCCCATAAACAAATCTTTTGCCACTAACTTAGGTAAGCTACCAATTCAACTGTATCAATCAAATAAGTGGCTGGTTTCAATTTCATAACAGTTTTCCAGTTTTTCAGGGCACCCCTGTTTACTGGTATGTAACTTAATTCTGTCTGGTAACCTATTAATGTAGCTGTTATTACTTATATTAAACCTATTATCAATTACAAACCCCTCAAAGGCCTTATTAAGTAGCCATTTCATCATAGAATTTACAAAATTATCTTTGCTATTAACCCATCAGAATTCTTTAATCTCCCTCCTTTCATGAACTTTACACAGTATTATTTCATCGATTATTAAGCATTTTTCACTAATATTTTCAAATTTAGAAAAGCAATCGAATAAGTTTTTTGAGTTGGTACAAATTATTATGGTGCGACCCACGAATGTATGTTAAGTAGGTGCCAAATAGTGTTATCAATTGAGGTAATAAGGAAGACTAGAGGAGTTTGCAAAGGTCCTTAGTGCAGGACTTATATATACGGTCCATATACGATCCGTTACCTACCCTTATACGTAACGCCTGCGAAATACATACGGACCGCGCCTGTACCGGGGATTATATATCGCGTTACGTATAAATTTACGTAATTTATAAATTTAATAATCAATGGTATAAGTCCATAACATTTCCCCTCTTTCCTTTATTGAAAAACCGTTGAAACCACTGTATTCTACTAATTAAAAATAAGTATAAACCGTATTTATATAAAATGCGAATCGGGCGTAATCCGGGCGCGAGCCGTATAATGTTATTGCTAAGCCATAACTACGTGGTATAACGCGCCCCATAACGCGTTAAATAACGTATAAATCCTGCCGATCCTGGACCGCTTATATATATAAGAACGGCTCCCACCGTAACTCGCAACCCCTTTTTCCCTTTCCTTTATCAATCCGCTTTTTTTTACCTATTTCCGTCAAGTTACTATACATCCTCTCAAATTATAACTTTCCCTTTTAATCATCGTTATAAAATTTATTGTTTTATGATTTTGTTCTTGATAATAATCTACTCCCTATAATATAACCATTATTTTTGATGATTATGGTGTAAATTATAAAACCAACGACGTTTCTCATAATTATAATTTACCCCTTCATACAATATACCATTCATTTATACGTTAGTACCCTTATTGTTAACTATATTGCGTAACCCCCTCGCGTTATAAGTAAACTTATTATACTTAATGATAACGAAAATAAGGCTAAATACCCCCCCCTTATAAGTAAAGGATACTTACATATTTTATATCAATTGTTTGCTAAACTCCGAAGTGCCTTTGATTTATATCCGTATTTACTAAGGTTAAGGATACCGCGCTTCTTTTAAAGTATATAATAAAATAAGTTTAAAAATCAATTTTACCAAACACCCGAGTACTTATTAATCCCTTTTGTAATACATTTAGAAAAGAATTTGTTAACATATTCTCCTAGATTACGAGCTTCATTACGGCAGTATATTATAACTTCCCAAAATAGCTTTAATATCCTTTTGCCTATCCGTAAATGCTAAAGTAACCTTCCGAATTATAAACTTATTTTTACTTTTATATTTTCCGAATTAGTTAAACAATTTATTCGCTTTTACAATATTACATGTACGTAAAGCGTACCAATCATTACGGTTATACAAGTTATAATCCCCTAAATTATACGCCCCCACCTTACCCCTTTTCCTTCTCCATCTTTATCTTTCGCCTTTCGTAACCATAAATCGTTCGTTAACCGTAGTTTAACTTGGAATATCTTTACACCAGTTTCTGTTAATATCCGTTGCATGCCTTTTTATAATTTTATGTCGGTAGGTTAAAATATCATCATTTGATAAATTATATCCCTGATAATTCATATTAACTGCAGCTTACAGAATGTTATGATATTTATTTAAAATTTAGATATAAAAAACCTTTATTCGCCCGTATTTCATTTATTCATTTTATGTAAATACAAGTTCAACGAGTTAATCAAAAATTATTGATTACCGTATTTATATTGAACGAATTATTTAAGTGTAAACTAATATGTTACGGTCCCTTATATCCCGCCTAAAGGATCGCTTTATCCGCCTCGATTTACGCTATCCACCTTCGTCGACGTTTTCCAACACCCGCCCCGCCTCGTGTTATCCGAGCTTATCGGTTTTACTCAACGCCCGCTTCGTTCCACATTATTCACCCTCGTCAACGTCTCCTAATACCCGCCCCACCTCGCGCCGTACGCTTTCGCCGGCATTTCGTAACGCCTGGAGCTAATTATAGTAAAAATATTAACGTTATTAAGGCTTCTGTTCAAAAGATCAGAAGTACGATAATAATGTTGCATAAGCGGAATGTAATGATCACACTAAATACCCGTGAGTATGTAGAAGGTGTCAGAGGGTTTATGTTAACAGTAAGGTAGCAGAGGTAACAAAAGGTGCAATATCAAGACTGTGTTCGTGCGAGTGATGATCAGAAGCCGTGAGGCTATTCAGGGTAGACTGAATACTTAGATTGACAACTGAAGAGCTATGAAGGAAATACTATCTGTGTGGTGCTGACCGTGTCCTTATATCCTCAATCCTTCATACGTCTTCAGTACTGTATAATGTGGATAGCTTGGATAACCTCCGATCCAACATATCCGACATATCCTTGGCATGTCCTTGGATAGCTTGGATAACCTCATATCCAACATATCCAACATATCCTTGGCATTAACCCTAACCCTGGGTCTGCTGACATAAGAGATGTTCCCCGCCTGATGTATTAGACTTCAGGCGTCTCAGTGGCGTAGTTTCCTTGCTGGCCTGTTTTCCTGACCTAACCGCTGTCTGGGTCATGACACGGAATTTAATAGTTTTTTCTTAAAAAAAATTCGCGGTCGAATACTTATCCAAAAAAACTGAATAGGTGAAATTTAATGGTTTTTTTTTCTTAAAAACTATTTCGCGGTTGAATACTTATCCCGAAAAGCCGAATAATATGTACCCGGCCCCATATATTGTAGTATGATATAATAGTAATGGATTTTCTTCCCCTCTCGGTACTAATATACCATTTTAGAGTGGAGGCGATTTTTCCGATATAAGTTTCGCAATGTATATCAGACGTCGACGTCAAAACACCGAGCCGTAAAAAAATCATATGTTCACTTTTTCCGATTTAAATTTATTTAGAACAATAATGTATTCGTAATTATCCAATAACTTCTATTTAAGTTCATCGTATTTTTCTAGTTAATCAACATGTCATAAATACCACCCCTTCTTATTTTTACAATTAAGATATCATAAACTTAAAATTCCTCGTATATACTCTTTTTTGTATAGTTCACGATAAAGATTAAATTCGGGTAGATATCGAAAAAATCTTATTAATAAAAGGGGTCAGTAACCATTAGTTGAACACAAACCACGTAAAATAATATATATTCATTAAAATAATCAAAACGATATTTAACGGATGCGAAACGCCTACTACATAGTATTGACCATGAAACCAGTTGAAGTTTTCATTTTAATGATGATTTTGATATTATGTAAATTTAATTCAATCTAATTGCTTACCATATATTGTTTTACCGAACGTTGTCCACTGTTTATGATTTTATTCATTTAATATTGAACTTATGTTACAATCGCCAAAACTAGTTTCATACTTTCGTATAAATATGACAAAAGCGTAAAAGCTCATTTCGCTAGATCAATTATTAACTTCGTATTTCTGTCTACGTTGGGAATATAATATATTTCGTCTTTATTAAGTAGTCACTTCGCATTATACCATGAATTATCGACTCCCGATCATTTGATACGAATTGATAAATTGGAAAATACAATTCATAATTGAACTACGAAAAGGTAACGATAGTTCCTAGGTACTTTAAAACATAATAGATATTTCCGTTTATTTATAAGTAATATATCGTAAATCATAGTTATCGAACTCTTATCAAAAGATATAGAGTTTTTGAAAAATTACTTACCTAATTCAGCCGTGATCATCAATAATAAATATGGGAAACGTATAAAATTGCTATTATATATCTCTAAACCGCTCCGTATGCGCCTCGGCAGTTATAGACCACATTATATCCAACAGGATAAATTCAAAAAGTAGGTTTATAAAAGCTAATAAATAACGTAAGCCATTATTAGTAGTTGGTCAATTTACTATTTAATTGACTTAAATATAGGACTAATGATTATTTCAAATAAAAAGGGGTTCAACAAGGTTTTATCGTGAAATATAACGATATTTGATATTCCTATATTAAATATATATTCAATATAAATGTTATAGGATAGTACCTGGTTTTTATTACCAGGGATCTAACCCTGGTAGTTCTACACGCTCCTGCGATGCTCTAGAGCAAGGAGGAATCCGCTTAAAGATACGCCACCACACGTCACATAATTGGGGAGAGGATTATACCATATTAGCTCCATAGCTGCTCCCTAGAAAGAAATATTCTTCTTCTTCTTTATCGAGGTTTATAGACAAAATCCGATTACCTTAAGCGATGGCTCCGGCTTCAGTCCCTTTATATATAAACCTCGATTTCTTTTTGATGGTGTTTTAACTGCTTTTTAGCGGTTATAGCTTAGAGCTATGTTTTTATCCTTCGACCTACCGAATCTGAACCACTAGGCCCTAAAGTAATTCCTTAACGCGCGTGTTAGAGAATAGCTTTAAAGCGTTTTAATGGCTTCATACGATTACCTTACCATTTAATACAAACGTTTTACCGATGTTTTACGTAGAAAACTTATTAAACGGAATTAAACAGCTTGGAAGTACGCTTTACACTTGGAATAACGAAATATTAACGTATTAAACATTTTAACAAATATAATCTGATACCTCGAAGTTGCCCGTACGTTTACGTCCTTAGGCTAACTCCCCTTTTAAAAGGTTCCCCCCATATACGCCATGAACGACACCGCCATTATACCATTCCCTATTAAAGACTGCGTTAGATTTTGAAATAACGACGACTTAAACTTTTTTTACTTTGATTACAATATCGGCGCCCCTTTCGACGGGCGTTAATAACCTAAACGTAAGCCTTTTAACTAGTCGGTTAAATTTTTCGGTGTCAAACCACGATTTTCGATATAAAGAGCTACGATAATACGTAAATTACGTCGAAACCAGAAATTTATTAATATAAAAAAAGATAATTTTTACGTTATTTTTTAATAGTTAAAAGGCCTCGCGAGAACTACTATAAAAAGTCATTATGTTCGCGGAGGCGATTGCGGCACTAACAACTCCAACGCCTTTATAGCCATACTTTGCGTCTACTACTACAACCCTAATTCGGCTAAAACAATTATTACTCGGTTTACGAATATAAAATAAAAAGTTCGTAAACTATTTTACGTTTTATTTAAACGTTTGGAAAGCCTTGTTCGTAAAAGCTAGCGATATAGCTTAGAAATTCGCCGCCAAACTCGTCATCCTAAAAAAAAATTAAAAATACACTTACTAATACGTTACTTCCCTTCGATATGCCGGCGGACTATAATAAATAAGTCGCCCGCATTTAACTTATCGACGGGCGCTTTTACAATTTCTGTACTCGTTACGGTGGTATTAGTACTAGTGTTACCAAAGGCGCCTCTCGTAATGGAAATAACGGCGGTGACGCGTCCGTTCGAGATAGTTAGGACGATGTTATTATAATTAGCGTAAGCGCCTTTCGGGCCACTTTTAAGCGGCGCGCTGCCTAAATTAACCACTCGAAATTCTTCCGCCGTAAAGATCTCGGGTTATACTTACGTTACGACGCGGACGGCTACCAGATTCGTACCTACCTATAAAATCCGGCGTAACGTCCGAACGACTTTAACGCCAAAGCAATTATAAAAATCAATTTCACTTCAGCCGAAAACCTTATCGACCTCGAAAAAGGAAAACCGTAACTCTTATATACAGTCGCGTATAAAAGTTAACAAAATTTTCATTCGACCTAGTAACTTTGTCCCAGCTTTTAAATAATTCCCCGTTTATAATAAATTTATTTTACAATGTTATTCGTTTTATTTACGTTTTTAATAAATTAAAGTTATAAATACTATACCGTTATAAATAAATAACTTATTAACCGCTTAAAGTTACTGCGATTCTTATTTCTTTACGATAACTCGAGAAGTTACGTATTATATGCCCGGATTTCCCTTACAACTTATTTTCTTTATCATCTTTTGAACGTTAAGTTCGATAAATACCATTATCGGATATAAACTTATATCGTCCGTTTTTTACAATATAACGTTATTTTAGGCAAACTTTAGATAGAATACCAATAAGTCATTCACGACCTTATAAAATATATACTACTTTTAAAATAAACTGATAACCATCGCGTTTAAGAACGAGGATTCACGCCCGTCCAGAAAATGCCGAAAGGGGTTAGCGCCGCCATATTCTACGCTATCCTATAATAGTCCCGCAGGGATTAAGCCGTTATTACGCAACTAGCCACCATTTCCCTCAAAAATATTAATAAAATACTCGCTCCGAAACCACTTATCTCCGTTTACAATAAACTTCCCGTTAATTTTGAAGAATTCGCGCCCTTATTCGACAAAACCCTTAACAATAAGCTACCCCTTTACCGCTTTGAAGCAGATTATGAAATCGTTTTTCGTACAAATAATCAAGGCCAACCTTTAAAAGTACTGTAGGGTCCTTTTTACGGTATATCGCGTAAGGAATTCCTTATATTACATAAAAAGTTTACTGCGCTATTTGATTAAAGCTATATTCGAATAAAAAACTCTTTAACAAACGCCCTAATACTTTTCGTTCAAAAACCTGAAAAAGGATTACGATTTTATATCGATTACCGCTGACTTAGTGTTACTACAAAGGCAAATCGATACTCGTTTCCTTTTGTAAAAAAGGAAAACCGTTTACAAATATATCGTAAGCTGAGTAATTTATTAAATTAAATTTCAAACTTGATTTTTGCAAACTGCGTATTGAAAAAAGAAATAAATAGATAACTATATTTTGTACAGTTCTCGGACTTTTTAAATAACTTATTACTTTCTTTAGCCTCTTTAACGCCCCCGTTTCCTTTCAATAGTATATTCATAATTCGTTACGCCTTTTCCTCAATATTCTTTGTTTTGCTTACTTCAACGATATCCTCGTTTATTTCAACGACGCTTTCGACGACAATATAGCTAAGGTTGAACGATTTCTTAACGCCTTAAACATAGCAAAATCTAACCTAAACATTTTCAAATACGAATTCGATATTTAAAAAAACAAACACTTAAAATTCGTTATCGAAGTTAACGTCGGTATTCTTATATATTTAGAAAAATCACATGTTATACGGAAATAGGTGGCTCTTACGACGATTTTAAAAGTATGAGGTTTTTTTAATATTGTAAATTTTTAACGTTATTTTATTTACGATCATTCGACGATTATCGGACTATTACTTGAACTAACCCGTGAAAGCACTTCATTTCGTTAAAGGCTTAAAAAAGAAACTACTTTCAAACGGTTTAGGTTTAGCTTTTTTTTTCAAACCCGTATTCGCCTAGTTAAATCCTAATCGCAATACCCTTTTTAAAGCCGACTATTTTAACTAAGCTTTAAGAGATTGTCTTTTTCAACGCGACAACCACAGTAACCTACGCCTAATAATGTATTACTCCCATCGCCTATCTCTCGCCGAATATAATGACGAAATATACGATAAAAATTATTCGAAATTATAAGCTATTTAAAAGCATAGAACGCGGAGCTCCGGGACACGACGCGATTATTTACTATCTTAATGGATTACAAAAACTTAAAATACTTTATAACTATACAGCGGATCTTTGAACGATAAGTCCGTTAGTTTGAACGCCTTTCGTAATTTTGTTTTCGGTTAATATATAATAAAATAATAAATTATACGCAACCCAATACGTTGTTACGACAAAATTAGGATATTCTTAAAAGCCTTTCGGACCTACATTACCTAAGCCAAAAACTCCAATTATTACGCCCCGAATAATTTATTCCCGAGCCTCTTTTGAATACGTACGTTTCCCGGTTAACCGTCATTAACGAATTAATTATAAAAGACCGTAACCTTTTTACTAACGTCGATCTCCAAAATTATATTACACGTAATATTACCTACCTTTGACTAGTACATACGATACGTATAGACGACCGACATTTCCCAGCGGATATCCGTACCGATGACAACCGTAAGTTAAAGATTTTAATTTCGAAATATTTGGTAAATAACGATAAATTTTTAAAGTTTAGCGACCATATTTAGATACCTATTTACAAGCCATTTACTACCACGTTAATTTAAACTATTTACGATTTACTTATTATCGGCCACCTAAGCCGCGACGCTACTATCGCTATTCTTTTCAAATCGTATTTTTAACTAGGCTTATATCGTACGGTCCACCGCTTTTACCGTAACTACGATGTTTGTAGCCTTACAATCTATTAAAAACACCTTCAAAAAAGGGCTTCTTAAACCCTTTTTAATTTCCGAACGACTTTAAAGCGAATTTTCCGTCGACTTTATAGTTAATTTACATCAAAAATACGTTAATAATCCACATTACTCTATAGTTATTACGAAACACATAAATAAAGCCGGTACCCTCAAGGTTATAATTACTATAAACGCCGAGGTTTATATGAAGCGGGTTTTCAATTGCAATTAGCGATTTTATAGTTTTTCGCGTACGCTTATTAACGATCGTAATTCGAATTAGACTAATGGGTTTTAAAAATGACTTTACGACTTAACTGGGGTACAGCAAAGCCTAAAAATTGCCTTTTACCCCGAAACCAACGGCGCGACCAAACGCGCAAATTAAAAGATTTTTACGTATTTACGTTTATTCGTCATTTATACATAATTCGACTAAAACCATTTTTACCCGGTTATTAAATAATACTAAATAACAAGGATACGACCATTATCAGTATCAACTCGTTTTTTTTAACATATAATTAATATAACGTTTTTTTATTTCGATTACAATATTACGTGTAAAGGCGAAAAACTTTATTTAACGGATCCACGAAGCTACGGAATTCGTATAAACCTCAATAACAGCTACGTAATAGCGTATAAAGAAATACGCTAATAAACGGAGTTTTTTCGGAATGTTTTCAAGTTGATGACGACGTTTAACTTTTTCTTGAAAACTATAAGTAAAACGAATTTTCAAAGAAATTAAGTTAACTTTACGGTAAGTATTAGGTAACGCGTATAATCGACTTTCACGTTGTTAAGTTTGATGTACCGGGCGGGAAATATCCTCGATTCTATGTAAATTAACTTATTCGAGCCGTTTCGGATCCGCTTATAAACAAGTAAACTCGAGACTTTCAACCGTAAGCTATAATTATTAAAAATGACGACAATAAGTTGAAACCAGAATACCAAGTTAAAAACATATTACGGTTCCGTAACAAACCTTAAGTTGGATGTACCCAACTTTATAACTAATCAAAACGACAGGTTTTAATTAAGTATATAGGTTATATATACCTAAAATGGAAGCCGCTTTCAAACTTTTTTAATACCTTAACACTTAATACCTTCGAATTGCGGTATAACCCAGCTAAACATAACGATAAGCCCTTACACCTAACCCGTGAACAGGCATAAATTTGCATTTTACTTTACCAAACGGAGTAACGTATAAGCCGTTAATAAGCATATACTAAGTAAGCGTATTAATATCAATGGAGACGAAAAACGAACGACTACGACTGGGCCTACTTAAACATATCCTCGAAATCCTAATGCGAGTCCTTACCTAATATTTTCTTACCCATCTTAACAAACTAATTTAGTTTGGCATCCATACGACCTAACTTAGCATTGATGCGCTCTGAAACCTTAAAAAGCTTTTATATCGCTTTTAATAATGCCCCATAACTACTTGTTAGCCGCATTCTCCACGTTCTCACCTGGTTACAAGAAATTTACCTAAACATTATATCTCTAGTTTTTTAATTATATAACCTATAGGCCCCTAAACCGTACGAAAGTGACGGGGATAAAAACCCCCCTGCCTCGGGTGTTAGCCTTACGTTAAGTAGCGCGACGTACTTTTATAGCCTTCTTTACGAAGATTACCTAAGTTTACACGCCTTTTAACTGCTTGTTAATACCTAGAGAGCAGCTTATATAATATAGACTTACCTTAGTCCTAAAAGTCAAACGCTAGACACGCTTTAAACAACTTCTTAATAACCTTATTTATGTCGGAATTGAGGTTTAACAGTATATACGTATAACCAGAATTATAACCTATAACTCTAATGGAATAAAAGCGGCACCGGGTTCTAATATTTAGCCACTTATTAACAGCTCCCTCGTAGCTATTAAAACCACTTACCTTTAGTCTCTTAATATATATATTTTTGGGATTATACGCCATTTTATAAAGGTATTCGAAACATGTCTTTTCGTGAATCCCGTCGGGGTATATATCGATAGCCCTTAACTCAGGGAACTTTATACTCGTTAGCAAGGATCAAGAAGTTACAGAACATATAACCCACGTCTTTAATAGCTTTATTCACTTTAACGGCGTGTTGGGGATTTATCGTAACGATATAAAGGGAGCTATAGGAAATATTAAGACTGTAAGAACAAACAAGTGCTGTACTAATGGCTATAAGTACTAACACTATAAGAAAGGGTTAAAGGTTAAAAAAGAAGGAGGTTTATCTTTTACAATTAGACCTTTAAGGATTATTAATTATGGGGGAGAGGGAGGCGTTAAAGCACCATCCATGTGACGTTAACCTAGTACCTTCTATACGAAATCGTAATGTTCCAAAAAGCGCGCGTACCTTCCTTTTACTTGCGGCGTCTTACACAATAACACTATATACATACACACACACACACACACACACACACACAAAAAAAAAAAAAAAAAAAAAAAAAAAAAAAAAAAAAAAAAAANAAAAAAAAAAAAAAAAAAAAAAAAAAAAAAAAAAAAAACGGGGAAAGGGATAACGGAGGTGTCTTTGGAGGTAATATTACAGGCTATTGCCTGGTTAGTATTACCAGGGATCGAACCCTGGTAGTTCTACACGCTCCTTCGATGATTTAAAGCAGGAAGGAAACCGCTTAAAGACACGCCACTACACGTCACATGACTGGGAAGAGAGTTGCACCATCTTAGCTCCATAGCCGCTCCCTAGCAGTGACCTTTCTTCTTCTTCATCGAGGTTTACAGACAGAATCCGACCACCTTAAGCGACAGCTCCGGCCTTAGTACCTTTAAAATAAACGTCGAATATTGAAGACTATCTCCTCCTAATTGTAATCCAGTAAAAAATCCGAAATAAAATATCTTTATCTGGATATCCTATAATAGACGAATTGTGTGTTTACTACAAAATTTTATTTATTAATAATCTTTAATTCGGCGATGATAAACGACTACGGTAACGTAATATACCTTTTGATTTAATATTATAATCCGTAATTTATATCGGATATTTTGCTTTAACTAGGAAATCTCCGACGTTTTCCATAGCCGTTAATAATTGAACCACGTATAACAGGTTGTTCGTTACACTGTAATTCCACAACTTTGTTAGGATACCCGACACGAAAATAAAATTATCGTTCGGTGTTGCCGGAATAAATAGTATTAACACGAGCCGGACCCGAAACGGTATCGCAACCGTCGACACCTTAGTGTTTTCCGGTTCACCTTTTAGGCGCATATTATTACAATCCAATAACTAAGGTTCTGCTTTAATAAATTTATTCGTATATCCTACCTTAAGATACGTTTTTACGATATATGAATTTATTATTGATGTATTTAATAAAGCTATAGAAATAGGCGAAAAAAACTCACATATAGCATTTCTTAACTTCGGGTTTATTTTATAACGTACATGTTAATTTTTCCGAGCGAACGACCTTGATTATGGGCCAGTAACGTAAGTAATAGTGGGAAAGCCAGAGAACTTGTACCTAACGAGCCTGAAGTTTCCAAATGAAACGACATAAAAATACCCTAATCTCTTATAATTCGTTAAAATAGTAAATAGGGTACAAATACTACGTAATTTCAACGACCACGATTTTAAATAGGATACTAATGCGAGAAACTCCTTATCGTAAATATTATAATTATATTCCGCGGTTGATATACATACGAAACAATACATAACCGATTGAAAGATACCATCCTTATCCTTTTACAGAAAATACCCTTTTTGTTGGTAGGTTTTTAGACATTGCAACATTATCGATTCAATTGGTCGAAGTAATAGTTGTATTACGTGGTCAGATAGTGGATGTATTGTTTTAGGTTTGGCAGACCGCCAGCCGGTCTGCACTGTAATTTGTATAGATAATTGCTTGGCTCGTACCCTAGTGTAAAGTGTGGCGTATTGTAATTGATTTACACTCAATATAATAAGTCTACAAAAAACAATACACTTAATTTGCAGTCAGTGTAGTTAATTTTACTGGAAGTAAAGTTGATCAACTTCATTAAAAGTAGTATTATTCCAACACTAGAGGCTTTTTAGTTTATATATGCATGCTAGTGTAGTTAACAAATCTTTTTTGGTTATCGCCGAATTACCTCCTTATTAATTAGCTCGGCCCCTGTTAATTTAAGTTATATTTTATATTCAAATACACCTTATTATACTCAATTTCACCCTATTCTATCTTAATTGCTCCGTAGCTCCGGGTTCCGAGTTCATCAAATTTTACAAAATGTTTTTTTCATCAAAGGCCTTTATAAACCTCTACTTTAGCTGTGCCAATGAAAAAGATCGTTATCATCTGTTCTCTGGCGGTCTTTAAGTTCGCCAGCACATCTCTAACCACCGCCACGTAATCTAGGCTTTCTGTGCGGCCTATTAATGTAGCTTTAGATACGTATAGTTTAGCTTATTGCTGTTTACAAACCTCTCTAAGGCTTTATTCGGTGCTGCCTTCGTCAGGACATTAATGAGATTATCTTTGCCATTAATTTATTGGTACTTTTTAATCTCCCTCCCTTTGTAGGTTTTACGAAGTACCATCACGTCCATTATTAGGCATTTTTCGTTAGTAGTCGAGCTTTGAAAATAATTCAAACAGACTTCTCGAATTAGTATAAATTACCACCTGGATAGGAGGAATTTTTAGCTGCCTGGTAATAAGGTTAAGGGTTTCCTATAGTGTTATACCTACGTTAAAGTTTTCCATTATACTGTAAAATTCCGAAGCCAATACACTTCGTATAATCCTTTTACACTTGACAAAGATCTAGTAAATTAAGCTACCGGTAATGTTAAATTGGTACTTCCGTCTATATTCGTTAACAAGAGTTATTAGGAAATCAATCTCTAAAGACAAGTCAGTGTTATTTGTAAAAGATCTATCCGTAAAATTATTAATTTAGCCTTTAACAGGTTAATTGAAACTATATTAATCCTTTGATTTTGGTTTCGCATTTGTTACTCGAGCCTTTTGTTTAGCCGGTTAAAATCATCATTTATTAGCTTTTGTTTTTGTGCCGTAATATATAGGTTTTACGATACTTTCGGTTGGTATAGAGCGGTAATATAGTTGTTACGGATACGTTATTTACGGTACCGTTAGGCTTTAGCCACATTAATATTGTTAATCGTAGCCAAATCAATACCTTAGCTCTTTTAGCGAAAATTAAGGCCGATATTGATACCAAGTATGCGAATTAACGATTTATTAAAGTTATGTTGGCTGCCCTTTACCAATGTTATAACCGATTTACAATTCTAAAATTTGAAGTCCTCAATCGCTTGTTGTTCCGATGTTACAAAGTTAGTCGTTTTAATGAAAGGGATATTATTAATTTGTATACCCATTAAGCCAAATGTTATGACCCAAGTACGTTGGCGGGTCAGGAAACAGGCCAGCATGCAGCTAAGCTACCGAGAGCCTGAAGTCCAACTCATCAGGCGGGGAACATCTCTTTGTCAGCACCAGACTAGGCAACCCTCCAGGGTTAGGGKTATCTAGATCACAAGTGCTCACTGAGCCTCAGTGAGCACTAGTGAGCCTCAGTGAGCACCGGTGAGCCTCAGTACTGAAGATGGTATGAAGGCCATAGGATATAAGGACACGGTCAGCACCACATAGATAGTATTTCCTTCATAGCTCTTCAGTTGTCAATCTAAGTATTCAGTCACAGTATATTCTGAATAGCCTCACAGCTTTTGATCATTACTTGCACGGTTGCAATATTGTTCACTTAGCACCTCTGCTACCTTCTTGATAATATAAACCCTCTGACACCTTCTATATACTCACGGGTATTCAGTGGGATTATTACAATTAGACGTTGATTATATGTACATATAAGTAAAATTACAGCGATTAAGGGTAAATTTTCTATTGATTTAACTAAGAAACTTGCTGTTAATAAAATTACTAAGTATTTGCTAATTTTATAAACTGTTTATCATTATGTGAGGATTTAATTTTTGCCTTTATTATCGTATATTTGAGCGACTAGGCGTGACTTTTTGTACAACCTCCTCGTGGTTTTTCCCTTGAGCTCGTAATTAATCCTCGACTTAAATATTGTTACATTTGAGTTTTTGAAGTTAAAGTCGCTTTTAGGTAAAAATTGTATGACTTTTAGAATAAATAGTCTATTCATCCCAACCCTATTATTCTCTTCAAAAGTCCTTGCCAAAGTTTTAATAATTCTTTATATGTGGAGCTTAACGGCTAAGTCTAGATTATCCTTCTCTTTCCTACTAACCTAAATAGTATGATAGATCTATACCGGTTTGTATTCCTTATCCTCAATATCCCTCTTCTTTGGTGGTTAGTTATATCGTTGACGTTCTATCGGTTTATTGACTATAAAAGGGGGAGGATTTCATCAACTTATTCGTTTGATTTGAGGATCTTCATTGTTATTGTTGTCGTTACCATTAGTTAGCCTAATGTAAAAATTGACCTTAGTTATACAAAAAGTTGTAGGATTGTTGGCAGTTTTAAAAAATATTTTATGGTTAGCTATATTTAAGATTTTAAATTGGCCATTACATTTACCTGGTTTCGCCATACAACGACTTTACTTCACAACGGTAAAGTTAGTAAGTTGATCGTCGTGGGGTCGTTTATGGTATTGATAATATTATTGACTTACCGTTTGATAGATTTCCTCCGCAGTTTCTTCAAAGCCTTACTATATACTAAGTCCCTATTTCGGATACTTACTAATAACAGATATTTATTCATCAAACGAGGACATACTCCAGAAACTAATAAATACAATGTTATGTAGACTTTTTACCGCCATTTAAAAACGTGTTTCATAATCTGTAAAATTTCTAATCTTAAGCATATTAATGTTATACGAACTACAAAATAATATGTATGCCTTTTCAACATTTCCAATACTTTAGTAAACCTTATTATGTACCTATTTGTATTAAATTCCTATCGTCTCAGTATTTGTTTAAAACCCTACTATTGTAAAGTTGGTATCAGTATTATAAAAAACGACGTTTAATAGGTCTATATACGTATTAATTTACAAATTTTTTAAGCCCTTATACGTATTTTTTTGCCGACAGCGACTTGAAGCACTTGCTGTCATAAAAGAAAATCGCCGAATTTATGATGTAAATAATAGGATTATTGTCTAGGAAAAATATGTTAACGAAAATCTCGAAATTCAAATTATTGTCGCCTTTTAACGTAAATTTCAAAATTGTTAATATTTTTTGCATAACTTCAACAATTGTAATATAACTTTTTGATAGATCTTAGGGCAATGTGATTCATACCTTTATGCCTTGCAGGTCAAAAGACATTATATAGCTTATCGAGAGTTGTATAATTGAAATGCCAGTATAATTAATATATCTTTAATTTTGTCATATTAAACACCGTTACCTGTAGGATTTCGAGATGAAACAAAAATGTTGACACTTAAAGGAAAAAAGAAACCTCTATACGTTTTTGATTGATTCGTTAAAATTAAATTTAACGTTAAATTTATTTATATTTTGAATGAAATGGAAACATGACAATGGATATAAGGATTCAGAACTTAATCGACCTAATTACTGTTAATACAGTTGTTGATCACAATAATGATAGTAATTTATCTGAACTAAAATTAGTCTTAGTCTTGTCAGTATTTTAACGATTGATTTTCGTAATAGTAATATTTTCCAGTTGTATTACTAAATACTATGAATAACCTCATATTAAGTACTTTACTACCTTTATTTTTAATATGATACTTTTCAATATATGATCCGCATAACAATCAGCAAGGTTAAAAGTGTATAAAGGGTTGGATACTGAATTTTCATGGTAAATGTATGGGTTTTCGTTAGTTAAATGGTATATAAAGGCGTGGTTCACTAATTACTAGGCGGTTTTAGGAGTAGTATATTTGTACTACGTGACTTATTTCGGCGTATCGTTATTATTAACAGTCTTTTCTCCCTCGTAATCTACGATATAATTTAAGTAGTCCTACTTGAAAATAATAGCGTATTTGATATAATATATTCATTGTTGTCTGTAATGTTTAACTAGATGATAACGAGTTAACTAATGATCAGACTTACTATAAATTTAATACGTTTTATTAATATTACGACGATAGTTTATATGGTTAACAGGTTCGCTTGAATTTTACCCTTCTCATTATCTTCAATGTAGCTTTTATTTTCAAGGCTATAAACTCGATTTTAAACGTTCGGGCATTTTGTACTTACGATTAATATAATACGTTATAGAAATGTTTTCGTTATCGCAATCGTAAAAGTTATGAATCTAAGGGTACATATTAACTAAATCGAGCGTTTGGAAAATTACAGTCGTAAACGAGGACCTTCAATAGTTAAAAAAATCTCTGTAAGTGGTATTTAGATGTTGTAAGGCGTATTTAAACTCATTACCGCCAGTGATCGCTACCTGTACCTATTCGCAAAGTGTGGTTTTGTCAGTGTATGTTTTACTCACTACCTGTTGTTATAATATTAACTTGTTAAACATCTGGTTAAGGATATTCATTTGTATTTTTTCCTATTTTTTCTTAGCCATTATCTTTTTCCACCTTATAATATCCTCATACGTATAATATTATATAAGATGGATATCGTATTCTAAATAACGTTTCATGTTATTGTAAACTTTACGAATTTTTATTTTACCTTATTAAGAAAGTTTAGGTAGTAGTTTTAAGCGTAACCTATAAAGAGTCCTAGGAATAGTGAGTGGAAAACTGAAGGAGGAATCTTCATTTACTTACAAATATTGAGCAATGGTATCATTTTCGTGTTATATATATTGTAAGGTTTGTCGTTATATTCCTCTACATTATTCCAAATCTTGGCAGAGTTCGTAAAAAGTTTATAATTAATATAAACTATTGCAACTAGTTTTGAGGAAAGGTTACGATAGTTGTCCTAATCGTCGATGTTATTTTTTAATGCTTTAAATTCATGGTAATAAAGTTAATTGCTAGTTTTCTAACCCGAGAGACAAAGTGTTATAGTAAAGTTTATAGTGGATTTATATGTTTAGGCATACATATTGTAGGAAACTTCGTTTTGGAGAAATTGACGATTTTAAGGAAAATCTTGATAGGTATAAAGGATTTGATTATTTTGAAGAAAGGTTTGGGAGAGTTTACTATATTACTTAATTGAACACTGGATAACGCTGATGTCGATTCCTTTTGCCATGTTGGCGGCTGTTGCTTTACGTGTTTTACCTCTACTAAACGCGTACTCCACGCTGTCGCAGGTTGGAACTGGACTGCCGAGAAGATGAAGAAGTTTAACATCGTTGGCGCGTAAATAATTAATGCTATTATGGTTAAATGTTTAACATAATTGTTGATCAGGGGTGTGTTTTTTAAAAAAAACGTGTATATGGGCGTTAAAGATTGTTAATGTCCTTTCTTTTACCTCTTAAGTTTTAATGATTAAGACCCTAAAGACAATATTTCAATTGTATTAGTTTAAAGAATGTTTTTACCAGCTTGAATAGGTTTTTTTTTAGGATAAGAATATATATCAATTTACTTCTTTTTTCAGTTTAGCTTCACCATCCTTTTGAAATATCTTTCACATATCAATTTTCAATAGTTAAAAATCTTGAGAAATTTCTAGAAGTTGCGGGCGCCGCGGCCGAAGTTTTCGCCAGCGTTTGACTCGATAATGTACCAACCGATATGATTGGTTAAATGCTCTTTAGTAGACGTTTTGTCGATATTTCTTCCCTTTATTTTTTCGTCAAAATGGGTAAGAAAAAAGGATGTGGGGTCTTTGATTCTCTTTATTCGTTCTGGGTTTAATGCTATTTTAACGTTTTAGTGTTTTAAGAGAGTGATTTTGGTGATTTGTGTGCGTGTAGATTTGTCGATTTGAGTCGAAAAACTTAACTTGGGCATGAAGTTGTGTAACGTGACTTTCTTAGTGTTATTAGACGGTTCTTAGTGTTTCCACTCGAAGTAACAACTTTAATATGTTTGCTAGAGTTTTTGATTTACGATCATGTAATGTAATAAAAATAACAAGTTGTGTAAAGGGGAAAAATTAATATAGAGAACAAAGTTGAAGGTTGTTTGTTGTTATTATTTGTAGTTAAAGATTGTGAGAGTTAGTTGTTTTTGCGATTTGAAATTTCAGGAGTAATACCCGCAATAGTATTGACTTAATCGTTTGTTTACTTTAGTAATTTGATGATCTTTAAAACTTTTAGGTGGTTAATCTCAATGGTTTTCTTTAAAAGGAGGTTAATAATGATTTCTTAGTATTTAATAGTGATATTATCGCCACTTTTAAATTACCATGAAAAAAACGATGTAATCCAGAAGTTTTCTCTACTTATTGCCGTGAAAAATCGATGCAATAGTAGAGGCTCTTCGTAAGAATATTTCTTCTACTTTAGTATTACAAAAAGTATAACCAGAAAGTAGCTTCTTCTTTTACCTAGCCAATCTGTATTTAACCTAATAAGCATTAATCAGTGTTGATAAGCCTTGCTAATGATAGGCCTCTAGATATTGTAACGTTGTCGATTCGAATCGTGGTCGAAGTAACAGTAGTATTGCGTGGTCAAGTGGTGAATGTATTGTTTTAGGTTTGGCAGACCGCTAGCCGGTCTGCTCACTAATTTGTATGGTCAATTGCTTGGCCCGTGCCCTAGTCTGAATTGGGCACATATTGTACTTAACTTACAGTTAATATAGACAACCCACAAATAATATAGTCAACTTGCAGGCAGTATAGTTAACTTACTTAATAGTATAGTTGATTGACTGTACTGCAATCAACTACTAATCCAACAATAACTCATAATGCAACCCACCCCCTAAATACGTCCCAATCATAAATACAAACTACATATTTATTACAATGTTTACAAAGATTTAGGGCATTAAAAAGAAGTGTACTTAAATGTTTTACATTGTTCTCGACGTGAAAAAAATATTATTCATTGACGATTATTGTTAAATGAAGATTCCGTTATCGGGTTTTTGTTTGTTTTTCCCTGTAAATTAATAAAATTAGTTAAAAATGTCACACAACTTTGCTAACAATCGCTGAATTACTTCACGAAATTTGTAACGACATGAAGACTGATTTTCAATATAACCTCCACTTAATTGAATGCTACATAAATTAAGAAATAGTATAATATATGATGATATCAATAAACAGAAAAATACACGTGCATATCTTGAACAAAATGCTTAATAAACTCATACTTGACCAAAAAGTAATAGGGAAAGTCTACGTTGGGAAATGTCGGTTAGTTGTCAATGTCGACGTAAATAGGAGACAGTGTAGATGGGTTCATGAGAAGTAGTACTAAAGGGATGTAGCATGAGAACACCATGGCTATCCCGACCGGGACATAATGCACCGGAAACAGCAGCATCGAGAAGCAAAGAAGTAAAGAAAGCGGGAGAGTCATACTGGCGTTCAAAAACATGTTCCTGTTCGTAACAAAGGACGCTCACGGATCCGTTGCGCTCGACTTTTCCGGTCCAAGGTTATGAGTATGCTGGGCCGTCCTCCAACAACGGTGGAAGCACCCCAAGTTCACATTATCTTCGTTTTGCGTGACAGCACAGCTCTTGTGTATTGGGAATTGCCCTGGTGGAAGCTCGAGTTGCAACCATGTCAGCACAGAAGAGGCAACAAGTGTGGTATCAAGGTTCGCCTCCAGGTTACCTGGACCAAAGCTACCAAGATGGCCCCGACATCGATGCTCAAACCTTGGGATTCCAGAGATACTACGCCGACAGTCCTTCACAGGCTACCAACAGGCACAGCCAACGATACCCGACCACCAGCAGCAACCATCCACATCGTGACGACAGGCTTCGCCCCGTGAGGCAACGGGCGCCCATCAAGAACGATGCCGCGGCTTTCAAACAACTGCATGGATCCTCTTCTCCGCTGTGGGTGACGACATATCCATATTTCCCCGTCGACAGCACGCGTCTCTTCGGTGGCCACGCGGACCTTCTGTTCCACGTTCATGTGCCCCCAGCTGGTACGACCGTGAAGCCCGTGGACTCGGTCCGTGGCTGGTTTGCTTCTGTTTCCTCTTGTCTCGGCTTCGGCGCCGCTCCTCCCACGCCCCCACCGCGGCGAACGCCCTTAACGAGGAAGCAATTCGCAAGGGCGCCCATTCAGGACGATCGTGACGATCTTGACGTTCTTCCCGACGACGACAAAGGTGCCAGTTCAAGCCGCTTTGTGAACGACGGCCCCATCTTTCGCCCCTCGGACGACATTCTCTACCTGGACAGGACATTTTGGAAAGAATACCTCGCGAGACTGGACCTAAATGTGGACATCTTTGTGCCCGGCGTGTTTCCCGACGACCTTGCGCAGACCCAGAAGCTCGCCCTTGACATCGTGCTCCTTCGCAATCGAGACGAATTCGCAGCGGTCTGCAAGGCCATCGGGCGCCACTTGCCCAGTGTGCAATCCATCTGGGCCATTGTCACCAGGGTCGTGCCGCGCCCCGCCAACGCCAAACCAGAGCAGATCGCTCACTTGGACCGCGGGCTGCCTGGGATTACAGACAAACAGAAGGTTCGCCTCGGTGTCCATGACGACCCGAAGTACGTGCCCACGCGGGGCGCTGTTACGGCCCACTTGAGCCATGTGAACATCCTGGCAGGACCTGGACGCGCAGCTCACGTCCAGTATATGCTCTTGACCTTCTTCCGTGATGCGTGGGAGACTCTCCACGGCAAATCTACCGACGTCGATCTCTGGCAAGCAGGAGCCGCTGCGACAGTACAAGACGCCATCAGCAAAGACGCTACGACGACAGTCCCAAAGAAAGCAGCTGGCAAACAAGCAGCCGATGCGAAAGCAGACGCCACACAAGGACAAACAGTATGTGAAATCCGGCCACTTTCATCCTGGATAGTCAAAGCTGACCGAAGGTACCGTACAGTCGAGCAACGCCGGGGCCGGGGACGATCTTCAAAAGGCGCTAGATGCTGTCAAAAAGCTCAAGGCCGATCGGCGAAAACAGCAGAAAGCCAACAAGGCACTTTTCGACCAAGATCATCCTCGCGACGTCGTCCAAGTCAGTGTTTCCGGCGGTCGGGGGGCCACCGGTGCCTTGGCCGCTATTGTCGCATCATGGGATGCCGCCATTCCACGGATAGCCAAAAGACTTGGACTGGCAGAGGCTGGCTTGCGAGGATGGATGAATGCTGCCAATCTTCAAGCAGAGCTGGAGGAAATTCGTCGCAGCGCACGCCAGAGCGATCCGAACTTCACCATCCAGCATGCAGCCGCAGCGTTCCGGCAACTGGCACGCAGACGCACCAGCGCCAACGTACAGCTTGGTCAAATAGGCCCACTGATCGAGACGACCATGGGAGGCAACAACCTGGACCGTGCCTATCAGACGTATGGGTTGCCCCAGCTCGTAGCTCCTACTGTGTGGATCTACTACAACAACAATCCAGACCAGAAAGAGTACCGGGCTTTGCAGGACAAGAATGTGCCTTGACGGATGCGGGCGTCCGGGTCCGACCAACACTCATACTCTCTCAGGCAGGCATATTGGACGGACAGGCGGTATGTGGTTGCGTTGCCTGGAATGCACCCTTTTTTTTTTCTTTTTTTTTCCGGCTTTGGAAGTGTTTTGTTCCCTGCGATGGTGGTGTTTTGAATGTGGAATTGATGCTATCATTAGCAGTTCATTTAGCAATTTATACGGCCAGGCAGCTAACTAGTAACCATCCTTCCCACCACATTCACGGGCAGCCCCCACATTTGTTAGTGCTGCCACCAGACCTACACACGATTCCTTCATAATCAATGAAATTCTCAATGGCTCCTGCCATGGCTTTAGCCAAAGGGGCCAACAAAACTGCACGCGCCGCCGTCGGCGCTTTTGCGAAGGGTTCCCCGCCCTTTGCAGAAACCCCAAGGGCTATGGTAGAAACGCTAGGCAACTAGACCGCTTCCGGCGAAAAAGGACGTCGTTACACACCGCACCTAACGTTTCGGCGTTAAGGCCCCTAACAAGGCCTTCGACGTGTGGAGATACAAATTAAATATACGCGAAATAGTATATTAGGCTGACGAATAGGTTATTATCGCTTTTGTCATTTAATTGAACGAACCTGAACGCCTTAAACACCGCGAGTGTTGGAATAGTGTTCAAGTGCAGTGCAGTTAAAGTTGACTGTACTGACTGCAAGCCAAATTGCAGTAGAGTGCTCAATTCAATGTGGGGCACGGGCCAAGCAATTGACCACACAAAGTAGTGTGCAGACTGGTTAGTGGTCTGCCAAACTTAGAAGAAACAACAATCCACCACCTGACCGTTGCAATATTACTGTTTTTTTCGACTACTTTATATTGATAACATTGCAACGTTTAAAGGCTTATTAATACTGATCAGTGTTTATTAGGTAAAATAGAGATGAGCTAGATAAAAGAAAAAGCTATTTTTAATTGCATTATATATTGTATTGTAAGGTAAAGGAAAAATTATGGCGAAAGGCCTTTACAGACTGCGGCGGTTTTTACGGTAAAAGGTAGTAAACATTTTTAGATTGGGGTGATTTTAATAGAAATTTAAAGGTGGCAACGGTATCATTATTGAAAAATACTAAGAAAACTTTATAAAACCTTTTTGGATAACATTAAAATTAACCATTAAAAGTTTCAAATCATTAAAAATCGATTACGAAGTTGTTTAGACCCTTGTAATTGGTAAACGGCTGAGTCGTTTCTATTACCACTGCAAATCGTAATTATCGACCATCAAATCCAAAATCTTCTATACTAAATAACAACTTTAACAACAAATAACTTATAATTTATAATATTTAATATTATCTTTTATATCCATTCTTTCTTCTTGTATGATGAAATCGTAAATCAAGTACGTTGGTAAATACGTTGAGATGATTTCGTCGAACGTAAAATACTAAGATCATCAAGCTGCGATAAATAATTACGATGAAGACCTTGAGGTTAAGAATATTAATATTAATTGAACGAAAAAAAATAGGTAACAAATTCCATCTGTTAATTTATATTGAACTTGAACCCCGAAAAGTTAATCGAAGTATGTAGGCTTTTTAAGATTTTCGCAAATACTTTAGTAACTATATTATAAGAAAATAGAAGAAAAAAATAAGAATGATTAAAGGTAAATTGAAGAAAAAAAATCGCAATTGTGGGATTTGCATTTTCAATAGGAGAAAGAATCTATTAAATACACATTTCGACTTAATTTGAATAGAAAAACTGTTGGTAAGCCTTTATTGTTACAATGTAGTTAATTCGAATAGTCGAAGTAACTGGTACTGCATTGAAATTGGTTGATTAATGAGTTGTTAGTTCTAAGTTTAGTAGAATGCTAGCTGGTCTACACGCTAATTTGTATAGCTAAATGCTTTGGCCTGTACCTTACTTTGAAATGTGTACCTACTGCATTGCATTTGCAGTTCATCCCACAAACTGCAGTTAATTTGCAGTTAATACAATCAACTAAACCAATAGTTTAGTTTACTTAACTTTGCTGCATTGGACTACTATTTTAACAGTCTGTATTTGTTTTTTTTAGCTGGCGAAATACCGTGGTTTTAGCTGGTTTTCAATCAAAAGATAGGTATATTATGAATTCAAGCTATTAACCGTTAAATCTATAGGTTACGAAAATGAACATGTAACGGAATGTACAATACCTAGCCCGGGTGCGGTCTGGGCGCAGTCTATAGACGTTATGTGCAAGGGTATATAATGAACCGTACATAGACCGTACATATAAGTCCTTTACGAAGAACCTTTGCAGCCCTCTTGTCATGACCCAGACAGCGGTTGGGTTAGGAAATGAGCCAGTATGCAACCGCGCCACTGAGAAGCCTGAAGTCCAACACATCAGACGGGGAACTTCTCTTATGTCAGCAACCCCGGACAGGGAAGGACCGATGGGACCGACAGCGACTCCAGCGGTCCAGTACTGAAGATGGTATGAAGGCCATAGGATATAAGGACACGGTCATCACCACATAGATAGTATTTCCTTCATAGCTATTCAGTTGTCAATCTAAGTATTCAGCCTACATATCTGAATAGCCTAACGGCTAATGATCATCCTATAGCACGAGCAAACATCTTCTTGATATTGCACCTTTGTTACCTCTGTTACCTTACTGCTAACATAAACCCCCTGATACCTTCTATTTACTCACGGGTATTTAGTGTGATTATTACACCTCTCTAGTCTTCCTTAGTACCTCAACTGTTAACTCCATTTAGTACTTACTTGATATACCTTAGTAAATCGGACCATAACAAGCTAAGAGTATATAACTTGACTTTAATAGATCGTTAATCCGCATTTATAGTATTGAGGCTAACGATAATATATGTGGCTGTTGGAATAGTACTGCATGCAGTGAAATAGGTCAACTTTACTGACAGTAAAATTAACTATACTGACTGCAAGTTGAGTGTATTATTTTGTATGGCCTTACTGTATTAAGTGTAAGTTGAGCACAGTAAGCCACATTTCACACTAGGGTACGGGCCAAGCAATTGGCCATACAAATTACAGTACAGACTAGCTAGCAGTCTGCCAAACCTAAAACAATACATCTGCCATCTGACCACGCAATATTGTTATTACTTCAACTAGTTAAATCGATAAAGTTATAATGTCTAAAGCTCTACCAACAATAATCAGTACTCATTAGGTTAAACACAGATAAGCTAAGTAAAAGAAGAATCTATTTTCCAGTTAAGCTCTATGTTAAACGACGGTTAGGGTAGAAGAAAGATTCTTGCGAAAGGTCTTTATTACTGCATCGGTTTTTATAGCAATAAGTAAAGAAGACTTTTGGGATACGTCAGTTTTCATAGCAGTTGAGGGGTAGCGACGATATCGTTATTAAAAATACCGAGAATTCTTGATATATATTTTATAAAGACGTTAAGATTGACTATGAGAAGTCTCAAAGTTCGGTAAATCAGTAAAAGGTTAAGTTAGTACTACTACGTGTACTATTAATACAAGAAAACCGACTAAGTTTCTATGTTAAAAAACCTATAATAATAAACAACCTTTGCTTTTGACCAATAATAAACGACCTTCAACCTTACCCTTTATACTAAACTTTTACCCTTACTTTACTTCTTTGACTTCCCTTACATTAATTTAATCGTCAAGTTTGCTGCTTTGAGCGAAAACGCCAATAATCGTTAAGTCGCACTGAAAAAGCTACGCCACACAACTCCACGCCTATTTACCAAGTTCCTATGCAACTTCACGTCAAAACACCAAGTCCAAACGTTTAAAGATCATTAAGCCACTCGCTTTATACGTATTACACGTCCTATATAATCCAGAAAGTCAAAATGGCTAACGTTAACGCCCACTTCAAAGCTATTACTAACTCTGCTAATAAAAAAGCAATTAAATACTTCGGAAACCTCTTTACTAAACAATATAACCATAACTTCTGTGAATACAACGTTAATGAAGACTTAATTTAAAAGTACTTAACCAACTTCATCGGTTGCTTTATATTGGAATATAATGGCGGTAAAGATCTTAACCGTGGTTTTCGTTATTACTGTAACTTTTTTAGTAATGAGACAATTAATATGTAAAAGATACCCTAAAAAAACCGTTAAATTTCAATTAAAGGCTGAACTTAAGCGCCGATAGATTTACGTATCAAAGGAAAGCTTTACTAGGCTGGTAAAAACCCTTTTCAAATTGGTCTAACCTAAAAAATACCCTTAAGACCCACAGCCTAAGGGAAAAAGCGTCGAAAAACCTTGACACCCCTATACGTGCTTTGAGGGGATTCTCTTTTACCTTTAGTTAAATTAGGTCTTTATATGTGTTAACGATAAGGAATCTGTTAACTTATTTAGCAGACAAACACCTTTATAAGGAAGCGTCAAGTATGCTCTTAATAGTGGAAAAACATGTAAAGCAATGGCCGTTTATATGGCTAAAAGTATTAACGTTAGCGTTTTATACCAGTTAATTAAATAAAATCGTTAAGTTTTTTAAAACCTTTAAATACCTATCGCCCCTTGATATTTTAATCGATAGACCCTGTAAAAACCTTTTTATGGTAGGTTTACCTATTCACGAAAGCTTATTATAGGTTCTATAACAAGACATTACCCTTTGGGTTAAGCAACTGGCAAATACCTCTATTACCATTCTCCAGAGGCTTTAACAATTAAATTACCAGAAATTACTAAGGGAAACTAGGATAATTATCGCAACCTGCCCCTAAGACCTGTTAAGATAATTGATATTAATTACAATATTTTTACGGACTTCGATAAAATCTGAAATAATACCGAAAAATACAACAAAAAGCCTTATAACTTCCTCAATACGAAGATAATACCCCTTTTAAATATCTACAAGTAAATAAAGGTTCCTTCTTCTAATTATAACATACTATTTTACGGAATCTTTAAAAAAATACGCTAAGGAATATTACCTGAACTTCCTAATATAAGAAACTACCTTTCGCGAAGTTTATAATAACATAAAAGGTTACTTTAAATACGACGTTCACCTCGCTCAATACTACATAAATTGAGCTACTACGCGGTGGATTACAATAATACCAAAAAAAAAAAAAAGAGGAACTACCAATGGATATACTTAACTAGATACTTAAGAAGCTGATATTATATTCATAGGCAATAGAAAAGGCTTATATTAGCGAAGCCACACTTCGCGAATAGGTACGAGTAATAGTTACGGGCGTTAATAAGTTTAAATACGCATTATAATACCGAAATACCACCTGCGAAAGTTTTTTTAACCAGTTACGTTTTTCGTTTACCACTGTAATAATATATATATCAAATTCGTTTAGTACATACCCTTAAACCGGAAACTTCCCTAACGTTAATAAAGAAGATTTCATTATAGTTAATTATGTCAACCGTAAGTACGATTACGTGTGTTCTTAATATCGAAGGATTAGGCCATCGACTACAAACTAAAAGTAATAATTACGTTAGCGCTAATAGGGTTAAGGTTTTAGCGAACCTATTGATTGTAAGTATTATCGTCGTAATAGTGGTAAATCAAATTGTAGTAAGTTTGGCTGTTGGTTAACTTGGTATCCCCTCGTTAAGCGAAATAATGAAAAAGTAATATACTATATATAATACTTTATTATTTTTAAATAGTATTATTTAAACTTAATCGAAAACTTCGAAGGCAATAAACCAATGAACGGCGATAATACCCCTAAATAGATTGTATGGTATAAAGATATTGCTCCTAACGCAGCCTAATAATTAGCTGACTATACTTTCCCATATAGTTTAAGTGGTAAAAACCCTTACCTTTACATTAACCAAGCTTATAACCCCTTATATACCTTTAATATTCGCGGTCGCTATGATGACCACACGTTTTAAGGTATTATGCTAGGTATAAAGGTAACAATATACTTAATAGGAGGCTATTCGCAGTATATAACATTGCGAAGAAAAAATACTTTAACTACTGAGATTAATTGTTACGATATTAACAAAACTGAAGTTAAATTTAGACCAAACGAATAACTATAGTCACTAACAATAAATTTAATTTAAACTGTTATAGAAGTAATTACGTTTCATATCCTTAAGTTCCTTACTACTTTCCTTCTTTACTTAAAGGATATAGGGAACTTCGGTGTTAACGCTAACGTTAATGTAAACGAGCTGGTTAAGAACAGTTAAATATTTCCCCTCGCTTTTAAGTAAGAGCGCCTATAATTTTAACTTCAAGGGCCTAAAGAAGTGGTATCAAACTTAACGGAACCGGAAATAGGTTAACTACACAGGCGCTTTAACCACATAGCTGTTAATAGACTATATAAATTTCCAAAATCCGCAAGGCATAAATATATGGAATGATTCGCCTTGAAAACTATTGAAAAGCTTTCTTATTACTTCCAAAATTATATATAAGCCTCCCAAAAAAAATTTACATTGAAGGATAATAAGGACTTTAATCACAAGGTATTTATTAATATATTTACTTAGATTATAAGCCTGTTTTTCATGTTGTTAATTCTGTATCCTTTTTTTACAGAGCTAAGTTTTTCAAGTTCTTTTCGGCAAAGGATACGTGGGAAATACTAAGGATGTTATGGATTAACACGTATCTGGGCCCACCTAACGTCATTGTTTACGATACTGGTACCAACTTTATGGCGGCGGAATTCCAAAAAGATACCAACATAATAGGTATTTAGTGTACATAGGTGCCGGTAAAAGCCCACTAAAGCATTGAGAAAGTTAAAAATATATACGTCTTACATCGTCAAGCGTATAACATCTTTACATTATAAATTAAAAGCTTTACGGATCTAAAGGCACACTTTCAGATAACAGTAAAGGATTTAAACGATACTATAAGCCATAACGGCTTAGTGCCAACGCTATTGGTCTTTAAAATGTACTTACGCCTAACAAGTGAATCTCTGCCATTAGCAAGTATCCAAAAGCGTATTATGACCTACAACAACGTTTCAAGGAAACTGCGAAATGAATCGGCATGCCGCCAGGTTATTAATACCCTTAATACAGGAAACGGATTTATAATGATTAACGTAATTAATTTAACGTTACAAAATAAAATCCTCGTATAATTGGAGTTGGGCAAATAAATAGGCCTGTATAAAATCTTAAGTATTGTAAATTTTAAAGTAATTGTTAAAATTGCTAATGATCCTATATTTTTCCGAATTATTTAAGTGAAGCCTTGTATTAAGGCAATTAAAGATAAAGATTCCTAAACCAAGCAACCAAGCTAACACGGACCTCCTCCATCTGTTATTGATAAACTGATAAAATATCGCCGGCGTAAATGAACCCTAAAAAAAAGGAACGTTAAAAAGAAGGAATATATACCGGGTTGCATTTATAATACTACTTAGGTGAGCAAATGAAATGAGAATAACGAAGACTTGGCAATAAAACTCCGAGTATAAGGAATCATTAAAACATTTGGAACGCCTTTTAGAGAAAGCGATAGGGTTGATATTAACGGTTAATGAACTCGAGGGTTTGTATAGTTTATACCAAAAGCTAATTTCAATACCTAAGACCCAAATATCACAATTTTTAGGTCGAAAATTATCCACGAGGTTAAAGGAAAAACCATGGAGCAGACGTATACAAAGTCACGTCTAATCGCTCAAGGATACGGCGATAAAGGAAAAAACTGGATCCTTATAAAGTCGCTAACGATTTAAAAAATCAGTCAACACTTAGTAATTACTTTGGCAATAAGCTCACTAGTTAAAACTAAAGGCAAATTTATATTTCATAGCCGTAATATAACGTAGGACTACACTCAATTAGCAATAGATTTACAACGGATCGTATTTTTGGAATTACTTCAGAAACTACGTGTTATCTACTCTTTAGGAACGATAATACGATATATTAAGCCACTATATAGATTATCTAAAGCAAACTTCTATTCATTCCTCGCTTACTAGTTGCACTTTAAATGATGGTTAACTATAAAGTCTTTAATATACGACCTGTATTTACTAGTAATGTAAGAAAAAAACTTCGATCTAATAGGTATATAGACTAACGATACCCTTTTCATAGGAATGGATAGCTTTATAACATTAAAATAATAAGTGATTAAAGACTTTAAGTTTTGGGGTTTTAAACCAGTAAATATATCGGCGGAAAATAATAAACTCGACTTTAACGGATCGCCAATCCGTATACTTGGTATTGATACTAGCTTTAATTTTTGTTAAAAAGGTTAAGGTATTAATTTGGCTATAATCAACGAGACTAATATAACTAAAACTCAACAGTACCTTAAACAACGTACTTATAGTAGTTATATTACCACTTTATACCAACCAAAGGTATCGTACGACCTATTTATTGCGGCACAAGTATAAAAGCCAATAGATAAAGACTTTGACCAGCTAAATAAAAGGATTGAGTAACAAATGCGAAACTAGGAACGAGTGATTAATATAATATTAATATACTCGTCGAAATCTAAGTTAATAATCTTCAAGAATAGGTATTTCGCAAATAACATCGATCTGTATTTACAAATAGGCTTATTAATAACTCTCGTTAACGAAAACAAATGGAAAAACTAGTTTAGCATTATCGACAACCTTATCCACTAAACTTTTATCAAATATAAAAATATTATACGAAATGTACTATCTTTGGAGGTCTACAGTATAATAATAGGCTTCAATATAAGCATAAAACTGAAAAACCCCTTAACCTTGTTACTAAGTATCTAAAGATTCCTTCTATCCTGATAGTAATTTGTATCGACTCGAAAAGCCTATTCGAATACCTTTTGAAGCTCGGAACCACTAGTGAAAAACGCCTGATAATCGATGTGATAACACTCTTTAAAGCCTATAAAGGGAGGAATATTAAGGAGTTCCGATGGATTAACGGTAAAGAAAATCCTACTAATGTCATAATAAAGGCAACGTTAAACAAGGCCTTAGAAAAGTTTATAGATAACAATAGAGTAACTATACGTATCGAAAGATACATTAATAAGCCGCCAAAAAAGCCTAAATCACGTAATGACGGCCAGATATTTACTAGCAACCAAGAAAACTAACAAGTAATTAATGATACTAACTTGTTTCATTGGAACAAGTAAAGTAGAGGTTTACAAAGGTCTGTGGCGAAAAAACTTATAAAAGTCGATAAATTTAGACCTTGGAGCCGTAGAGCAACTAATGACAATTGGGGTCAATTTGCATATAAATAGTTACATTTTAATACGGAAGTTAATTGGAATTAATAGGGTCTGGCCAGTTAACGAAGTCGCAATTCAACGTTTACCAGAAAAGATTAGTTAACCACATTAGCGTACACATGCAAACTAAAAAGCCGCAGTATTAGAATAGTACTTTATACAGTGCAGTAGGTCAACTTTACTAATTGTAAAGTTGACTATAATGACTGCAAGTTGAGTGTATTGTTTTGTATAGGCTTACTGTATTAGGTGTAAGTCAAACATAGTAGACCACGCTTCACACTAGGGCATAGGCCAAGCAATTGGCCATACAAATTACAGTACAAACCGGCTAGCAGTCTGCTAAACCTAGAACAATACATCTACCATCTGACTACGCAATACTACTATTATTTCGAACAATTGAATCGACAACATTGCAACGTCTTAAGCCCTACCAACAGTGGCATTTATATTAGCCTACGCCAAAAAAAGTAAACCATAAGCCTGATGAAGATTGATAAGGCTGACAAGGCAAGATTATAATGATACCTAAAGTAACGGGCCTATATGACTTACGTTGCCACGTTATGCTAACCGGAGGCATTATACAACCTGTCAGTTACGGTATAGGTATATGATATACGGGACGAAGATTTTAACAGTTTGAATAAAAGGATCTGGTGATAAATATACAACTTAAAAAGAGGTATTAATATGGTTTCTGTTGGAATAGTAGTATTTGCAGTGCAGTAGGTCAACTTTACTTACAGTAAAGTTAACTATACTGACTGCAAGTGTATTTTTTTGTGCGGGTCTCCTGTATTAGCTGCAAAGTAAGTACAGTATGCACCCACTTCACACTAGTGCATGAGCTAAGAAATTGGCCATACAGATTACTGCGCAGACTGGCTAGCAGTTTACCAAACCTAGAACAATACATTCACCACTTGACCACGCAATACCACTATTACTTAGACCAATCGAATCGACAACGTTACAACATATAAAGCTCGACCAATACTAATTAGTGTTTATTAGGTTAAGTACAGATAAGCTAAGTAAAAGAAAAGGCTATTTTCGGGTTACACTCTACCACTACAACAGCAGCTTAAGTAAAGTAAAGATTCTTGTAAAGAGCCTCTATTAGTACTGCGCTAGTCTATAATGGAAAAAAAACAGAGAAAACCTTTGGGTTGCGTTAGTCTAAAACGACAATTTGGAACTAAGCGACGGTATTGCTACTAAAAATACCAAGAAATCTTCATGGATCCTTTTTGAAAAGCGTTAAGATTAACCGCTAAAAGTCTTAATTCGGCGAATTGGCAAACAGCTAAATTAGTATTACTGCGGATGGTACTATGACAATAAAAATTAAGTTCCATGGCCTACAACTTTGAACCCTTGCCTTTCACCAACAACAAACGACCTTCGACCTTACCCTTTACACCAAACCTTTTCTCCCACTTTACTATTTTTACTCCTCCTACTCCAGTTTAATCATCAAAATCGCTACTCTAAGCAAAAAATACCAAAAAACATTAAGTCACGCTAAGAAAGCCACGTCGCGCGATTTAATGCCAAGTTGCTAAGTTCTTATGCGACTTTACGCCAAAATACCAAGCTTACACACCCTAGATCTTTAAGTTACTCGAACGCCAATTCCTACATAAGCCAAAACCTCAAGATAACTACCGCTAACACTGAATTTAAAGCCATCACCGACCCCATCAGGAAAAAATTAATCAAAGCTTTCGAAATTACTTTCACCAAATACTAGGGAGAAGACTTTTGAATATAAAATATCGATAAAGACTTAATAGAAAAGCATCTTACCAACTTCGTTAGAAACTATATAATTAAAAACAACAATGACAAAGATCCTAACCGTACTTTCCGCAAATATTACAACTTATTTAACGACTAGACCATTAATATGTAAAAGGCAATCCAAAAAAGGGTTAAGTTGAGGTTTAAGTCAAAAATTAAAGGACGAAGGATTTAAGTTTAAGTACAGATTACTATAAGGTTGGCGCAAGCGCTTTTCGACCTCGCCTAGATTAAAGAATGCCCTTAAGATCCATGTCCTAAGGGAAAGAATATTAAAGAACTACAACGCCCTTATATACGTTTCAAGAGACCTTCTCTTTACCCTCAGCTAAGTTAAGTCTCTTTACGCGCTAATGATAAGGAACCTGTTAACTTGCTCGGCAAGCTAACACCTCTATGCGGAAGCGCAGAGTACGCTTTTGGTGGCGGCAGGGTATGCAAAGCAATAGTCACCAACACAGTTATAGGAATTAATATCGATGCTTTATACTAATCAATTAAATAAGATCGTTAAATCTTTTAAAAACTTTGAACCCCTATTATCCCCCAGCCCTTTAATATCCAAGTTCCTTAAAAACTTTTCCACTATAGGTTTACCTATACATGTAAGCCTACCATAGGTTCTACTACTAGACTTTACTTATCGGTCCAGATAACTGACAATTACCTTTAACACCATTCTTCGGAGGTTCCAAGGCTTAAACTTTTAGAAAACACTACTAATAAAGACTTTAATAACTCTCGCGACCTGCCCTCAAGACCTATCAAAATATTTAATATTAACTATAAGCTTTTCATGAACTTCTCCAAGATCAGAAACAATGTAAAAAAATATGACAAAAAGTCCTCTTCAATACGAAGATAATGCCACTTTTAAACATTGGAAAATAAATAGAGGTTTCCCCTTCTAGTTTTCACTTATTATTCCCCGAAATTCTTATAAGGCACGCTAAGGATTATTACCTAACTTTTCTAATTTAAGCAACAACTTTTCACGAAGTTTACGATAATATAAAAAGGCACTTCGAATACAACTTTAATCTTACCTAATACTACACAGATTAAGCCATTATACAGTAAACCACAATAATGGCGAGTAAAAAAGAGGAGGAAATATTAATGGATGTGTTTAACCAGATACTTGAAAGTTAATACTATTCTGGTAAGGAATGAGGGAAGCTTACACTGATAAAACTACACTTCAAGAACAGGTACGAGGAGTAATTACTGGTGTTAACGAATTCTAATACGCCCTATAACGCCTAAATACCACCTGAGATAGATTTTTTAACCAGTTACGTTTTTTGTTTATAAATATAATAACGCATACATTAAACTCATTTAATATATATCATTAAGTCGGCAACTTTCTTAACGTAAATAAAGAATATTTTACGGTAGTTAATTACGTCGATCGCAAGTATGGCTACATGTGCTCTTAATGCCTAAAGTCTAGTTTATCGGCCACAGAATAAAGGCAGTAGCCATGCTGACGCTAATAGGGCTAATATTTAAGCGGAATTATTAACCATAAATACTATCGTCACAATAATAGTAAGAGATATTAGATTTATAATAAATCTGGTTATTAGTTAACTCGGTACCCCTCTCCTTACTACCGAGTGAAATAATGAAAAAGTAATATATTATATTTAATACCCTACTACTTTTTAATAGAACTACTTAGATTAATTCTAAGATTTAGAGGGAGATGAGCCTATTAACGTCGTTAATACTCATAAGAAAATTAAATGGTATCAATGTATTATTTTCGACACGACTTAGTTACTAGCCGACTTCGCCTTCTTATACTGTTTAGGTGGTAAAAACCTCTACCTTTGCCTTAATATAGCCCACAACCCCTTAAATACCTCTAACATTCGCGATCGTTACGCGGATTATACGTTTTAAAGTATTATACCATATATAGGGGTAGTAAGATACTTAAAAAAGGCTATTAGAAATACGTAATATTATGGAGAGAAAGAATTATAGCAACTAAAATTAATCGTTACGATACGAATAAAGCTAAAGTTAGCTTTAGATTAGGCTAATAACTATGGTTACCAGGGATAACGGTAGTTCAAAATATCATAAAGTTGATTACGTTTTATATCCTTACATTTCTCATCACTTTAATTTTTTACTTAAAAGATATAAATACCTTTAACGTTAATGTTAACGCCGATGAACTGGTTTAAAACGGTTAAAGGTTTCCCCTTGCCTTTAAGTAAGGGTACCTATTTTTTCCCTCGAGGCCTTAAAGCAGTATCATTAAATCTAATGAAGCTTTAGATACGCTAATTACATTAACGTTTTAACTACTCAGCCATTCATAGGCTATAAAAAATCCTGAAATCCGCAGGGCACAAAGATTTTAAAAGAATACTTTATCCTAAAAGCCATCGAAAAGCTTTATTACCACTATTGAACGTATACCAACCCCCCCCAGTGATTTAAATTTACACGAAAAGACAACAAAGGCTTTAACTATAAGGTTTTTATTAACTTATTTTACTTTGATAACAAACCTGTTTTTCATATTGTTAATTCCGTAACCTCTTTTTACGTAACCAAGTTTCTTAAGTCCCTTTCGGTAAAGGATACGTGGAAAACACTAAAAATGTTGTGAATTAACACGTATCTAGGCTTACCTAATGACGTCGTCTACAACACCGATATTAATTTTACGATGGTAAAGTTTTAGAAAGATGACAAGATAATAGGTATCTAGTATAAACCGGTACCTGTAAAGGCCTATTAAAGTATTAGAAAGGTTAAGAAGGTATACGCCTTACTTCACCGAGAGTATAATATCCTTATGTTAGAAATTGGAAGCTTTACGAATCCGGAGACACGTTTTTGAATAGCGGTAAAGGGCCTGAAATATACTATGGGCCCTAACGGCCTAATGCTAACGCTATTAGTATTTAAAGCGTATCCACGCCTGACGAGTGAATCTTCGTCATTAGTAAGTAAACAAATACAAGCTACAGTCTACGATAAAGCATTAAGAAAACTACGGGAGAAATCGGCACGCCGACAGGTTAATAATGCTCTTAACACTAGGAATGGTTTTATAATAATATACGTGTTTGCTTTACCATTACAAAGTAAAGTTCTCGTATGACAGAACTAGAGTAAATAGAAGAGCCTATACAAAACCTTAAATATCGCTAATTTTAAAGTAGTTGTTAAAACTGCTAACGATTCTATATTTTCTTTCGTATTACCTAGGTCAAGCCTTATATTAGGGCCATCGATAATATAGATCCTTTAATTAAGTGATCAAACCAATACGAGCCTTTTCTATACGTTATCAATAAGCTGATAAAATGTCGTCAGCGCGGACGATTCCCGAAGAATAATAACGTTAAAGAGGAAAAATATATACCGGGTCGTATTTATAATACTACTTAGTTAAGTAGGAAAGAGAAGGATAACAAAAACTTAGCACTAAAGCTTCGAACGTAAGGTATTATTAAGACTTCCGATAAACTTTTAAAGAAAGCGACAGAGTCGAAACTAACGGCTTGCCAACTCAAAAAGTTATAAAATTTGTACCGAAGATAGATTTCAACCTTGAAAACTTAAACGTTACGGTTTTTAAGTCGAAGATTATTTACGAAGTTAAGGGAAAAACCACGGGGCAACCGTACGAAAAATCATGTCTAATCGCCTAAGGATAGAGCAATAAAGGTTAAAACTAGATCATTATATATTCGCCAGCGATTTAAAAGATCAGACAACCCCTAATAGTTGTTTAAATAGTAGGTTTGCTAGCCAAGTCTAAAGGTAAGTTTATGTTTCATAACTAATATATAACGTAAGTCTATACGTAATTAATAACCGACATATAGCGGATCGTATTATTAGAATTACTGTAGGAATTACGGCTTATCTACTTTTTGGGAACAATAATATAATGTATTAAGTCTTTATACGAATTGGTTAAAGCGGGTGTTTACTAGTTCCTAACTTACCGTCTTCATTTTAAATCACGTCTAAATACAAAGTCTTTAACATACAACCTTTTACTCATTGGGAACGTAGAAGAAAAACTTCGGCCTAATAGGTATACAAACTAACGATACCCTTTTTGTTGGAACGACTAGCTTTATAATATTAGAATAACAGGCGATTAAGGGTTATAAGTTTTGGAATTACAAACCGGTAACGACGTTAGCAAAGAGAAGTTAATTTAACTTTAACAGATCGTTAATTCGTATACTTAGTATTAATAATGGCCTTAGTTTTCGCCAAAAGTGTACGAGTACTAATTTGGCCATAATAGATACGGTTAACGTACCCAAGACCTAACGGTACCTAAAACAGCGGGCCTGTAACAACTATATTTCCACTGTATGTTAACAGGAGACCTATTACGACCTCTTTATCGCGATAAAATTATAAAATCTAATAAAAAACGACTTTAACTGGCTTAATAAAATAATTAAGTAACAGACGCGGGATTTGAACCAAGGAATTAATATAGTTCTAATCAATCTATCGAAGGCTAAACTAATAATTTTTACAGACGGTTTTTTTACAAATAACACCGATTTATCTTTATAAATCGGCTTCCCAATAGCTATCGTCAGTAAAAATAGGCGGTAAAACCAATTTAACATTATCAGTAACCTAATCCACTTAATCTTTATCAAATGAAAAATTATTATACAAAGTGTATTGGCTTTAGAGAGTTACGGTATAATAGCAGGCTTTGATTTAAGCATGATATTATAAGAAACCCTCAATGCTATCACCAGGTAGTTTAAAATTCCGTGAATTCTGGTGGTAATTTATACCGATTCGAGGAGCCTATTCGAATACCTTTCTAAACTCGGAATTACCAGCGAAAAACGCCTAATAATCGATGTAATGGCACTCCACAAAGCCTATGAAGGGAAGGAGATTAAAAACTCTCAATATATTAACGGCAAAAATAATAATATTCATACTATAACGAAAGCGTTGGCGAACAAAGCTCTTGAAAGATTTATAGATAGCAATGAACTAACTATACATATCGAGGACTATGTTAATAAGCTGCTCGGCAAGCCCAAATCATGTAACAACAGTTATTAATATACTAATAAATTGGAAAATTACTAGGTAATTAACGATGTTAACCTATCCAATTGGTACAGTTAAAATGAAAGACTATATAGGCTCTTAATGAAATATTTTTTCATAGGAGTTGATAAAAGCGAACCTCGGAGCCGTGGGGTAACTAACAAAATTTGGTGTTAATTTGCATACAAATATTTGCATTTTAATGCGAAGGTTATTAAAAATGGAAAAGGGTATAGCCAGATAATATGGTCTTAGTTTAACGTTTACCGGGAAAAATTGGTTAACCACACTAGCGTGCGCACACAAAATTAAAAGCCGTATAGTAGTATTCACAATACAGTAGATTAACTTTACTTACAGTAAAGTTGACTATACTAATTTCAAGTATATTATTTCGTACGGGCCTCATATATCGGCTTTAAAGCAAGTACAGTATATTCTCACTTAATACTATGGTATGGACCAGAAAATTATCTATACAAATTACTGCGCTAACTAGCTAGCAGTCTGCCAAACATAGAACAATACATTCAACACTTGACCACAAAATACTACTGTTACTTGGACTAATCGAATCGACAATATTGCAACGTCTAAAGCCCTACCAATAGTTTCAGTAAATTCAACGACGGCGAAGTTAATGATTTTTGCAAACGACTCCTTTATTAACAATACTAACCTTATATTGAAAATCTAGGTCCTTATAATATTCATTAACGAGGAAAAGTATAAGGTGAAATTTATAATTACGGGAAAGCTTATACACTAGATATCCATCAAATAAAAACGTATAATACAAAGCATATTAGCTTTAAAGATTTACGGTATAATGACAAGCTTTCATATTCATATACTAACTGATAACACGTTAAAAATTATCACCAAACAGTTAAGATTACCTTTCATACATATAAGTATGTATATAACTTCCTAAAACCTTTACAAGTACTTATATAAGCCAGGTATAACTAATGAAAGACGTTTGATAATAAACGTAATAACTTGAAAAGAAATATACGAAGCCCGGGAAATTAATAAGTTCCGGTGAATAAGTGGTAAAGGTAAACCCGTTGACATTATAATTAAGGCTACGTCTAATAATGCCTTGAAACGGCTTATAAAAAGTAATACCTCAACCATATAGATTGAGGGTTACGTGGATTACTCAATATATAATATGAAGGAGAAAGGATATCCTAGTAAACTAAAAAAAAACTGTTAGAGTAATAGTAACGGTGGAAATAAGTGAAACTAATAGTAAAAGATATGCAGTTGATGAAATACATGATACGTGTAAGTCTGTAGCAAAAAAACTATGTATGGGAATTAAAGAACGAAGGGTTTGGGGAGATGGAGTAAAGGGTCATAATTAGTGTTAATTTTGTTATGAATTGACTGAAATTGATAGTGTTCTGGCTTATAGATTAAGAAAGTATTTTAAATGTTGCCAGAAATTGGTTTTAGGCTACGCTAGCATACAAATACGAAACAAAGAACAGCTAGTATTGAAATAACAACTAAATGCAGTATAATTAAGTAAAATATAATTACAGTTAATTGATTGTACTATTAACAAATTGGCTACAGTTTGTAGGATTGATTATAAGTGTTATGGACTCAGGATATTGACTATTAAGTCTATAGGTTACGTGACTGTAAACGTAACGGGATATGTATTAACTATAACCATAAGTTTTACACAAAAAACCACTATAGCCCTTTTTAATTTTTCGCCTATACTTTAATAGTAGATTCTATTTAATACCTACTGGGTTGAGTATCGTAAATCGGACTATAATATGCTATTAAAATCTTTTTTTATATTTTTGAAGAAATATTACTTACGAGAAACGAATCGATTACAAATATTAATAATTTTACATTGCAATTCAACGTTATGGGGAAAAATAGGCTGTTGGAAAATATCTAGTCCTACACCTCTATAAATATACTTTATATACTTTTGAATCTGATTTAAGCCTATGTATCTCGTTTACGAGATATTATAAGCTATATCGTATTTGTTATAAAGCAAATATAATAAATAGTCTAGTTAATTAATTTTCGTTTTCGACTCTATATTAGATGTCAGTTAAGTAATTATGAAGATTTAATAATTCGAAGCCTAACTAACGATAGTTTTTATTGGTTTTTCAATGTTTCAAGGTAGCTGAAAACGATATGATTAACCGTAATTCAACGAATTTATATTTATGTAAGTTGCGACGTGTTGAACAATCAAATTTATATTGAAAACGAATAAAATATAAATCGGAAAAAGTTAGTATACGTTACTTTACGTATGAGGTTATTATATGCCGACCGTAAAGTAAATTATTACGACATATTACGAGGCCGGCAAATATAAAGGTATATAAAATACGTTTTTTTTACTATATTAAGGCTATTTTGGCCACCCTTATCGCGCGGATAAGGCCTTAGTCGAATGAAAGGGATTTTTTATAAATTATAAAGACCTGTAGATACCGTTCATTATTAGATTCGATATATTATGAACTTAAAGGGGCGAATTAAATTGGTTTTTAGCCGTTAAGTATAATTATTTTGACTTTCGTATATCCTTAGGTATTCGAAATAAATCTATTACGATAAGCGTTAACAGTATAGATTATATAGCGGCTTTAACAAAGTATTGAGAACTTACAAACAAGTTAAAAAATTTCAACTTAAAGTAAAGTTTTGATCGATAGTTATTAAAACCAGTATAAATATAATGACCTGATAAAAATGCAATTAAAACGGGAATTTATACCTTTTGAATATCCTCGTTAAAATTTCGTGGTAATTTCGTTTAATTATCTTAATAACCCCGTTTAGTATATATTTAATACTCAGAACATCGGGCGACGTTAATAATGGTAAAGAAACGCTAGGTGAAGCAAGTTATGAGGCGTTACCTACGTGATGGCTTGACGAATTACTATTAATATAATTACGGACTCCGCCCAACTTTTCTTTTGACGTAGATGTATGCGATTAAAATCGAAAAGGTAAATAAGGGTTCCTTATTGATAGTGATGGAGAAAATCTAACTTCTAAATATAGTATCGTTTAAAAGTTACGTAACCTTCATAGCGTAATTATAAGATTAAGTAAAAAAGAGTTCGATTTAATTAAAATACGTATGAATAAGGATATATTCCTTATTCCTATAATTTTTGATAATATTTTCCTTTTAAACGCCTGAATTTATGTTAACTATAATTACTATTATATTATAAACGTAGTTTTAATCTAACGATTAGAGGTAAGTTAAATTGAGCCATTATATCCTCGAAATTTAGGTATAATATTATGATTATGGCGAAATAAGCGTATTACCTGAATAGCCAAATTTCACGACAATACTATTCAATACTCGAACCCCATATTAATACATATTATTTCCAGAATAACGCGGAATATAATTTTTGAAATATTATGGATACGATATTAACAGGTAATATGAAACGTTAACGGTAGTTGTTAAGTAATTTATAATTATAGAGAATAAGTCATTGATACAATATTAATATTTGTTAAATCGAAATATATACAGGGTGTTATAAAATCGGGTTTTATTGATTTAATAACCCGATTTTAGCGGATGGTATAACGTACAAAGAGTTAATCGTATTTAGTTTTCATGATAAAGTTTTGTAAAATAACGCGAATCTTATAGTCGACGATTCCAACTACCGCAAAAAAAAAAAAGGTTACATTTTTTACTTGAATTGGTAAAGTTTCAAGATCTATTTGATAAGGAAAAGGTGACAACCCTACCCCCATATTGGGGAAAACTCGACTATTACATTTATATCAAACCGAAAGAAAATGAATCTTTACCGGAGAAATTATATGTACCATTATATTCGGTATTACGAAATTAACTTTTCGAATTTGAACGTCAAGTTACGAAGTTAATAAATAAGGGTTAGCTTTATGCAAATTCCTTATCAACCGTAACACATATATTATTAATTCTCAAATCGAAGGGGTGGTAACGGTTTTATATCTATTACTGGTCTTTAAATAAAATTACCTAATTAAATTGTTTTTTTTCTTGCGTTTAATTAAGGAAACCCTACGCGTATTATAGAAATTGATATAATTTACGAAATGAGATATTCGAACGGCCTTTTATTGTATCTGGGATATACCCGGATAGGAAAAGCTAATAGCTAATCGTATATGTTTCGGCTTATTAAAATAATTGATTACTTTTTCTAAGTTAGCGAAAGCGTTAACGACGTTTCAACGATATATTAATTATATAATAGCAGATAATTTGGATGAGTTTATTACAATTTAGCTAAATAACGTTTCAATTTTTCCCCTAATATTAAACCAAACTATATAACAAAATTTGGCGTAATTTTAAAACTCTATTGTAATACTAGGTTTAACTTAAACTTAAAGAAGTGTAACTTCGTATTAAAAAAGCTAAAATACATTGGTATTATAGTAACAGTTGATGTAAGTATTTGGGTCGACCCCGAAAAAGTCCGGGTAATACACGAATAAAAGTCTTTATGTTGATAGGCCTTAGACGTTGCAACGTTGTCGATTCGATTGGTTTTCGAAGTAATAGTAGTATTGCGTAGTCAGATGGTGAATGTATTATTCTAGGTTTGGCAGACCGCTAGCCGGTCTGTATAGTAATTTATATAGCTAATTGTTTGGCTCGTGCCCTAGTTTGAAGTGCAGCATACTGCACACGACTTACAACCAATGCGTTAAGTCTCCACAAAGCAATACACTTGCAGTATAGTCAACTTTACTGTAGGTAAAGTTGACCTACTGCACTATATGTAATATTATTCCAATAATTTACGTATTGTTTAAAAGTTCGAATTTTTTTAGGTCTTATTCATTTTAATCGAAACTTTATAAATAATTTTTTCGAATTAACTACTTACCACGTTCGACTTACGAAATAATAATTTTTTTAACTATGAGTAAATTAGAAAAAACATATATTTCAAATATTAAAAAAATACATTCGTTACTGCACAGATTTCAGTATATTAGGGTTTTAATCAGTCAAAGATAATGAAATATAGTTATTCGGAGATAACTTTAAAAAAGCGCATATTGTTAAAAAATATCATGAAGTCTGTAATATATTATTCTGTACGGTTTACCAACGCGGAACGTAATTACATTATTTCAGAAAGGAATATTTTCGCAGTGGTATCCTATTTAAAAGTATGTTTTTCAGAATTACGTAATATCTGTATTCCTTTTAGAGTCTTAACGAACTATAAAAGATTAAAGTATTTTTCTTTGCTACACTTAATTTCGAAATGTTAAACTCGATAAACCAAGGTTTTTTTCGCTTTTTAAATACTATTTACTTTATCGGCCCGCGATTCCAAATGCTCTTTCGGATATATTAACCCGCAAATTGCAAAAGAAGCCCGAATTTAAAGAACGACGTATACGAATTTTTGAGTCTATTTCCATTACCATATTTAATATAGTAATGGTAAATTGATAAAATATAGGAAATATATATTCCGACAGAATATACTGATTAATTTATCAAAACATAAACTTAGTTCATTAATCGCAATGATATATCATTCGAGGAAAAGCTAAAGGATTTCGCGGCGTCAGCGGTAAAGGGATCATTTTGGGCTCGGTCTATACCCGCGTTATCGACTTTAACCACTTTGAAAAATACTGGAGTATTAACGATTATAATATCGTTTTTGGTCCAGTCTGTGTTAAACCCGTCGACTTCGTTAATATAGAACGATTACCTTATTTTCGGGTTGAATACCTTTACAAAATTATAAAATTAAAAAGTAGTAAATGATATATTATAAGTGATTCGCCTATTAATGGTCACTAAAAACATTAAAAGTTTTTCGATTGAGGTATAATACTTGGTATAAATTACGGCTCACAATATATACCCGAAGGGTATGTTTTATTACCATAATTGTTTATAATTATGAAGGTGGAAATTATTACCAACGATAATCTTATAATAAACTTATAACTCGTCTATTATAAATTATCTGGGTAAAAAGTGTTATTTCTAATTCTTTAATGAAATTACTATCAAGAAAAAATAATTATAAATCTTTAACATTCATATCGAATAAATATGTAATATAATAATGTAAAACCTTGTCACACCTTATAATAAGGATTTTTCAACCACTTTTTATTTTAAATTATTATTGATGCTACATTTATTTCGACTTCCTAATTAACTTATTCATTACTAATAACTTCAATCGGTAATTATCAATTTTTATAAAATAACTCTTGAAGTTTATCCAATTTAACGTGAAATAATTTATAACTATCGAAATATATACGAAGTCATTTCGGAATACATAATGGCGATTTTATGGATTTTCGCCTTTTATTATTAGCGATTGCAGCTCAAATTGGGTAAATGTTGGAATAATATTACATGCCATGCAGTAGGTCAACTTTACTTATAGTAAAGTTGACTGTACTACAAGTATATTGCTTTGTGGAGACTTACCGCATTGGATGTAAGTCAAGTGCAGTACGCTACACTTCACTCTAGGGAATGAGCCAAGCAATTGGCCATATAAATTATAGTGCAGACCGGCTAGCGGTCTGCCAAACCTAAAAAAATTCACACATCATCTGATCACATAATACTACTATTACTTCAACCAATCGAATCGATAACGTTGCAAAGTCTAAGGTCTACCAATACTGATCAGTGCTTGCCTGCTAGGTTAAGCATAGATAAGATAAGTAGAAGAAGAAGCTCCTTTCCAGTTACGCTTTACGTTAAACGGCGGTTAGGATATAGGAAAGATTTTTGCGAAGGGCTCATACTACTGTGTCAGTTTTTACGGCAGTACGTAAAGAAGACCATTGGTCTGTGTCAATCTTTACGGTAGACTAGAGGTAGCTACGGTATCGCTACTTGAAACCACTAAGAAATCTTTATTGATCTTTCTTGAAGACGTTGAGATTAATTGTTAGAAGTCTTAAAGTATGGAAAGTTAGTAAACGGCTAAGTTAGTACTATTACAGGTGTTACTACTGTAAAAAAGACCAAGTCCTACGGCTAAATAACAAATAACCTTCGCCCTTTACCAATAATAACAACCTACGACTTTACCCTTTATACCAAATTTTTGCTTATACTTCACTTTTTTTTTTTTTTACTTCTCACGCTATTTTAATCGTTAAGTTCGCTACTTTAATTGAAAACACCGAGATTCGTCAAGTCGCATCGAGAAAGCTACGTTACGTAACTCCATGCTAAATAGTCAAGTTACCACGCGACTTTACACCAAAACACCAAGCGCTTACGCTAAAACACCAAGTGCTTACGCCTAAGATTACTAAGTCTTTCGTCCTATACGTCTTACACAAGCCTGAGCCTTAAGATGGTATTTACTCTAGAGACTTAAAGGGGAATAGACGCCCTGGAATCTATTTTTATTAAATACTACAATGAAAACCTATGGATATAAGATGTCGATAAAAATTTAACGGAAAAGTATTTGGTTAATTACATCGGCCATTATATTGTTAAGTAAGATGTCGGTAAAGAATTTGATCGCGGCGACCGCGCCTTTTGAAACTTTCGTAACCTTTTCGGCGACTGGACTCTTAATATGTAAAAGAAAACCCAAAAGGGTATCAAATACAAGTTAAGGGTTAAACTTGAACACCGAGGAATTTACGTATTGAAAAAGGGTCCCACCATGCTAGTAAAAACCCTTTTTGATTTGACCTAACTTAAGGAATGCCTTTAAAACCTTCGGCCTAAAAGAAAAGATGTTAAGGAACCTTAACAGCCTTACATACGTTTTAGAGGACCGCTAATTTACCTTTAGCTAAGTTAAACCTCTTTACGTATTGGTGATAAGGAGCCTGTTAACTTATTTAGTAGTTGAGTACCTTTACTTGACAGCGTAGGGTACGCTTTTAGTGGCAGAAAAGCACGCGAAGCGAGGGTTGCCAACGCGGCCAAGGGCATTAACGTTGACGCTTTACATTAATTAACTAAATAAGATCGCCAGGCTTTTCAAAACTTTTTAATACCTATCGTCCCTTAATAAACCCACCGCTAAAACCTTTAAAAACCCTTTCCCTTTAAATACACCTACGCGCACGAACCTACTATAGGCCCTACTACAGAACTTTACCCCTCGGGCTAAATGACTAGTAATTACCCTTAACACTGGGCTTCAAAACCTTTAAGATTTAAACTGTAAAGAAACGCCAATTAAGCCTAGGATGATTATCGCAACCTTTCTTCAATACCTATTAAAATGTTTAATATCAACTATAAGTTAATAACGGACTTCGCTAAGATTTAAGATAATATGAAGAAGTATAACAAAAAGCTCTACAACCTTTTCGATAATGAAATAATACCCTTTCTAAATATTTGTAAGTAAATAAAGGTTTTACCTTTTAGTTCTTCCTTACTATTTTCCGGAATCCTTACAGGTTATACCAAAGACTATTACTTAACCTTCCTAATAAACACCACTACATTTCGCGAGATTTACAATAGTATAAAAGGCTACTTAGAATACGGCGTCCACCTTATGTAATATTATATAAACTGGGCTATTACGCGGTAAACTATAATAATAATAAAGAAGAAAAAAAGGAATTACCAATGGATATTTTTAACTAAATGCTTAACAGGCTAATAATATGCTAGGAATCAATTGGGAAGGCCTACTCTGGAGAAGTTATACTTCGCGAGTAGATATTGGTAGCGGTTACGGGTATTGATAAGTTTAAATACGCTTTATAACGCCTAAATACCACCTATAAAGGTTTTTTAGCCAGTTACGCTCCTCTTTTGTCATCGTAATAACACGTATACCAAACTTGCTCAGTATATATTCTCAAGCTGGCAACTTTCTTAACGTAGATAAAGAAAACTTTACGGTAGTTAAATACGTCGACCGTAAGGACGGGCGCCCATAACACCTAAAGTCAAACTTATTAACATTGGCTCTGAACTAAAGGTAGTACCCACGTTAATGCTAATAAGAATTAGGTGGACCTGTTAACCGAAAACACTATCTTCGGAATAATAGTAAAAGATATTGGATCTATGATAAGGCTGGCTACTGGTTAACTCGTTATACCCCCGCCGAACGTAACAAAAGAAAAGCAACGTACTACATTTAATACCCTACTGTTTCGAAACAAAATTACTTAAACTAGGTGATAAATGTAAAAGGCAGTAAACCAACTGACGTCGCCAACGCCCCTAAACAAATTAAATGGTATAAAAATACTACTTTTAATACGACAGCATAATGACTAGCCGACTATGTCTTTTTATACCGTTTGGGTGGTAGAGACCCTTACTTTTACCCTAATCAGGCCCCTAATCCTTTGTATATCTTTAATCTTCATAATAGGTACGCAGACCATAAGTTTTAAGGTATTATATTAGATATAAGGGTAGTAAGTTACTTAATAGGAAGCTATTCGTAGTACATGTTACTACGCAGGGAAAGCATTGCAATCACTAAAATTAATCGTTATGATACGGGTAAGGCCAAAGTAAGCTTTAATCTAAGCGAACAACTATTATTACTAGGGATAACGATAATTTAAACTGTTATAAAAGTAATTAAGTTTTATATTTTTAAGTCCACTACCTCTTTTTACTTTACTTAAAGGATATAAAAATATTTGGAGTTAATGTAGACGTTAATATAGACGAGATAGTTAAAAGCGGCTAAAGGTTTTTACTCGCCTTTAAGTAGGGGTACTTATAGTTTTATCTTTAAGATCCAGAAGTAGTAATGTTAAACTTAACGGAGCCAGAAATGCGTTAACTACACTGGCGTTTCGACAATTTAGCTATTAATGAACTATAAAAAGTCCTAAAGTCAGTAATGTATAACGATTTAAAATAATTTTCCTTAAAGGCTATTAAAAGGCTTTGCTACTAATGTTAAACGTATGTTTAACCCCCCCCGAAATTTAAATTTATATCAAAAGACGATAATGACTTTAACTACAAAATCTTTATTACTTTATTTTATTTAAATAATTAATATTTTTTTATGTTGTTAACTTAATATTTTTTTTATGTTGTTAAGTTTTTAAAATTACTTTCGGCAAAGGATGCGTGGAAAACGTTGAGTATATTGTAAATTAATACATACCTGGGTTCATTCAACGTTATTGTCCACGATATCGACACTAACTTTACAGCGGCGGAGTTTTAGGAAGATATTAAAATAATAGGTATTTAATATAAATAAGTGCTTGTAAAAGCCTATTAAAGTACTGGAATGGTTAAAAGGGTACACGCCTTATTTTGCTGAATGTACGGCATCCTTATATTGGAAATTGAAAGTTTTCGAATCGGAAGGCACGCCTATAGATAACAATGAAAGTCCTTAATAATACTGTGGGTCCTAACAACTCAATGACAACGCTCTTGGTTTTTGAAGCGTATTTACATCTAATAAGGGAATCTTCGCCTTCGTAAAATACTTAAAAACGTATTACGGCCTATAACAAAGCTTTAAGGGAAATACGGAAAGAACCAGTACGCCGTTAAATTAATAACGCCCTTAACATCAAAGACGGACCTGTAATGATCGACGTATTTGCTTTGCTATTACAAAATAAAGTCCTCGTATAACAGGAGCCAGGTAATTGAAAAGAATCGTATAAAATATTAAGTATTATAAACTTTAAAGTGTTTATTAAAATTACTAACAGTTTTATACCCTTCCAAATTACTTAGGTTAAGTTTTATATTAGGGCTATTCACGAAAAAAAACTTTAAGCTAAGTGATTGAGCTAATACGAACCTTCTTCACCTGTTATCGATAAACTAATGGAACGCCGCCGGCACGAACGACTTCCAAAGAAAAAGGAAAACGTTAAAGAGGAGGAATATATATAAAATCGTACTTATAATACTATTTAATTAAGTAAGAAAAGAATGACAACGAAAACTTAGTAATAAAGCTTAAGGTATAAAGTATAATTAAAATTTCCGGTAAACCCTTCTGAAAAAAAGCGATAGGGTCGAAATAAACGGTTTGCTAACCCGAGGAGTTGTATAATTTGTATGGAGGACCGATTTTAACCTTTAAAATCTAAACGTTACGATTTTTAAATCGAGGATTATTTACAAGGTTAAGGGTAAAACCATGGGGTGACTGTACGAAAAGTTACGATTAATCGCTTAATGATATGGCGATAAAGGTAAGGATTTGATATTTATATAATCGTTAACGATTTAAAAAATTAGCTAACGTTTAGTAGTTATTTTAATAATAAGTTTACTAATTAGGATAAAGGGTAAGCTTATATTTCATAACCGTAATATTACATAAATATATATATAGTTCACAATAGATTTACAACGGATTATACTATTAAAACTGTTATAAAAACTTTGTGCTATTTACCTATTAGGAATAATAGTACAGTATGTTAAAACATTGTATAAATTAGCTAAGACAGGCGTTTACTGGTTTTTAACTTACTAATCGTACTTTACATTCCGGTTAACGATGAAGTTTTTAATATATGACCCGTATTTATGAGTAACGTAAGAGAAAGATTTCGGTATAGTGGGTATATAAATTAGAGATACCCTTTTCGTTAAAACGTTTAGCTTTCTAATATAAAAATAGTAAACTATTAAAGACTTTAGGTTTTGAAATTATAAACCGGTAACGATGTTAACGAAAAATAAGTAATTTAGCTTCAATAAATCATTAATCTGTATATTTGTTATTAATATCGGTCTAAGTTTTCGTAAGAAAGGCTAAAACGTTTTTTTACTATGATCGACAAGATTAATAAGGTTAAAGCTTAACGGTACTTGAAATAACATATACGAGATAGTTATATTACCACTTTATATTATCTAAAAACCTCATACAATTTATCTATTGCGATATAAGTACAAATATTAACGGATAAAGACTTTAATCGATTAAATAAAAAGCTAGAGTGGTAGATGCGAAATCTAGATAGCGGAATCAATATGGTATTAATAGACTTTCTAAAAACTAAGCTAATAATCTTTACGAACAGGTCCTTTGTAAATAACATCGACTTATCTTTACAAATCGGCTTTTTAATAACCTTCGTCAACGAAAATAGGCGTGAAAAGCAATTTATTATTACCAGCAATTTAATTTATTAAATATTCGTCAAGTGTAAAAGGATTATACGAAGTGTATTAGCTTCGAAGGTTTACGGTATAATAACGGGCTTCAATATAGATATAACATTATGGGAAACTTTTAACCTTATTACTAGGCAGCTAAAGATTCCTTTTATCCTGGTAGTAGTTTATACCAACTTAAGGAGTCTCTTCGAATACCTGTTAAAACTTGGAACTACTAACAAAAACCGCCTGATAATCGACGTAATAGCACTTCGCAAAGCCTATGAAAGGAAGGGAGATTAAGGAGTTCCGATAAATAAATAGCAAAAATAATCCTACAAATGCTATGACAAAAGCTATGCTAAACAAAGTACTATAAAGTTTGTGGATAATAACAAGCTAACTATACGTATGGAGGGCTACGTAGATAAGCTGCCCAAATCACGTGAAGGCGGATAGGGATATACTGGCAGACTGGAAGATTGCCAGGGGATTAACAGTAATCTGTTTAAGTAGTACAGTTGAAGTTACAAAGAGCTATGGCGGAAAAACCTTTTGTAGGAGCTAATAAACTCGGACCTTGGAGCGACGGATCAATTGAGGTCAAATGGGGTTAATTTGAATTAAATTGGATGCAATACGCTACACTTCATTCTAGGGCACGGGCTAAGCAATTGACCATATAAATTACAGTGCAGACCAGCTAGCGGTCTACCAAACCTAGAACAATTCACACACAATCTGACCATACAATACTACTGTTACTTCGACCAATCGAATCGACAACGTTGCAACGTCTAAAGCCTACCAACAGTAAATATATTATAAATAACCCGATATTTTTTAATCAAAATTGAATCACGTTGATGAACGGTATATCATTTATAAACGGATAGCAATACCGAACGAACAAATTAAAGGATTGAAAAATACCTCCGAATCGTCATCGTTTTTTTGTAATATAATGAGGCATTATATTTCCACGTTTATTAATTTATATTGAATAATTGAAAGTTGAAGGTTACCTGGTTTAATATAAATCGGCCAGTTGATAACTACGAAATATCCATAACCTTGAAGCTAAACAGGGATGCGAAATTATCGGATAATTTAACAAAAGAAATTTTCACGTTTTGAATATATTTACAAAAAAAGATGAAATTAACCTAGGCGACGATATTATACATTTGATAATAAATGAAGATAACTGTGAACCGTCGACGACATCCGGAAACACGATATAAGGTAGTCTATTAAATTTAACTCAATTCACGTAATATTAAAACCAACCTCCCGAATAAAAAGCTCAACTAGTTATATAATTAGTATTGGTTTATCGACTTTTCGGACCCGTTAAATATTATTTTGTATATTTTGTTAAAATTGACTATATTTCATATGAATTTGGTTAAACGTACGATTACTGATACCTTTTTTTCATAGGTATTATTTAATACTTACCGGAAATTATTCTTTATTATTAACAATAAAAAGGAGGGTATATATAAGAAATTCAAAGTTAAGTATATTTTCGTTACAAAAACGGAGCGGAACGGTATTCGTTATATATTGGTTAAATGAAAAATATAATAAGCCAGAGTAAAAGTTATTAGTAAATTATTCATATATAATGGTTCTAAATAAATTTAAAACGGAATAAAACGACACCTGGTTTTTTAATGACCCGATATTTCGATGGTGATATCGAATACATCTGAAATGACTTATTTTAAACAAGTTTCATTTACCTTGGTAATAGCATAATATTCATTGAGAAGGAGGTAAATCCATTATTATTATAATTTGATACGATATATTGAACCGGCCATATATTATTCGAACTTTTCGAATAAGTATTCAACTGCGAAACGATTTCCATTATGAATTGCCTAATTTTATTTACTAGTTATCATTATCGTTACCCGTGTCCTTCAAATAATAACGTCGTTAACGTTCAAACTCCTATTATATTGACTTCTTATATTTTAAAAATGCTGATAAATCCAAACAACATAAAGCAAGGCAAGTACTAGGTAATTCAGACGAACGAAACTAACGAAAGACGGGGCGAGTACAATGTGAAGTCGACGATAATAAGTAACGTTAAATAGGGTGAATATTAAGTAAAGTCGATGAAAGCGGATAAAGCGAGGCGGTGTAAGGAAAGCGACATTTTAGATAAAACATAACAAATTATAATATATTAGTTTATAAATGAATAACGCAATTGATTCAGGTACAGTTGTTAGCTAGTTTACAATCGACTCGATCAACTTATTTTTAGTTAAAGTTGATGAATAAAACGCGAATGAATAAAAGGATTTTACGTTTAAATTTTGAATTTCGTTTATCCTGTTTCATGAGCCGTAATTAATATTAATTATAAAATATATAGTTTAAATAACTATATTATTTCAATTTTCAATGTTGAACTTGGGAAAATGTATATAACTGGTATAAAAAATCGGTATAAAGATATTTAGTATTAATATACGGTTAATTCAAGGCGTTATATAGCAATAAATACGCGAAACGATTGAAAGCGATAAGGGAGTTTTGGAAAATAGCGGATTCGAAAATGAAGACGAAGGCGTATAACTAAAGATATAATAACTTATAGTACCGAAACGGTAAAAACGCTCTAAACTCAGGCGATATCGTAAAGTCGGGTAAATTAATTAATCAACTCGGAAAAAATGAAAGTAAAAACGGGTTTATAACCCGGAATATTACCTTGATGTGTTTGGGCGGAGATAAAATGTGGTTATCATTTTTAAAAGGTACGACTAATTACCGTAATAATACATGTAAACTAGGCGAAACCCTAAGTAAATACATATCCTAAATGTATTACATAAAAGGGTCAATTTGCGATCAATTTTTTTTTTAGGTTTACCTTATTATATACCTTCCGGTATACATAATACCCTTACACATGGTAAACGCGAATAAAGATCAAAGATATTTTAAAGTTGAAAAAAAGACTAATATAAAATATATAAGTGTTTTCAATTTATAATAAAGGGAATTTACTTTTATCCTTATTATAGTGGAATATAAAAAGGTTTTTTATAACGTAAAAGGACTATAAAACACAGTTAATGATAAAGTATTTAGGAACAAAAAGGTAATATAACTTATGAAAAGACTAATTATTGTTACCAAAAGCGTAATAATAATATAATTCAAGCCAGGACCGTAATAAATATTAGCTATTGTTGTAATAGTACTATATATAGTGCAGTAGGTCAACTTTACTTACAATAAAGTTGACTATACTGCAAGTTGAGTGTATTGTTTGGGTGGACTTCCCGCATTGGGTGTAAGTCGAGTGCAGTACGCTGCACTTCATTTTAGAGCACGAGCTAAGCAATTGACTATACAAACTACAGTGCAGACTGGCTAGCGGTCTGCTAAACCTAGAACAATACATCGACTACTTGACCAATGCAATACTACTATTACTTCAACCAATCGAATCGACAACGTTGCAACGTCTAAAGGCCTATTAGGCAAGGCCTACCAACAGCTATATTAATAAGAGGGAGTTGTTAAAATATAAAATAGTAACAAATAAATGAAAGCTGTAATGGAAATCGAAAAAAAAAAGTTACAAATAAGGTTATTACAAAAGGCGCGATAAATATAGGTAATATAAAAGAGGGTTAATGAAACAGGAAAAAAAGGAAGGTTTTATAAGTTACGGTCAAAGCCGTATTTATAAGTATAGGTGGACTGGAATCGGTAAGAGTTACGCGTTATACGATACGTTAAAGTGCGAGTTATACGACGTCAGCGGCCTGCGGTTAAAGCGGCCTATACGTTATACGGTGTATTAAAGGGGGCGCGTTATATGGCGTAAGTGGCCTGAAGCTAAACCGACGTATACGTTACACGGTACGTTAAGGGGCTCATTATACGGCGTTGGTAACCTAGGGTTAAACCGGCCTATACATTATACGGTACGTTAGGAAGTACGTTATAGACCCGCGTCTGACTCGCGTCCGGCTCGCGTACTTGGCGAGTATAACCCGCGTTTTACATTTAGCTGGTAGGATATAACAGCCTTTATAGCTTTTAATAAAAAAGGGGATATATTATAAAGTTAGGTCATTAGCTATTAAATTTATTGGTTACATAATTATATACGTTACGAGATATGTAATACCCGGCCCGAACCTAGTCCGGACACGTTTCGTGTATAAGATGTACGAGGGTATGTAATGGGTTGTATACTAACTATAACTATGAGTTCTGTACGAAGGACTATTGTAGCCTCTTCTACTCTTTCGCCTGTACCTCAATAGCAAACTCTATTTGACACCTACTTAGCTTACCATTGTAGGTCGTACCATAACAATAAGTCTAATGTAGTAGGTGTCTACTTTAGAGTAAAGCACGGGCTAAAGCAGTTGGCCATACAAATTAGTGTGTAGACCAGCTAGCGGTCTGCTAAACTTAAAACTTACCACACATCAACCTATTTCAATGCAGCACCAGTTACTTTAACTACAGTAATTCGAATCGACTACGTTGCAACAATAAAAGCCTACTAACATTATCCGTTAATAAAGTTAAATTCATATTTCGAAATAATATAAAGGTGGTTGAATTCAACTGGTATATTTAGGAATAAAAGCGGATGTTTTATATATATCATCAATAAGACCTTAAGTATTATATGAAGTTGGGCTTCAAATACAGAAAACCTTTATATAAAGGTTAATTGACCTTTTTACTACCTCTTTTATATTCTTTTTTCCACCATTTTCACGTTATAGGGTATGTATATAGGGATTTTACGGTGTATTACCGCCATTATAAACTTTTTAATATAAATAGATATTATTTGTATTGCAAAAGGGAAAAGTGCCTATTTAATCTCATTTATTACTTGCACCTTCTCCAGACTTGAAAGTAATGGCCGCGCTTATCTATGAATTTTTTTAGCAAACGGGTAAGGAAAACTTATCTTGAGATAATTTTTTTGAACTTCGATAATTTTAAAAAGTTTGTTGGTATTGTAGATTTTTACTCCTTTGACGTAGTATAACGGATTTTGCTAAGTAAAGAGATTAAGGTGCAATTACGCTTTTTCTTCATTGCTACCTAATAACGTATGTTATTACACGTGTAGGATTAAGTTTTGTATATGTAACCTCCATATATAGCTTTGAAAATATTTCAAAAAATTATTTTTTTGCCTATTCATAGGTCTTACTTAAACGCACCTTTTGATTCGCAACCTATAGCTAAAAGGTAGCGTATTACACATAAGGGGTAAGGCCCTTTTACCGGTTACAGGCCCCGAATGAAAAGGTATACGCGTTTTACGCGGTCCCGTGATAGTTTTTTTTTATAGCGTAAGTAAGCATTGCGTTGCCATTCCACTGTTGGCAAACATGCCGATTCCTTTGATTCGAAGCATGTGATGATGGATACGATCGATTGGGAAATGGCAGCCGAATCCAGGCTGCACTGTGCACATGTGTGTAGAACCAAGTCGCTTGCCAATGGCAACATGAGAAGGAAGGAGGCAAGGACCAGAAATCTCGGTGTGGCATCAGCTCGGTCAAAAGCTGGATGGCGCAGTCGTGCAGAATCGGCATCCCACAGCATCTGCGTCACTCGCACTCGCACGCACTCGCACTCGCACAAGCACAAGCACAAGCACAAGCACAAGCACAAGATGCGCGGCACTTGGGCCTTGGGCCTCGCGCAAGGCGAGCAGCCCCTATAAAACAAGTCCCACGCATCATGCCAGACACGACTGATCCCTCCGAAGACAAGCAAAGCATCGCATCGGTCGGTCGAAAGCATGTCATTCTGCCTCCTTCTCCTCCCGCTTCTTCTCGACACCGCCCGCTCGGCGCCATGGCAGACGGTCCAGCCATCGGCGAACCAGGCCGGTGACGACCTCGTTCCGCGCCTCGGGCCAACTACCACAACGGCCCATCGCGGGGGCCACGCGGCCATCCCTCGGGACAACGTGGCGGTGCCCACGCGTGCGGTGCCCACGCTTGCCGAGCCCCCCGAGTCGGAGCGGTCCCAGCCCACGGGCACGCCGACGCCGACCGCCAGCGCTCGCTGCCAGACGACGGTCGTGGGCAGCAAGCTGCATCCGTGCGCGCCGCTGCTGGCGACGCACACCACGACCACGACCATCCTCGCGGCCGTCCACTGCCACGGCTGCACGTCCGTGCGCGTCTTGTCGCCGATGTACGTGTGTCCCGTGGCCAGCAACGCCGGCTCCGGCGGCATCCCGACGGCCAAGACGCCGTACACCGTCGTCAGCACCGTCTGCGGACCGCGGACGGAGACGGCGCCGCCGCTGGGGTGGTGGCCTAGTCAGACTGTGGAGGGGCTGCCTTGGGTCACTGGGTCGGATGCGAAGGGGCTGACGTGGGCATTGGCCGGCTGAGCTGGCCGCCAGGGCTTGTGCATGATCTGTGTACGAGTGGAGTTGGCAGGATGGAGCCTTTCCACTACGAAGAGCAGCCATCCCTTTCTAGTGCTGGCTCGCGTCCTCGCTTGAAGACAACGCCCCCATACTTGTGGGCGCATTGGTGCCTCAAAATAGTTCTGTGAGGCTGGCACTAGCCTGGGCTGGCAAGTATCCTTCTGTTGTTCCGCGTTTCATCTTTCCCTTGAGCCCCCTTTTGGCTTTTGGCAGTGTCTGCAACTAGCTAGCAGTGAACAGACTTCGCTAGCAGCAACTGGGGAATGAATATAAACAAACCTACCGACACAGCTGTCCCTCGCCCAGTTCCAGTCTCAACTCGCCCACTGCTTCCAGTCCCACGCCACTCGATCATTTGACCACGACCGCCACAGTCGACCATCTGCACACAAATAAAAACACCTCCTTCCTCCGAAGGTTCAGGATCCTCACGATGCAGTTCCTCCTCATCGGTCTCGCCTTGATCGGCTTTGCTTCCGCACAATGCGAGCATGCGACATTCGTGCCCCGAACTCGGGCACCTGGCGAGGAACTTTGTACCAACGGCTACACATGCGAAACGTACGACTTCACGGCAAACAAGTGTGCATTATGGAAGCCGACGAAATACACTCCCTGCTGGTCATACCCGGTCCAGAAAGGGACAGCAGGCGTGTAGTATGCCACAAGGGAAGCGCATCAGGTATCGGTTCCCTCGTGGGCTTTCACGACCGACGCTTCGTCCTGAAGGCTAGTTGCCTTGCTTCCGGACTCGTCGCCACGAGGGCCGTCGACAGAGTCAAGACGGACCTGCGGACAGACGTAACGTGGAACAGGGCCGGGCGTCTGGCCAGCAAAGGGCTCGAGGTTCGCGCGTGCCGGGTGGCCCGTGATCGGTGGGGACGACCACCAACAGGCCGGCGATGGGGGGGATCGTGACACCGGGAGGGAGGTCACGAGGCTCTACCCGTCTGTTGCCGAAGCGGTGGTGGCTGGGAGAAGGGCCTTGTACAGCTCGGACCAGGAGGATCCGGAGAAGTCAGCCACGGCGCAGATGCCAGCGGACAGAGAGCAAGTCTGAAGAAGGTGGGCGAGTGGGTGGATGACCCAAGGCGGGGGGCGTGGAAGGTCAAACTGGAGGCCCATGAGACACGAATTTTCACGTCATCTCCCTATCGAAGCGGAGACAAGTGCTAGTTGTGATGTGAACAGAGGCGTTGCAAACGAGGTCGTGCACCCACACTTCCCCTCCCTTCCACGGCATCTCGTCGTCGAGTCCTTGGTGGGTGCAACCAACCAATACGGTCCTTCTGGAGGCCTGCACGCCCTCGTATGCCCTGGACTCTATGCTCCGCCTTGGCCCAAAGCCTTGCGCATCTCGCCCTTCATCCTCGTCATCGTACCCGCTCCACCGTAGACCAGCCCCGTATAGACCATCGCCACGCTCGCACCCGCGTTCAGCACTTGCAGCGCCTGCTTGCCGGTCGTGATGCCACCCGTCGCGAAGATGACCTTGTGCACCGGCTGCTTGCCACGGCCCTGCCCGCCCTCGTCCGGCGCCGCCGCGCCAGCGTCCTGCCGCGCGAACCGATCCAGCATCTGGCGGTATCGGCCGACCAAGTCCAGCGTCGTGTCCAGCAGGACCGGCCCGGAAAACCCGCCCGTCTCCCCCAGCGCGCTCTGCTCGCGCGGGCTCAGCCGGACGCCCGGCGGCACCAGCCCCAGGCGCCGCTTGGTGGTGTTGCCCACGATGACGCCGTCGACGCCGCTCGTGTACACGGCACGGACAATGCCCTCCATCTGCGCATCCTCGTCCTCGTCCGGCGAGACCTTGACCATGACCTTGGGCTTCGTGCGGCGCTCCGTCCGCTGCGCCTCGTCCACGACCGCGCGCAGGATCCGGGCCAGCGGGCCCGCGGCCTGCAGGTCCCGCAGCCCGGGCGTGTTGGGCGAGCTCACGTTGACGACGAGCACGTCGGCGTAGGGCGCCAGGCGGCGGACGCAGTAGACGTAGTCCCGGGCCACGGCGCCGACGTCCTGCGCGTCCGTCTCCTTCTGCTTGGCCACCTGCACGCACAGCAGCCGGCCCGGCAGCAGCGCGCCCGGCGGGACCTGGACGCCGGCGGTGCCGTCGAGCACGTCGCACTCGGCGACGCCCCGCGCGCGCGCGAAACGGCGCACGCGCGCGCGCAGCCGCGCGGCCATGGCGTCGGCGCCGCGGCTGTTGAGCCCGTAGCGGTTGACCATGCCCTGGACGGCGGGCACGCGCCAGACGCGGGGCCTGGGGTTGCCGTCCTGCGGGTGCGGGGTGCAGCCGCCGACCTCGACGACGGCGGCGCCGAGCGCGAAGAGCGCGTCCGGGAGGTCGGCGTCCTTGTCGAGGCCGGCCGAGATGCCGAGGGGGTTGGCGAGCGGCGTGTCGAAGACGGAGACGGCGAGGTCGGACGGCGGCGGGAGGATGCCCGGGGCGCGCGTGGCACGCTCGCGGGGGTGCAGGCCGAGCGAGTAGAGGACCGAGAGCGAGACAGTGCCGGCGTGGTGGGCGTCTTCGGCGTCGGGGTAGAGGGCGCGGAGGAGAGGCGGGACAAGCCATTGGTGGATAGAAGCGCGGGTGTCGGTGGCGTAGAGGTAGAGGAGATAGAGCGTTGCGGCGAGCGAGGTGGTGAGGGCGACGGAGCCGAAGCCGAAGCGGACGGTCGAGGAGGCGGTCGAGGAGGCGGTCGAGGAGGCCATCGTCGAAGCTGTCGTCTTGGGCCGGCTTGTGGCTCGGAAGGGGGAGAGTCGAGGCCGCAGAGCTCGTCTGGAAGGGGCGCGCAGGGCTGGCAGAGGAATGGACAGGCTCCGTGTGGAAGGACGAGCCATGATCAAACCGTGCCCCAGGGCTCAATGGCGAGGACTTGGTGTCGACGCGGTCTTGACTTGCTCGAGGCACATTCTGCCAAGTACTTGGTTCTACGATGTTGTCGTAACTAGCTTCGCGTACCGTGTCGAACCAGCGGCTGGCTGCACTGTCTCACCCGCCACTTTTCCCCGGCACCGTACAGTGCGACTCCATCCAGTGCTGTTCCCACCGCCGACACAGCGCACGAGAGGAAGTCTAGGTCTCCGTCGGCCCATGTAGCGTCCTTGTCTGCCTCTACCTCTACGAAGCAGTCCCTATCGTCCTTTCTCTCTCTCTAGCCTCGTCGTCCTCTGCAGTCCTGTTCAACCACGACAGATATGTCTGCCAGCCCACGGCGACTATGCCTGCAAAGGCCGAGCGAAATGCAACGGGCACCATTGTGAAATTGACGGCCGTGACGGCAGGCCATAGCTTGATCGAGTTCTTCCAGCTCGTCGGCACGGTCTTCTTGACGTGCTCCCAGCACTCGGCGGCCGCTTCGCCAGACAGCAACGCCTGCATCCCAAAGAAGTACGTGTTGAAGCAAGGCGTGAAGACGGCTTGGTTGACGGCAATCTTGGTGGCGATCGAGAGCAGTTTCGACGAGTAGTTGAAGTTGCGCGACAGGAACATGAACCTGCCAAGCACGCACCGCCGTCAGCCATAGCCATAGTCCATACATACTATGCAGTCACAGCCGACTGGCGTTGCCTACCACTCGAAGTTCGGGATGGAAATGACACCGCCGATGATCAAGGCGCGCCCGGTCCTATCCGCGTCATAGCCGTTGCCACCGATGCGCTGCGAGCAAATGTCGCCCAGGCTGAAGATGGTCAGCGATGTGCACAGCTGGACCACCCAGGGCCTCTTCCTCTGTGCGCGGCCGTACGCCTGCGTGGCACGAGTCAGAGGTCCCTGACGCATCCAGATGGGCACCTGCACGCCGGCCCCGCCGCCGGCGCCGCCGCTGCCCGCCGGCGGCAGGACCGTGTTCTGCACTGGTATCGGTTCCTCCGGCTTGTTGCTGCGCGACTGCCATCGCCGCCGGGGACGCCGCGCGAGGAAGTCCATGGTCTGTCGGCGCAGCGCAACCCGCCAGGGGAGCACGCCTGTCATGCTTGCCAACATCCGTCGTCCTCTGCAGCGTCATGTGCGTGTCTTCGGGTCTGCCGTGCGCTGTGCGGTCATGGTCGAGCGGTCGAGGCTCTCATCGCCGGGCGAGGAAACTGCCGAAAGGATTGCGAATATCCCCCGTGAGACTTGCGATAGCACGTGCGCCCGTTGAACCTGGGTCCTTGTGACTGCCAACTCGTGACAACAGTACGAAGTTGTCCGCAAGTCAGTGTGTGTGTATATGTCCAATGGCACCATGTGAGAACTATCTGTGGCCCGTGCGCCACATTCACCAAGAATGCTTTCACATATTATGGTGGCACAGACCAGGTACCTAGCAGGGATGCAGATATTTCCGTATGATAACAAAGTCAAGGCCTAGTCTATACGGCGACCTCGCTGACTCATCGGGTGTGCAAACCCATCAGCAAATTAAGGCCTATAAATAATGAAGAGAACGGCTAAAAGTAAAAGTAAAAATGGCATTTGGTACAATTGGAGCGTTTGATAAAGTATATTTCTATAGGATAGTAGTGCTAACGGGCGGTTTATAAGGCTATGTTTAATCCTATAGGGTTATCTCTATTAAAATTTGCATATGTTTATTTTATTTATATATATGCAACTGTTATTCTATTTTTTGTAACTATAGTTCAAATTTTATTTTTGTTTATATTTATAAATGACTTTCCTATATATAAATTTTTCCAATAATACTAATTCTATTGATAGGTCTTTATCATTGCAACGTAATTGATTCGAATCTCTGGTTAAAGTAACTGGTGTTGCATTGAAAGTGGTGATGTTTTACTTCTAAATTTGGCAGACTGCTGACCTATTTACATACTAATTTATAGGGCCAATTGCTTAGCCCATACCTTAACCTAAGGTGGATACCTGCTGCAATTAACTTGCAATCAATATAGTCAAATCCTACAAACTATAGTTAATTTACAGTTAATACAAACAATAAACTATGAATATAATTAACTTAACTGTATTGTAATTAACTATTATTCTAATACTAGCGGGTTTTTATTTTGTGCTTACATATATTAGTATAGCCAATCACTTTTTTAAGGTAAACTCTTAATGCCCTCCTTAATTTACTTACTACACTACTATTAATTCCAGTCAATTTACACTAAAACTTACTCCAATGAAAACCATTTACCTTAAATTCTTGAATCTTTCGCTATAAACTTATATATATTACAAACTTATACACCATCAATTTCGTACCCTTTACTAGTAGATCTGAATATACTTTTTTTACACGTTATTACTATCACTGTTGCCATCACCGTTACTCCAATCATCTTTTAATTTGCCAAGGTGCCCTTGTTTCACTATATTACGTACCGGGCGATCCACGTAGCCTTCAATTCATATGGTTAGCATATTACTACTCACAAACCTTTCGAAAACATTATTAGGCATAACCTTATCTATAATATTCACTGAATCATCTTTATCGTTGATTTACTGTAACTTTTCGATTTTCTAGATTTCGTATACTTCCTTTAAAACTATCACATTTATTATCAAACGTTTTTTATTAATCGTACCGAACTTTGCCAGGTACTTATAAAAATATAAGAAATCTATATATATTTCTATAGGTATCGAAAGTAATACCAATTATTCAATAATAATATTTAACATATCATGAATCATTTCACCAATATCAAGACCTATTTGTAATAATCACACTAAATACCCGTAAGTATATAGAAAGTGTCAGAGGGTTTATGTTATCAAGAAGGTAGTAGAGGTGCTGAGTGAATAATATCGCAACCGTGCAAGTAATGATCAAAAGCTGCGAGGCTATTCAGAATATACTGAGACTGAATACTTAGATTGACAACTGAAGAGCTATGAAGGAAATACTATCTATGTGGTGATGACCGTATCCTTATATATCCATGCCTTCATACCGTCTTCAGTACTGGATTCCTTGGATTAGTGCTGAGCCCGCTGATCCTGAATCACTTGGATCAGTACTGATCCCACTAATCCTAATCACGTGATTGGCTTAGTCATTTCCCTGCTGACAAAGAAGAAGTGGTCCCCGCCTAATGTGTTGGACTTCGAGCTCTAAGTGGCTCAGCTGCACACTGGCTTGCTTCCTGACCCGCCATCATGCTTGGGTCGTAACACTATTATTATATCGTAAACCTCCGATATTAATACATTTAGTATTCTATGTTTGTTTCAAACTAATATCTAATATACGAGGTTGCTAATAATTGTAAACTTCCTATTAAATTTATATTTATTGACAAACATTATAATGATTTTAATTAACAATAAATGTTAATATTATTCGTAAAATATACATTTATAAAAATTATCAACTTTGCTGTCGTTAAGTTCATCCACTGTTAGTAGAGCCTTAGATCGTTGCAACGTTATCAATTCGACTCGTAGTCGAAGTAAAAGTAGTATTACATTGTTTAAGTAGTAGATGTATTGTTTTAGATTTGGCAGACCGCTAGCCATTCTGCACAGTAATTTGTATAGCCAATTGCTTAGCTTTTACCTTAGTATAAAGTAGGGCCATATTATACTTAACTTGTAGTTAATTACAGTGAGCCCATACAAAATGATATACTCAACTTGCAGTTAGTATAGTTAAATTAACTGTAAGCAAAGTTAACCTACTATACTGCAAATACTAATATTTCAATACTGGCGGCTTTTCAATTTGTGCGCGTATACTAGTATGATTGACTAATCTTTTCCGATAGGTGGTGAACCACAACCTCGTCAACTGGCTAGACCCCTGTTAATTCCAATTAACCTCCGTATCGAATTACACTCAATCATATTTAAATTAACCCTAGTTGCCTTTAATTACCCCACAGCTTCGAGGTTTAGCTTAATCAACCCTTATAAAAAGTTTTTCGCTATAAACCTTTGTAGTATTTTACTTTAACTGTATTAATTAAACAAGTTAACATTGGTAATCTCCTAGTAGTCTTTTAATTTGCCAACATATTACTAACCGCCGTAACTTAATTTAGGTTTATCGTATAACTTATTAATATAATATTTAATATGTATAGTTAGCCTATCACTATTCATAAACCTTATAAAAGCCTTATTCAGTATTATCTTCGTTATAGTATTAATAAATTGTCTTTGCCATCAATCCATCGGAATTACTTGATTTCTTTCTTTTCATAAACTTTATAAAGTGTTATTACGTTAATTATCAGGCGTTTTTCGCTAGTGGTTTCGAGTTTCGAAAGGCATTCGAATAGGCTCCTCAAATCAATACAAATTACTACCTAGATATAAAGAATTCTTAACTTCCTAGTAATAACGTTAAAGATTTACCACAGTGTTATATTCATATTAAAACCTACCATTATACCGTAAACCTCCGAAGTTAGCACACTTTGTATAATCCTTTTATAGTTGACAAAAGTCTAGTAAATCAAACTGCTGATAATAATAAACTGGTCTTTCCGCCTATTTTTATTAACGAAGGTTATCATAAAGCCGATTCACGAAGATAAATCGGTGTTATTTATAAAAGAAATATCCATGAAAATTATTAGCTTAGTTTTCAATAGGTCGATTAGAACTATATTAATCGTTTGGTTCAAATTCCGTATTTGTTATTTAATCTTTTTATCAACCTGGTTAAAGTTTTTATAAGTTGGATTTTGTATCTGTACCTCGATAAAGTGGTTGTAGAGAGCCTCTGGTTGGTATAAGATGATAATATTGCTACCACAAGTATGCTGTTTCAGGTATTGTTAAGCTTTAGCTACGTTAGTCTTGTCGATTGTAACCAAATCAGTGCCTTAGCTATTTTGGCGAAAGTTAAAATCGGTATTAATATTAAGTATACGGATTAACTATTTGTTAAAATCAAGTTGATTATACTTTGCCAACGTCATAACTAGCTTATAATTCCAGAACTCAAAGTTTTAAATTGCCTATTTTCAAATATTAAAAAGCTAGTAATTTTAACGAAAAAAGTATCGTTGGTTTGTATACCTACCACGCCAAAGTCATCCTCTTACGTTATTAATAAATACGGGTTGTATATTAAAGATTTTATACGTAGCCGTAATTTGAAATACAACTAGTAGGTGAGGAATCAGGAAATGATTACTTTAGCAAATTTATATGAAGATATAATATATTGTATTAATTTTCTGAAAAGGTAGATATACCGTAATTCTTGTGGTAATTTCAATAGTAAAATCTGTTACATCTCTGTTATTAATTACGTATAAACTTACGTTATATCTCAGCTGTTAAGTGTAAATTTATATTTCGGTTTATCCAACAAGGTTGCTACTAAAGTGATTACCAAGCGTTGGCTAATCTTTCAAATTATTAGCAATTACATAAAGATCTTATCTTTAACTTTATTAATTTATCCTTCAACGATTGAACATGGTTTTTCGTACGGCTGCCCCGTAATTTGACTTTAATCTCGTAAATAATTCTCGACTTGAAAATCGTAACATTTGGGTTTTAAAAATTAAAACTGGCCTTCGATAAAATTGTACAACTTTTTGAATTAATTGGTCGTTAATCTCGACTCTATCGTTTTTCTTAAAAGGTTTACCAAAAGTTTTAATAATACTTTATACTCGAAGCTTTAATTCCAAGCCTTCGTTATCTTTCTTTTTTCTACTTACTTAAGTAGTATTATAAATACGACTCGATATACAGTTCTCCTTTTTAACGTTCCTCTTTTTCGGGGATTGTTTGCGCCGGCAGCGTTTTATCGGTTTGTCGATAACAAGTAAAGGAAGTTTATATTAGCTTAGTCGTTTCATTTAAAGCTTTTTATGGTCAATAGCCCTAATTTTAGGCTTAACTTGGATAGTTCGAAAAGATATAAGACCGTTGTAATGATCACACTAAATATCCGTGAGTATATAGAAGGTGTCAGAGGGTTTATGTTATCAAGAATATGGCAGAGATGCTGAGTGAACAATATCGCAACCATACAAGTAATGATCAATAGCCGTGAGGCTATTCAGAATATACTGGGACTGAATACTTAGATTGACAATGGAAGAGCTATGAAGGAAATACTATCTGTGTGGTGATGACCGTGTCCTTATATTTTATGGCCTTCATACCATCTTCAGTACTGGACCGCTAAAGTTGCTGGTCGCTTCTTGCGGTCCTATGTAGTATCGACTGGACTACTCTTCGGTCCTTACGGTCCCAACCCTAACCCTGGTTCCTTACATAAGAGATATCCCCGCTTGATGTGTTAAAAATCAAGCTTCTGATGACGCAGCTGACCGCTGACTTGTTTCATGGTCTACAGTTGGCCTTTGGGTCATAATAACCGTTAATAGTTTGAAAAATTATTTTATAATTAGCGATACTTAAGGTTGTATATACGTTCTCCTATTTATCTGGCTCCCACTACATGAGGGCTTTACTTTGTAACAGCAAAGTAAGTACGTCAACTATTAAAGATTCGTTTTTAGTGTTAAAGGCATTATTAACTTGGAAGCGTGCCGATTCCTTCTGTAGTTTCTTTATTATTTTACTGTAGGCTATAGATCGCTTTTAAGTACTTGCTAATAGCGGAGATTCATTCGTCAGGCATGGGTACTCTTCAAAGACTAGTAGCAGTAACATTAGGCTATTAGTGCCCACAATATTATTTATGTCATAGACTCAAGCTATTGGCCATTGAGCCTATAGCTCACGTGACTGTAAACGTAACGAGATGGACAACGCCCGGTCTGAGCTCGGCCCGGGTACAGACCGGATACGATCTATGTACGGATAGGGCACGTTCCGTACATGGTATATGTAAGGGCACGTAACGGATTAGGTATTAGCCCTACCTAAAGACCATATACATTAGGCTACGGTAACTTTTTTTAGTTTTCCTTTAAACTTTAATAGTAAATCCTATTTAACACTTATTTAGTTTACCATCATAAGTCGGACTATAATATGCTATTAAGTTTTTTTCAAAAAAAATAATGAATAAATTGATAATAAACGTTAATGATTCGACGTTACACTTGAGCTCCATCGAAAAGAATAGGTCGTCGGTAAATACCTAGTTATACACCTTTATAAATATATCTTTAACCTTTTTGAGGCCGATTGAAACCTATATTTCTCGTTTATAAAATACCGTAAATTATTTCGCATTGGTTATTAAACAGTTATAATAACCAGGTGAATTGACTTTAAATATCAACCTTACATTCAACTTAGTTTAAGTCGTCGCGAAAATCTAATAACTCGAAACCGAACTAAACGCGACTCACATTAAGTTTACACCAGTTTAAGGCGAACGAAAACGATATGACTAATCATAATTTAATGGATTTGCTTTTGTATAAACGGCTACGCGTTTAATAATCGAATTTATATTAAAAGCGAAGAAAATATCAATCGAAAAGAGTTGGCACGCTTTTTTTACGTATAAAAATATTATACGGCGGCGATAAAGCAAGCGATTACAACTTATTACGAAGCCGAAGAATACGAAGGTAAGTATAATATAAGAAAGTTTTTCGATTATATCGAAACAGCTTTCGACAACTTTCACCGCGCGAATAAAGTATTAATCGAACTTGAAGGTTTGATTATAAATAATAAGAACTTATAAATACTATTCTCTATTAGATTTAAAATACCTTTAACCTGAATAAACGGCTTAAATTATCTGTTGGCCGTAAAGTATAACTATTTATGCTCCCATATATCGCTACGTATCTACGATAAGTTTACTACGGTAGGTGTTAATCAGGTAAATCATATTGTAACCTTAAAAAATTATTGCGAATTTACTAACAAATTAAAGTCCTTAAATTTAAAACGACGTTTTGGTAGTTAACTAACGATACCTGTTTAAAGCTAACGGTCGGATATTAATATGTTTATAATGAGAGTTTAAGCCTTTCAAACGCCTTCGTTAAAATGCCGTAATAATTACGGCTAATATTTTTAATATCGTAATTAATTATCTTAATAAACCCGCTCGATAGGTACTTAAAACCAAAGATATAGGGCGATGTAAACGATAAGAAACAAACGTTAAGCCACGTTTATTTTAAGACATTACGTAAGTAATAATTTATTAAATTATTTTAACGTAATTACGATCTCTGTTCAACGTTACTTTTTATGTAAATATATACGGCCTAAATTAAAAAGGTAAAAAAAGGTTTTCTATCAACGGCGACAGGAAAAACCTAACTCCTAGATATAATTCCATTTAGGAATTATATAACCTGAATAATATAATTACAAAATCAAGTAAAACAGGTTTTATTTAATTAAAATACGTATAAAGGAAAAACTATTTCTTGTTCCTATACCTTTTAATAGTATTTAATTTTCAAACATTCGAATTAACTTTAACTATAATTATTATTATATTATAAATGAGTTTTTAGTATAACGGTTAAATTTAAAGTAAATTCAGCTATTTTATTTACAAAATTTCAAACCGATATTAGTGTTATGGTAAAATAAGCGTATTAACTAAATAGCCAAGTTTCGTATAAATATTGATAAATAGTCGAACCCGATATTAATATATATTATTTCTGAAATAACGCGGGATATAATTTTTGGAATACCTTAGATACGATATTAATGAGGGACCTTAAACGCGGGCGATAGCCGTTTGGTAATTTAAGGTTAAAAAGGCTTAATTATCGATGTAATATTAATACGCCTTAGAACGGGAAATATATAAAACGTAGTATATTCGGTTTTCCTCGATTTTATGTAACATTCGTACCGAAAGATATAACGTATAAGGGACCTTTCCCGGATAACTTATATTATACGTTTTAATGAAATAACGCGGATTTTACAAGTAACGGCAATGACTACGATTAAGTAAAAAAAGAATTAGTCGCGTCTTTTACCAGAATTAACTGTATTTCGCTACTTATTCGACAAAGATAAAGTTATGACATTACCTTTATATAAAAGAAAACTCGATTACTATATTTATATTAAATTGAATAAATATAAATTTTTATTAAAACAATCTTAAGGGCTGTTATACTCGATATTACGAAATTAATAAATAAAGGTTAGGTTTGGACGAGTTTCTTATTGACGGAAACGCCAGTATTGCTAATGTATAAACTAGGGGGGGGGGGTACCAGTTTTTTATCGATTATCGAGTATTAAATAAAATTACAAAATAAGACCGTTTTCCTTTACCTTTAATTAAAAAGACGTTACGTACGTTATCAAAGTTGATATAACTTACGAAATTTGATATTTAAACGGTATTTTACCGTATCTGAGTAATACTCGAGTAAGAGAAATTAACGTCATTTCGTACGCGATTCGGGTTATTGAAATAACTAATTATCTCCTTTAGGTTAGCGAAAGCGTAGGCGACGTTTTAAAGATACATTGAATATATAATAACAAATATTTTAAATAATTTCGTTACTATATATTTAGACAGGAATTTTTTTTTGGTTTTTTTTTTAAAATATTAAATAAAATTATATAATGAAAATTCACGTAGTTTTAAACAGTTTCGTAATACGAAACTAGATTTAAATTTGAAAAGGTATAACTTTGTAGTTAAAAAGATAAAATAGCTAAGATTTATTATAATGGTAAAAGTAGGTATCCAGGTCGACCTCGAGAAAGTCCGGGTAATCCGCGAGTAAAAGTTACTACGTACGTTCCGGAAAGTTCGAAGTTTTTTGTGGTTTACCAACTTTTATCGTAATTTTATTAGTAAATTTTTAAAGTAGCAGATTGTTTCGTTCGTCCAATAAAGCAAGGTATTCGTTAGACTTGAATGAAACAAGAGGAATAAGCATTTGAAACCTTAAAAGATACTTTTATTACGCCTCCGATTTTAGTACATTAGGATTTAAATCGGTTAATAATAGTAAAAACTAATTATTTAAAAACGACGTTAAAAGTGTATTTGTTGTAGCGAAACGAAAATAGTATTTTAAATCTAATAGCTTATTACTCCGTTCAATTAACGGATACGAAACGTAACTATACTATCTATAATAAGGAACTCCGTACAGTATTATCCCATTTAAAAGCGTAGTCTTTTAAATTACCTAGTATCTGTATACTGTTTACGATTTTAATGGACCATAAGGGATTAAAGTATTTCTCTTTACTACAATTAATTTCGGAACGTTAATTTAAATAGACCGGGGTCCCTTTTTAATATTATTAACAGTATAGGTCCGTAATTTGGGGCGCCCTCCCGGATACGTTAATTAGTAAGTTATAAGATAAACCCGAGGTTAAAAAACGTTACCTATGGGTTTTTCAATCTATTTTCATTGTCATATTAACCGTAACATTACTAAACTTATATACAGAAGGAATATAAATTATGACGGGTTAGGTAAAGGAATTTGGCGAAACGAACGCCTTGTTATTAAAATACGATAACATATATCTTAAAAAGGGGTTGGGGGCTTTTAAAAGGCTGTTAAGGGTGGTACCACCTCGGGTCCGGCACGCGTTTGGGTTGTTATCGGAAATAACATTAGGGGATTTTAGTATGGCAGCGCCGACAGTATTGCCGCGGGCTCAACCCATATTAAACTCGCCAGTATCGTTAACGGAATAATAGAAATAAGGAATAATAAACGACCCGTTATATAAGTTCGCCTTTTAACGGTTTCTAAAGGCTTTGAGCGTTTTTTATCTAAGTTAAAATAATTAATATAGATTATAAATTATAGTATTAACTTGCGAAGGGTATTATGTTATCATAGTCGTATATAATTACCAAGTGAAAAATTATTAATAACGAAAATATCATAACAAACACACGACTCGCCTATTATAAACTATCTGAGTAAAAACATTTTATTTCGCATTTTTTAACGAAATTAATATTAGGAGGGAATGATCGTAGATATTTAATATTTATGTCGAATATATATGTAATATAGCTGGATGAAACCTCGTTGTACTTTACGATAAAGCCTTTTTTAACCTCTCACCATTTCCGACCAATATTAAATAAATACTTCGGTTAACTTCATAATCGACCTATTAACTACCAATAACGGTTTTTAATATTTACTAGTTATTACGGATCGCTTTTCCAAGTTTATCTAATTAAAGGCTATGTAGTTTATAATTACAGATACGTATGCGGAATGTTTTCGGAATATATAGTGGAGATTTTATAAGTTTTTAATTTTTATTATTAATAACTAGATTTCAACTAAGTAAACGTATTTTAAAAGATACTTTATTCCCTAATAAAAATCGAATAACTTTTATTTACGGCGTATTATTTATAAATAGATAATGAAATTAAATGGGTAAATTGAAAAAAAAAAATATCTACGTATTGTGGTTGCCTTTTCGTAATACGATGAAACTTCCTATTTATTCGTTTCTTAATTTACGTTAAATAACTGAAAGTCAATGGTTACCGGGTTTAATGTAAACCGTTTAATGAATAAATACGAAATATCACTTATTTCAAAGGTAAACAGGGATATAAAATTGTTAATCAATTTAAAGGAGAGAATTATTACGTTTTTAACTTGTTTGAGCGAGGGAACGAAACTAACCTAGGCGATAATAACTTATGTTTAATAGTTAATAAAAACGACGACGAATCGTAAACGACGTTCGGCAGAACGATATAAGGTAAAGAATTAGGTTTAGTTAGACCTTCGTAATATTAAGATGAATTATCCGAGTAAAAAGCTAGATTATATTTATAATCAGTATCGGATAATCGGTATTTTAAACCCGTTAAATGTCGTATTAAATATTCCCAGTAAATATCCGGTGTTTTATATAAATTTGGTTAAACATACAGTTTTGAACCCCTTTTTTCCCTAGGTTTTATTCGATATTTGCCTAGGACTCATTTTAATGGTGGACTATATAAGGGAAGGTAAATACGAGGAATTTAAAGTATAAGATATCTTTGCGGTAAAGATGGGGAGGGACGGTGTTCGTTACGTGTTAATTAAGTAAAGGAGCTATAATAAGCTGAAATAGGAATTGCTGGAGAATTATTAGTATATTATAACCTTAAACAGATTATAAATGGAATAGGAAGATATTTGGATTTACGATAGCCCGGTATTTCGACAACAACATTAAACTTATATTAAGCGACAGGCGCGAAGCAAACCGCTTATACCTCTGAAATAATATTTCGTTAATAAATAGAAAGGAAAATTTATTACTAAACGAGATTATAATATATTAAATAGGTACGAATAAATATTACCCCATAATTTCGGATAATACCCGATCGTTGATCGTCTTCTACTACATCTTAACGAAAATTTACCTCCTTATTATTATCAACCCTATTTAGGTTTAACGAGTACCGATGTTACTTACTTTAAGGGCCCTATTACAACTAGGTCTGAACGTTAGACAATAATAGAGGAAGAGAACGATAAAAGGTATGGTAAAAACCGGTAAGCGTCGAGAAGGGGTGTTAATAGGAGGCGGGCTGTACGTGAGGCGATGTTAAAAAAGGCGGATAACGCGAAGGGGAGCGGATGTTAAAAAAGGATAATAATGGATAATATAAATAAGGAAGGACATTAGGGGAAGCCGATAATGAAGGATAACGTTAAAAGGGATAGACGTTAGATAAGGCCGACGATAACGGTTAACGAAAAGTATGGCGAAAGGTGGGGCGGGGGGAGTAACCTTTTAAATAGGTTACCAAAAATTATAACACGTTAATTTAGGCCTAGGTAACGCGATCGGCCCGGGCACAATTTTACGTCCGTTCGTAGTCGGCTCGATTAGTTCGTTTTTATAAAAGGTTAATAAATAGGATACGAACGAAATTGGGAATCGTATAATTAAGATTTAAACGTCGCCCATAACATGTTATAAACTATAGCCTATATTAGTTATAAAAGATATGGGTTAAATAGCTATATTATTTTGGCTTTTTAGGCTAAAATTACGAAAAGATATTTAACGGTAATTAGAGGGGGCCGGGGCAAAAACGTTACGCTTTAAAACTCGGTTAACTAAAGACGTTTTATTTTTATAAATAGGCGATATAGTAAAAGACGATAAAAAATACGGGGTAAATACAAATCTGAAAGGAAAAGGCGGCATAAACATATAGCTAAAGAAGTAACAGTTTATACGGTCGGTATAGTCAAAACTCCTTACGCCCGAACGATATTACGAAACCGGGTAAATTAATTAACTAATTAAGAAAAAGAGAAGGTAAAGAAGGATCGATAACCCGGAATATCTCTTGAACGTTTACGTGCAAGGAATAAAATATAATCCTTATCCTTTACCATAACAATTCATTAATGTAAAAAGGTACGTGAACCGGATAAGGCCGTAAGTAAATTTATCTCTTAAATATATTACGAAAAGGAATTAATTAACGGTCGGCCTTTTGTAAGGATTTTTGATAAGTTTACTTTATCATAAACCTTTCGATAAACATAATACCTTTCTATACGATAAACTCGAAGGTAAAATAAAGAAAAGCCAAAGTTTAAAAGTAGGTTAATATATAGTATAAAAATGTCTTTAATTCATGACGAAAGAAGTTTATTTTTATCTTTCCTTTTCAAAAAAAAAATAAGAAAATCTTTTATAAAGTAAAGAGGCTATAATAGATAATTAACAATAAAGTATTAGTATATTATAAGGTAATATACTTTACGTAAAAGCTTATTGTCTCCTTTGTAGACACCGACGATAGCGTAACTTAAATGAAAACCGTTAAATACATCAGCTATAATAATAAGCTAGGAAAAAGGGTAAAAATATATGAGTTTAAATAACTGTTTGTTTAATATAAAATAAAGCGGAAAATTTTATAATGGGGTGGTTTGTAAAAAGGGGAGCGATAGTATAAAAGGGAAAAGGAAGGAGTTTTAAAGGCTATGTAAGGGTGTTCATATTTATGGGAATTAGTAAACCGGATTTGATAAGGGTTACGTATTATATGGAGAGCGTCACTCGATATTAAAAGCAAAAACGTAACTTTATATAGTGCGTTACTGGATGTGTTATACGACGCCAACGGTAAAAAAAATTTTTTACACGACGCGTTACAATGTATTAACAGGTACGTTATATGATGCCGACAATAAAAAGGATTCCTTATACAGCGCGTTAATGGGTACGTTATATGGTGCCGGCGGTAAAAAGGAGGCTTTATACGGCGTGTTAGCGGATATATTATACGGTGCCAACGACATAGGGTAAACCGGCCGAAACGTTATACGATATATTAAACGTAATGTTACCGGCTTACGTTCAACCCGCGTACTAAGTGAGCACGGCCCGCGTTCGGTGTTTATTTAAAAGGGCGCTGTAATCTTTGTAATATTTTGGGGAAAAGGGGCATTTTATAAACTTGAGCCGTTGGCTATTAAGCTTATGAGTTACTTGACTGTGTACGTAAATAGATAGATAACATCCGGCCTAGGCCCGAACCGGGTGCGGATAGGGTACGGCCCGGGTATAAACCGGATAAGGTCCGTGTACAAACAGGGTACAGTCCGTTCACGGTATGCGTAAGGGCACGTAACGAGCTGGGCATCAGCCCTGCCCAAGGGCTCTGCATGTTGGGCCACGGTAGTCTCTTCTAGTCTTTCTCCGCACCTAAAAAGTAAATACCATTTGGCACCTATTTGGCTTACCATCATAGGTTGGACCATAACAATTCAGGCCTTTCACCGCTATCTAAAAGCGTGCCTCTGAATTTGTAAAACTTTTAATTTCGAGTGTAAGAATATTATACGCTCGTAGAAGTAAGGCATATGCCCTTGTAACCTTTCCAATACTTTAATATGCATTTACTAGCACCTATTTATATTAAAAGTCCATTATTTTGGTGTTTTCTTAAAACTCCACCGTCGTAAAGTTGGTGTCAGTATCGTAGACAACGATATTATGTGGGTTTAAGTACGTGTCAATTCATAATATCCTTGGCATTTCTTGCGTATCCTTTGCCGAAAGGGACTTTAAAATCTTAGCTTCGTAAAAAAAAGTTGCAGAATTAACGACGTAAAAAACAGGTTTATAATTTAAGTAAAACATATTAATAAAGATCTTAAAATTAAAATCTTTATCGTTTTGTAATGTAAACTTAAATATTAGGGGGGGTTAGGCATATATTTGATAGTATTGACGAAAATTTTCGATGGCTTTTAACATAAATTATTATTAATTTCTATGTATTACAGACTTTAGGACTTTATATAGCCTATTAACAGTTGGATAGTTGGATCTCCAATGTAATTGGCGTATCTCTGGCTCTGTTAAGTTTAATACCACTACTTTAGGGCCTTAAAAATAAAACCATAGGTTCTCTCACTTAAAGGCGAGGGGAAACCTTTGGCCGTTTTTAACCAGCTTGTTTATTTTAACGTTAACCTTAACGCCGAAAGTTTTTATGTCCTCCAAGTAAAGAATGAAAGGGATGGAAGACTTAAGAATATGGAACCCAATCGACCTAACAACTGTTTAAATTACTGTTATTTCTAGTAATGATGATTATTCACCTAGTTTAAAATTAACTTTAACTTTATTAATATCGTAAAGCTTAATTATAATATTTATATTGATTTTACTCCATAGTGTTACGTATTGCAAATAGGCTCCTGTTAATTATCTTGTTGTTTATATGTTTGGAATAATACCCTAAAATATATGTTCCGCGTAATAGTCGCGAAGGTTAATGGTGTGTAAAAGGTCATGAGTTTATTTAAGGCAAAGTTAAGGGTTTTTACCGTTTAATCTGTGTATAGAAACGTAATCAGCTAGTTATTAGATCGCGTAGGGAGTAGTATCTTTATGTTATTTGATTTTCTTAGGGGCATTATCTCCTTTAATTGTCTTATTACCCTTAAAGTTTATAATTTAATCCAAGTAATACCATTTAAAAGTAATAAGGTATTGGGTGTAATATATTACCTTTTTGTTATTCGGCTTAGCAGAATGTAGCAAGTTAACTCATAGTTATTCTTATTACAACTCTAATATCTTTTACCATTATTACGATAATAGTTTTCATGGTTAATGGATTCGTTTACATCTTAACCTTATTAGAGTTAACGCGGTTATTACCTTTAGTTTAGTATCGATAGGCCAGAACTTAGGCGTTAAGGATACTTATAACCGTATTTGCGGTCGACGTAATTAATCACCGTAAGGTCTTCTGTATCTACGTTAGGGAAGTTGCTAGCTTAAAGGTATATACTAAGTAAATTTAATATAAGTATTATTACAGTTACAAACGAAAAGCGGAACTGGGCAAGAAAGCCCTTACAAGTGGTATTTGGGTGTTATAAAGCGTATTTAAACTAGTTAACACCCGTAACAACTACTCATACCTATTTTCGAAGTATGACTTCTCTAATGTAGGCTTTTCTCATTATTTATTAGCATAATATCAACTTATTAAACAACTGGTTTAATATATCTATTGGTATTTTCTCCTTTTTTTCTTTTTTATTATCGTAGTTTACCTAGTAATAGCCTAGTTTGTATAGTATTGGGTAAGGTGGACGTCGTATTTGAAGTGGTTCCTTATACTATCGTAAATTTGGCGAAAGTTTATTACTTGGATTCAAAAGGTCACGTAATAGTCTTTGATATGCCTCGTAGGGATTTTAGGAATTAATAAATGAAAATTAAAGGGGATAACCTTTATTTACTGATAGATAATTAAAAAGGGAATTATTTTCATATAGAAAAAGTTGTAGGGTTTTCCGTTATACATTTATATATGTTTTTAAATTTTAGCAAAGTCTGTAAGGAGTTCGTAATCAATGTTAACCATTTTAACAAGATTTAAGGGTTCGTCGCAGTAGTTATCGTAATTTTTATTAATAGCTTTTCCTGGTAATTCAAGCTTTAAAGCTTCTGTAATATAATGTTAGAGGTAATTGCTAGTTGTTTACCCCAAGAGGTAAAGTCCTGCAATAAGACTTATGGTGTGTGTTAGTGTATATGTAAAATTTCCATAAAAAGACTTTTAGAAAATTTAGCGATTAAAGGGCTGTGTAGTAATAAGGGTTTAAATTTTTTTTAAAGGGCTTGAAGATCTTATTGAATTAAATGGTATAAAATGTCAACTTTAATTTCTTTAGCTGCGTTAGCAATTGTTACTTTACAAGCTTTGCTGCCGCTAAAAGTGTACTCTGCGTTATTATGTAGAGGTGTTGGATTACTGAGCAAATTAATAGGTTCCTTATTGCTAGTACATTAAGAGGCTTAATTTATCCAAAAGTATAGGGAAGGTTCCCTCAATTGCGTATAGGGGTATTAAAGTTTTCAATGTCTTTGCCCTTTCTTTAGGGATTTTAAGGATTAATATCTTAAGGGGAGTCTTTTTGTTAAGCCAGTTTAAAAAGATTTCGGCTAATTTCAGTAGGGTTTTCTTAGGGATGTAAATGTTACAACGGGTAACCTCTTTTTTTAATTTAAATTTAACGGTACGTTGGATTATCTTTTATATATTAGGTGTCTAATCGTTACGGAACTTACGGAAGTCTTAAAAGGCGTAGGCGTTACGATCGTAGTTTTTACTGAAGTTCGCGTTGAGGATATACTAGCTAACGTAATTGGTCAGGTAATTATTGCTTAAGATTACATTAACATTCGTAATTCAAAATTATTAGTTGTAGTGTTTAATGAAAACTATTTCGAGTTTTTTAATTACTTTTTTCCAAACGGGGTTGATAATAGCTTGAAATCAAGCGTTTACGGTAGTCATACTTACGTTTTGGCTTTTATAGAACGTGGATGACGCGTGTGGTAAAGAACTTGGTGATCTTTGGATGTAGGAATTTGGTGTTTTAATTTAAATTAGCGTAGAAACTTGGCAAATTAGTGTTGGATCGCGCGACGTGGATTTTTTGGAGCAACTTGGCTGTTTTTAATGTTTTAGTTTAGGGAAGCGAATTGAACGATTAAATGTGTATATGAAAAGTAAATAAAGTAAAATAAAGGTAGAGGTTTAGTGCAAATAGTAAGATCGAAGATCGTTTATTGTAGTTTGTAAAAGACGAAGGTTAAAAGTTGTAGGTCGTAGGACTTAGTAGTTTTTATAGTAATAATACCCGTAATAATATTAACTTAACAGTTTTCAAACTTATTGAACTTTAAAACTTCCAATAGTTAATTTTAACACCATAAAAAAATTTGTAAATAATTTTCGTGTTTTTAATAACGATACCATCGTTACCTCTAAACTTCCATGAAAACCGGCGTAATTTAGAGATCTTCTTTACTCATTCCCGTCAAAACCGGCGTAACAATAAAGGTTTTTCGCAAAAATCTTTCCTTTACCTTAGTCTTTTATAAAGCGTAACCAGAAAGTAGCCTTTTCCTTTAGTTAGCTAATCTGTGCTTAACCCAATAAGCACTAATTAGTGTTGGTAGGGCCTTGGATCGTTGTAATGTTGTTGATTAAAAACGTGATTGAAGTAACAGTAGTATTGCATTAGTCAAGTGGTAGATGTATTGTTCTAGGTCTAGCAGACTGCTAGCCGGTCTACACAGTAATTTGTATGGCCAATTGCTTGGCATGTACCTTAGCGTGAAGTGGGGCCATACTGCACTTGACTTGCAGTTAATTATAGTAGGCCAACACAAAACAATACACTCAACTTGCAGCCAGTATAGTCAACTTTACTGTAAGTAAAGTTAACCTACTATACTGCAAATACTACTATTCTAATACCGACACTATATTTATACCTTTGTCTAAACTATCTATTTACTACTTAATCCTTTCATTTTATCTATCAAAATCCTTATTTCATAGTTTTCAAGTTTATTTCATAATCGAACAACCTTAAAATACCTTCGGTTAACATAATTTGGCAATATAAGCCAAACGGGCTCTCTATTCCAAATATCCTTATCATCTTACCTTGTCGGTTTTACTAATTTTCGTTAAGTTCGTAGCTTGCTTTTTTAGCGTATGTTAAGGTACATGACATGGATATCGTCAACATTATAAATACATATTAACAATCTATTGAAATTAAATTATATACTTTTAGTCAACGTTTCGATAAGTTTATATCTCTAGGGGATTAAGTCTTTAATACAATGTTTTTCCACCATTATAAATCTAGCGTTTCCAGGGAAAAAGATATCATCAATTTATATACCAATAATACCGAAATTTTCTTTGTATATAATGAATAAATACAAGTTGAACGTTAAAGTTTTTATATATAGTAAATTTTTAAAAGACGTTTAGTATATCAAGAACTAAATATCATTAACCTTGACCAATCTGTATAAAAGTTTAACTTATCGTATTACTGTGCCGGCCGGAAACTAGTCAACACTTACTTCGGCTAATCCGTATAATAGTTTAACTTGTCGTATTACCGTGCCGGCTGGAAACTCATCCTATTTTTTAGTAAATTTAATAATACAATAATTTAAAGATTTGTAGCGGATTAATTATATGCTTACTTAATATTATAGCCACGAAAGGTTAAATTACCGCTAATACTAGCAGTCAAACTAATAGTAATTACAATAATTCAATGCCGGTTCATGTTTTAAATTATAAACAATTAAGTTAAAATACAACTTTTCTTTTTATTACTGTGTTCTTAAATGATATACCGAAACTTTTTGTATAACCGATTCTTAATTTTACTTTCAACCTAGTGAATTACCCTCAATTGAAAAATATTACTATTTTACTACTTAAATTACACCAACAATACAAATTAAATACCTCCTCGTATAAAAAGAACGTATATTTATATTCGATTGCTTTCATTAACAGATTTTCCCAATATGGTAATGATTTCTTCAATTCGCAGTTGAAAATTATGGGTTTTATTAGACTATTTCTTTTGAGACACTCATACCGTTGTATATGCATTTCCAAGTCTATAATCTTCGCTACTGTCATATTTTTCAATATATATCCTCCTTTCAAGTATGTTTTTACTTTGTTAATTTTTCATTGGTTTATTAATAACTCATTCGACAGCGTGATATTAGATGATCTGTTGAATATTAGGGTTTTAGGCATAAGAATCTTTATCGAATTTAAGGTTTTTTTATACGGTTCAACTTACGTGGTATTAAAGTTAATGGAACCTTAAACGGTTTTAACCACTATGTTTAGGTTTATAATATTTAGTATCTTATAGGATTTACTCCATTTATTCAACTCTATTCGTATAAAAAGAAAACTTTTAAAAGTTAAGAATAGTACGTTTGTTATCGATAATCCGTTCCTAATATTAAAGATATTATTAATATAGCAGAGTACCGATTTTTTTATAGGTTTTGTCATATACCATAGCTCGCTTTTAGGTATTTAACGATACTAGCGATTTGCTCATTATATGTGAATAAGATTTAAATACTAGTAAAATTATTATAAGATTATTAGAGTTTATATTGTTGTCAAAGCCTTTTACCATTATTTTTAAACGTGTTTATTATGTTGTAGAACATTCAGTTTCTATAGTGAAGATATTACAAACTTTTTGCAAAAGTGCGCAGGCTTTTTTAATTTTATCAATACCTTAAGGAACTGTAATAAAACATAGTTATATTAAATACCTATTACTTTGGTATTAGTTCGAACCGTTTTCCTAATAAAACTAATATAAGTATCTTTTATGAGAATATTTAGGTGTCACAAATACGTATTAATCCGTAAAATACGTAATACTTCATGTATTTAACTCGCAGTAATAGCTTTGAAGAACTTAGTATCGTGAAATACCATTGCGAAGTTAATAGCATCAAGTATAAACTTGCCGTCCTAGTAGAATACATTGATGAAGACTTGAAATTTAAATTTCTTAACGTAAATTTGAATGTTGAGGAGGTTTGAGAATACATTAGGCAGTAGTAAAAAAGCCGTTAAATTGCCTCAAACGCTGACAAGTCCACAAATTCCTAACTAACCGTCTTAAGGACTTTGTATAACTTATCGAACGCCGGCTAATTAAAACTTCAGTATGATTAACATAGGTTTAACTTTGTTAAATTCGACACTGTCGCATCAAGTCTTGAAGGGTAAAACTAAAGGTATCCTTATTTCAAACGAAATGGAAAATGTTAATCACCTTTGATTTTACTAGTTCGTTGCTTTAAATATCAACGTAAACGTCAAGGTTTTTCATATCTTTAAGAAAAATAGGAAAATGTGTAAATATTTATAAAATATGAAAGATAATAAGTCAAACTTCTATAATAATAATCGTCGATTCTAGCGAAAAGGTTTTTTTCTCAGATTAAAACCAACTTTAGTCGGACTAGCATTCATTTGATTGAGTTTTGTAATAGTATTAATATTATTTACTAACACAACGTATTAGAAATATTCTTTTGTTAAATACCGTGTTACTCTTTTGTTTATCATAATAACTTAAAAGATTCGTTTCGCTTAACGATTGCAAATCGTAAGTAAATATGTAGAGCTAATATTTTTATCGTTATAGTGATGATAGAGGACTTTATCTGTGAAAAGGTATTAAAAAAGCGTGATTGGTTAGTTATTACTTTTATTATGAGCCGATTCCAGTATTTTTATACCAACTGATACCCTTGAATTTATTTTCGTTATCTTTACTCATTACGCTCTCAAAATCTAGAAGACGCTTAATATATTTCGAACTCAAATCGGAGGGTTATTTTATGTAAAATATCATTCGCTTTTTTTTATGTTTAGTAATTGTGTAACGTGTTTATTAGCTGCTTTGTTTGCCACAAATATAATATACTTTTGTACTTGGAGGGAATTTGCGTGGTTCATTTAAAGATTTTGACGAAGAGGAATATTCTATTCCTTTTTACGTGCACCGGCGGTCAAGTTTTCAGGTTCGGGACTTTTCTTAATTGTATTGTTTATGTTTATCGTATTTTGGATTGATTCAATACATGTAGGAGTGCCTTTTATTGTTGTTGTTAAACTCGTAAGTTTAAATGTACATATTAGTCGAACTCTGGTGCTGACAAAGAGATGTTCCCCGCCTGATGTATTGGACTTCAGGCTCTTGGTAGCTTAGCTGCATGCTGGCCTGTTTCCTGACCCGCCAACGTGCTTGGATCATTACAATATCCTATAACCAATTTGTTTTTGCCCTATTTTCATTCGCTTCATTTTATACCATTAGTTTAAATTGATCTTCAACGTATTTGATTTTACTAACTATTTCAATGATATAGTATTTACAAACGTTAAGTTATTAATTCAAAAGATTTAATCATATTTTATTTGTATTTAAATTCTGTTAATACGGGGTAACTACTTCATTTGGAAATTTTTATCATATTTCATTCATATCTATTTTTTTATGTATCATACGCTTTTATTTGCAATGTCATTTCGAAATCCCTTTTAATATACTATTTGAAACGTGTACAAAACCATATACTTATATTATGTTTGAAATAAAACCTTATTTACAACAATATTACTTTTATGACAAAATTAACAACGAGCCGAGCAAAAATTGGAACATATATAAAACTTTTATTCTAATATACAACGCTCCGTAAAAACTTTTTATGAATTATTAACTCACACTTGTATGAAAATACTGTTAAAGCTTTGGTAAAGGATTTGAACCCTCAAGCGGTAAATATGTACGTTATAAACGTGATTTTTTGTTATTATCAGGAAAAGACTTGAAAATTCGGTATATTCGATGCTTTCCGTGAAGAATTTTCAAATTTGACGTTAGGAATATGGCGTACGGTATATAACTTGATTTCTAAGGTATTACGGGTATAGATGCAAAATGGAGAGACTAATACAATAGGTGATAAGAATGGTTGTATTATAAAAACATTATCTGACACCACCTAACTCAACGAAATACCAAGTTAGGAAGATAAAAAGGCGTTGGAAATGGACTTTAAAAAAGGATAATAGTTGGCAGAATGTAAGAAATAGTTTATTAGGCATATACAGAATAAATTATAATGCAGAAACACCTCGTATACATAAAACATATGACGTTCGGTAAGACTCCCTGCATCCTGCGATAAACAAATGAATCTTAAATATAAATTGACGGAAAATAATAAAACTCCGCAAAAATTATGCTCCACTCGGGTTCCAAACAAATCCGTTCTAATAAATACCTTAAAAACTAATAATAACCAAACTATTACTTATAAGGAAAAAAAAAACCTTTTATTTATATCGAAAACACCTTGAATAAAAAAAAATAGCTTTTAAAGGAAATATGAAAGGCGATAAAAAGCCATATGAATCATATAAACCAATACTCACGAATTAAAAATCATACTGTAACCTTTCACCTCACTGATTTCCAATTGACAAATACAACTCTACGAACTTTATACACTTTGTGAAATTATTGGATAGGAACGAGAATTATAACTACAAACCTTACTACGTATTTAACAGAAAAATCCGTACAATATTAAATATATATAAAAGACTAGATGTTAAACCTTTTTGATTTTATATAATTTTATTATATATATAAACTGGGTAGGTTAAAATAGTATATATATATATTTTAACACAAGTAAACATATTCACAAAGTGTTATAACCGTTTGAAATTCACTTTAATACGTACATTAACTTCAAACTATATAATTATAATTAAACTGGTATTATATAAGAATTTGTTAAAAATTGTTGGCATAGCAGTCAAATGTAGTAAAGTTAAGCGAACTAAATTGTCAGTTTAGTTGATTGTATTGATAGCAAATCGACTTTATTTTTGGAATTTACTGCAAGTGTAGTGCAGTAGGTGCCGACTTCAAAGTGGTGTACAAGCTAAAGAGTTTGGCTATACAAATTGGTATGCAGACCGGCCATCAGTCTGCCAAATTTGGAATGTATAACAGATGAAATCAATCAATTTAAATTTAGCATTAGTTACTTCTACCGTGGTGATTCGAATCAACTACATTGTAAATATCAAGGCCTAATAATACTTATTAGTGCTTATTAGGTTAAGTATAGATTATTTCAATAGAAGAATGAGTTGTTTTTCGGTTGTTATATTTTGTCTAGGTAACATAGAGGAAATATTCTTGTGAAGTACCCCTATAAGCTGTACAGTTGTTTGCGGTAGTAATTAGTGAAGACTTATAGGCTATGTAGTTATTTGAGGAAGTTTATAAGTAGCGATGGTATCATTATTGAAAAAATTAAGAGATTTTTATCGATTTTTTTGGGGGGAGATGTTAAGATGAACCGCATCAAAGTTTCAAGATTACTAAGTCTATAATTTAGCAACTGGCTAAGTTAATACTATAATTGCTAGTATTACTACTATAAATTTAAATCGTAGAAATAACTAAGTCCTATGACATTTAACAAATACCAACTTTGATAGAAAACCTAACACCCACCCCTCCGTACTACTTTTTTTCCTCCTATAATTTTTAATGGTTTTTATAATAGCTTTAGAGCCTGTTGGAATGGGTACAGTTACTAATCCTACTAAAGATAAAGTAATTACGGCCCTCAACGCCATTTTTAAAAAGCATTACAATGAAGATCTCTGGTTTACCGATACCAATGAAAACTTTCCCCCCCAAGTACTTGACCAATTGCATTGGCCGCTTTGTTTTTGACTCAAACCTTAAAAGATTCAACCAAGGACTTAATGCTTTCGACGATTTTACCGAGTAATTTAACGAATAGACCTTAACTATGTGGAAATTGGCGGATATGTAAGCTAACACAAGGATAAAAATTCAATTAGGTAAACGAGGTGTTTAAATGACTTCAATGAAAAAAAGAGTAATTTGGCTAACGTACTTTTCAAGTACACTACCGACGAAAACCGTTAATAAATCTTTGAATATAAAGGTAAAGAAAAAGAAATTGCTAACGATAGTATCTTTTAACGCCCCTATACGCGTTTATAAAGACCTTCTTAAACCCAAATAAGTTTCTTCAATCCCTTGACTTGATATCGACGGTTAAACGATATGATCCGTAAATAATTGATTAATATATATGCCGTAAGCCCTTAAATCCACTATTTAATTAAGTAAAAATGACTTTTGAGCCCTTTAATATTAAAAGGATTATTACCAAATCCTTCGTGGAAACCCCTAAGTTCTTTTTCCCTAAGCCCTTTAACACGTCTAGTTTTAGTACTTAAATTAAGGAAGAAGTGGTTTTATATCTGAGCCTACTATAGGCATGACTATTAGCCTTTTACATTCAAATTCAGTTAAAGGTAACCATCCCATCTACCAGAACTAGCTATAGTACCAATCGAGGGATTTAAAGGGTCTTTACGATTATTATATTAAGCTTCTTTTTCGATACGTCTTTATAGCGGATACGGATTGCATGGCAATTATTAAGTTTGGTAAGATTTGTGAAGAAAATGAGAAGTATAACAGTAAGCTGTATAACCTCTTCGACATCAAGTTACGCCCGTTTTTTAACATTTTCCGCTAGATAAAGTTTAAATTGCTAGGTTTTTACTTGCTATTTACCTTTATTTTTACCGGTTAAACTGAGGATTTGTATCTTAGGTACCTATCGAATTATTCCTTTTTCCGCGAAATCTACGATAGCCTTAAAAGCTACTATAAACACAATGTTGATTTTACTCAATATCATACCGACTAAAATATTATCACGTGGTTTTATACATTGAATTATAATAAAAAAACGAAAAGTAAAAAAAATCTCCTTAATTGGATACTTCATAAGCTAATAATTTACCAATAAGTAATGAACAACGTGGGAGTTAGCGAAGATATACTCCGCTAGTAGGTCCGATAAACCGTTTCAGACTATAAAGAGTTCAAATACACCTTATAGCTATAACGCTACCTCTAAAGAGGTTTTCAGCTAGTTATATTTCTCGTTGACGACCGCAACGAATCGAGTTTTAAATTCGATAAATGTATACCCCTGAGATTTAGGGTTTAGTAACGACGAAAAAAACCTCTTTTGCGCATATTACATCGATCTTAAGTACTAAAATCTCGGTTAGTATAAATAACGAATGTTACGGACCTGAGGACATAACTAAACCACGTATGGAGAAGGGCATTCCTTTTCTTAAAGATTTTTAAATTAGTTAACTAAGTTTGTTTAGAACATTGAGATATACTAAATTTACGGTAAGTGAAGCTGTTAGTTAATATGCTACACTGCTGCCTAATACGAATCAAAGCAGATAATATATTATATGCAATTCCTTTCCACTTTCAATTCTAATTACGTTGAATAAGTTACGGATTTTAAAAGTGAAGATGTTAAAGAGGAGGAAAATAAGCCCACGGTTATCAGCTGGTACTAATATACTAGCACCGGCTTAAAAGTAACGTAATAACTTGCCGACTACGTCTTTTTATACCACATAATGAGTAAAGATCACTATCGCCGATATAATGATAAAGACACTAGCCTTATGTACCTCTTTACTATTTAAAATCGTTACGTGAAGCAGGTCTTTTAAGATATTATTTCTGATATTGTGGTAGTATGGAACTTAATAGGAGGCTATTTATAATATGTTGAGTGGAGAAAGGATACAAATACGGCTACAAAACTTAACTATATGAATGCTAGAAAAGTGAAAGTTGGCTTTAGCCTTAAAAAAGAGAATTCTTTGATAGAATCGACGACTATTATTATTATCGTTAGTCCTATTGTTTTTTTACATATTGAAATCCCTTACCTCTTTCCTTCTTTTCCTTCAAGATATAAAAATTCTCGATGTTAACGTTAACGTTTGAACTAACGAATTCGTTTAAATAAGGGGTAATGCAAAGTTTTTACTAAGACTTGAATAGGGGTATTTTCAATTTCACCTCTAAAGACTCAATAAAGATTATAATATTAAACCTAATGAAGTAAAAATTTCGGTAATTATAGCATAGGTTTAATTATCTAACAGATAACAAGCTTCATAAGGTTTGAAAAGAAACTAGTTATAAGAATATAAACTTACTAACAACGAAGACCATCAAACGGATTCTTTACCACAACTTAATAGATTTACAAACTCTTTTAAAGTTCAAGTTTATATTAAAAGAAAATTGAAACTTTAACTTTATGATTTTCTTAAAAGTATTTTACCTAAACAGTAAACTAATACATTACGTTGTAAAATTTTCTATGGCTTTTTATGGCGGCAAGATATTTAAAATCATTATGGCAGAGAAAACGTAGGAATTATTATGTATTTTATGGATTAATACGTACCTTAGGCCACTAAAAGTGTTAATTTACGACGCTGATATTAACTTCATTACGATAAAGTTTTGAATTAATATTAAGTCTACGAAGATCTAATATAAATAAAGTTTTATTAAAGCTGATTAGGGTATTAGTAAAGTTGAAAAAATTCATATTTTTTTGTACAAAGAGCCTACGGTATCTGTCGGTAAGGTCTCAAACCCAGTGTTTCACGTGAAATAAGGTATAGAGAAGAGTAATCTTTAGATTGGTATAGTTTTAGTAAGGATGATAATAATGCAAAGAAGTATCCAGAGGTGTACGCTTCAGGTGAGGGCTTATAAGCCCTCACCTAGAGCGTACCACTCTGGAATCCCTTCTTCTAGACCGCTCCATGCATAAGAGTGTAATCTGCAGCATGTCACGTTATCATACACTCTTCAAGAGTACAGCCTGCAGCATAATATGTTATTGTATATGCTATAGGAGTGTACCTTGCAGTATGATGTACTGCCACTTAAATATACTATCTATGAATGTATATAATAATATCCATAGTATCATTACTTTAGAGATTAAAAGCTTTACGAGTTAAAGAGCATGGCTTTAGATAGCGGTAAAGGGCTTTAATAATACTATTGTAGTTAACAGCCCTATTTCAACTTTTCTGGTATTTGGGGCCTATTTATATATAACGATGAAATCATCTTTATCGTCAAATACCTAAAAGCGTGTTATAATATTTAAAAAAATCCCTAACGTAATTGAGGAATAAATCGGCACGCAGTAACATTAACGACGCCCTTAATACCATGAACACACAGTTGATAATAGGTATTTTATCTTTACCACTTCAAAGCGAAGTCTTTACATAGCGAAAGCCAGGAAAAAAGGACGAGATGTGGAAGATGTTTAATATTACCAACCTGAACGTAGTAGTTAAAATAACTAAAGGTCTTATTACCTTTCGAATTATACAGTTTAGCCGTACAAAAGGCCTTTAAAATTTGATAAAAATTCCGACGTCGATAACTCTCGAGATGAATGGATTAAATAATATAAACTTTTCGAACCGATTGTTAATAAGCTAATAGAATGTCGACGGCGTAAAAGATAACTCAAAAGGAGGATACAAAATAAATAGGATGAAATGTATAAAGAATACATGCCTAGAAGGGTATATATAATGGTGTAAGTGTTTCAAAAAGAAATGTCCAACGAAAAACTTATCCTCAAGTAACATGTTAACGGTATTATTAATATATTAGATAATCCTTTTAAGGAAAAAGACCAGGTGGAGAATAACGGTTTTTTTATACGAATGGTTATTTAACTCGTGTTATTAGCTCAATTTAAAGGCTAAAACGTAACTATCTTTAAGTAGAGCATAATTTACAAGGTCAAAAGCAAAACTATGAGCTGGTTATACAAAAAATTACGGCTAATCGTCTAAGAATCTGGTAATAAGGATGAAGATCAAATCCTATTCAATCTCTTATAATTTAGAAAAAAAATTAACTGTCAATCGTCGCAATTGATACTAATTTAACTCTTAGCATACACGTTGAATTTATACTTAATAACCGAGATATAATGCAAACATATATACAATTTACCACCAATTTTGAACGGATTATATTATTAAAATTACCGAAAGAATTAAAAGGCAAGTTTCCGGTCGATACGGTAATAAGTTGTATTAAACTTCTATACGAATTAGCTGAAGTAGGAGTTTATTCGTTTTTAACGTACTAGACTTACTTTAAAAAACAGCTAGGTATCAAAACTTTAACTTTTAATCCGTATTTATTCATTAAGAAGAGCAAAAACTTTGGTATCGTAGGTATATGAAATAACGATACCCTTTTCTACGGAGATATTAGGTTTGTAAAGGCGAAATAACGTGCCATCAAAAAGTCAAGCCTTCAAAAGTGTAAGCTAATTGATATGTTAGCTAAAGGTACAAAACTTAACTTTTATAAATCGGTAATCTGCATTTGTAGTGTTGAAGCTTAAAATAGTACTTATATTAACTTATGTCAAAAAAGGTAAGTTATAAGCCTAACGATTATCGATAAGACTGATGAGGTAAAATTATAAAGATATCTGTATTAAAGGATCCATACAGCTTATATTATTACTCTATGATAACCAGATTTATTGTACAACCTGTTTAATAAAATGAAAATATAAGATTCATAAAACAAAGACTTTGATAGATTGAATGAAAGGATTTAATAAAAATTGGACCATTTAAAAGAAGGGATTAATATGATTTCGGTGAATTAAACGAAGGTAAGGCTAATAATATTTACAGACAGATTGTTTGCTAATAGTATTAACCTTGCATGATAGACTGGGCTCCTTATGATATTCATTAACGAGGAGAGATTTATGGGGTAATTTAAAATTACCAGAAACCTCGTATATTCAATATCCGTTCAATACAAAAGTGTAATACAAAACGTATTAGCTTTGAAATTTAACGACATAATAATGAGCTTTAATATTGATATAGTAATTAACGGCACATTAAAAGTTATTACTAAACAGCTGATATTACCTTCTATGCCTGTAATAGTATGTATAAACTTCAGGAGCATTTACTAATACCTATAGAAACTGGGTACAACTAATAAAAAGTTTAATGATAGACGTAATGGCTTTAGGGAAGGTATACTAAGTATGGTAAAACAACAAGTTTCAGTGGTTTAACTTGAAAAATAACCTCTCCGATATTATAATTAAAGCCATACCCAATGGCGCCTTAGAAATATTTATGGATGGTAATACACTAAACATACGAATTAAGGGTTACGTAGATCACCTAATACGTAACCTAAAGAAATAGGGATGCCCTGGTAAACTTAAATACTATTAAGGTAGTAATGTTAATTACAGTAGTGTTAAAAGTGGTAATTATAATACTCGTATGTTAAACTACTAGCAAAAGTTACGTAACTAGCAGAATACATAATACGTATAGGTTTGTGGCAAAAAACTTATGTACAGGAGTAAAGGAACGAAGTGCTGAAAAATAGGAGGCAAAGGGCTATAATTAATGTCAATTTCAGTGCAAATTAATCGGAATTAACAGGGGTTTAGCTTATTGATTAAGAAGAGATTTTAGGGATTGCCACCAATTAATGGTAAACTACGCTAGTGTGCAAGCACAAAACAAAAAGCCTCCAGTGTTGAAATAGCAGTCAAATACAATAAAGTTAAGTTAAATAAACTGGCAGTTTACTTGATTGTACTGATTGCAAATGGACTGCAGTTTGTAGGATTGACTGCAACTGTAGTGCAGTAGGTGCAAACTTTAAAATGGGGTACAGGCTAAAGCGTTTGGCTATATAAATTAGTGTGCAGACCAGCTAATGGTCTGTCAAACTTGGAACTTACAGCTCATCCAACCAATCAATTTCAATTTAGCACCAGTTACTTCGACCATACTGATTCAAATCGACTACATTGCAACAATAAAGGCCTACCAATAAAAACAATCATAATAATACAGATAAATCATTATAAAAGGTACTAATTATTCTATTGACGAAATTTAAAACGTAGTAAACGATATTTCAATTAAGATATAAAGGCGACAAATCATTTATTGAAATTATTATAAAATTATTACCTAAAATACAAACTTCAATCTTATTTTTTTTTTAACTGAAAATATTTTTGAATTTTTTATACAAAACTTAAAAAATATTGAAGACCTTGATACGCCGATAGATAAGTTTTAGGTTAATATTTGTAACCAGAAAGTCTAAAAACTAAAACCCGTAAATGATAAAAACGAACTTTGTTGAAATAATTCACTACGTTATAAATTGAAGATTTAAAGTATGTTTAAGAAATCACGACCCTGAGACAAGCCTCAAATACGAATATAGGTGCCATAAATACTAGGAAAAAAGCATCGAAAATCATAAATAAAATTAATACTAACGTAAACGCCCCTATAGCCAAAGATAAAGCTTACTACGTATACTAGATCCATTATACCCACGCAAAATTATACGAGGGCCTATAGGTCCTTAAAAAAGGTACCTAATTTTTAATTAATTCGGTTACTATTTAACTAATCATCAGATATACAAGTAAATTCGTGTTAAACGTTAACTTAAAAACGATCACCCGTTTGAACACCAAATAAAAGGAATTGTTTCAACTGATAAAACCAATCACGAAAAAGCCAAAGGGGGTTTTTACGTTTACCCGTATAAATATATTTTGAGGAAATATAACTGGAAGGAGGGGAAGATTTATGTGAAGACCTAAAATAAAGAAACAGACAAACGGGTATTTGTAAACCTATAAAATGTTTGATTTCTGTACAACGCAAGTTGAAATATTTATGACCGCGTATGAAAAACTTATATCATATTACAATTTATGTTATTTAATAGGTATAGTTATCTGTTTGAAGGTATTGTATCAAATATTAACGTAATATAAATCTATACCATTGAAAAACAATAATTCAACGTTTTCGGAACGAAGTTTCCTAAATTTCAATTCGACCGGATAAAGAAACACTGCAAAGTTTTATTTGAAAAAGTCAAAAATTTGTTACATAATACGATATTAGTAATAAAAATATTGAAACCGATTAGGTTTTATTTTATAAAATTTCAAACAATATTACTGCTTTCACTACCTGATAAAAATAAAATTGTTATCAAAGTATAGAACATGATAAATGAATATATTTTCGTTTCAGATAATGTATTTTTACCGGGTGAATTAAAATTTAAATACTTTTAGTTTTCTACTAAATTAATTATAATCGTTGCGGTCTATTTAATTCAACCAGAATTATGTATATTGTATCAATGATATAGATATCAGGATATGAAACGCTTTTTATAGCTTCTTTATTTAACGGCCCACACCAATATAGGAAAAGAAACCTTGAAATTTATCAAGTTTACTACCAATACCAATAATATTTTAAACCATACAACGATTTAAATTCAGCATATAAAACTATGTTAATTTGCATCGGAAAATTATTATTGATATTATATTATTTAACGGTTTAGTTATTCTTTACGTGGTCGACTTTATGACGTTATTTCAAGGCGGTAAATTCACGCGAAACGTTTTCGTAACAGACTATTAGGATATTTTGGTATATTGTTTAACCAACGTCTATTTTGGGGATCCTGATTCAATTACCTACTATATAGGTATGATTTTTGATTCAAAGGAATGTCGAATTAAAGTTATGATAACCTCAAGCGAAGAAAAAAATACGAGTAAAATCGTGTTGAGGTATCAATAAATGTAAACGGTATTACGAACTGTTGAAAAAAAATATATAGTATTATCGAAAAAAATAAATTTAATAAACACGGAGGAATCAATTTTATAGATAGCTGTAAATACTATTAATAATACTTTTGGTTCGAGTATACTAATTCCCACACTTTTTGTATTTGGTGTTCACCTTAAACTTTATACGGATTGAGTACCGTTATAAACAAAGATTTAAAGAGCGAAATTTGTAGCAAAGCTTATGGTAACTTTACGTTTATTAAGGGCCAAAACGATATTTTAGGGTCATGTTAATAAGAAATCACCCGTGGGAAATATGCATTTTTAATTATCGTTGTAATTCGAGGTTCTATCTTAAAAAAATAAAAGAAAGATAGACTGGCTTTTGTAGAATAAGCGGTATTGAAGGACATAATGTATTTATAGATTTACCAAACAGTATGAGCTTATTTCGCTTAATAATAGTATAAAATATTAAAAGGAAATAATGAGCTATAATTTTTTTTAAATACAACCTACCGAGTAGTAATAATTATACTATTCGTATGATGACACAAATAACTCTCTTCTAAGACCTATATACCCTCCAAATACCCTTTTGTAATTTCCGACACCTTATCCAAACGAATAATTTAAACTAATAAAATCAAAACGATACTGATGAGGACGCTCATTTGGTTAAAGGAACAAAAAGCGCTCCAAAACCTTTGTTTTAAACATTTTCTTTACGTAAAAATAAACGCCGGACCGCGAACTCAATATAATTATCCATTATGAAAGTATTATTACAATCCATAACAACCCTTTTAAAACGACGGGTCAAAAGAATGTCTCTGTATTAATAGACTAAAGCATCTTTCATATTGAAAGGTTCAATCTATTAATCTACGACAACCACAAAATCTTTCCTATCCGATTTGTTTATAAGGTAAAAACTGAAACTAAAACGCTTTATTGAAAAAGTGATTTTTTAGTTAGGAGATACGACAACGCCAGAAAGAAATATATTATAACCTAATCGCTTATTTTATAATAAGAGATCCCTTGTTTTATTTTAGCGTCTACTGCTTTGCTACGTATTTTCCATAACTTTCATCTCAAGCTTCAGGATATTATAAAAACGTATATACAATTAGAAAAACGTTTTAGGCGATGTATTTACACTCACTTTCCTATAAAGCTTCGGATATACTATTCACTCGAAACGATACTACATATATTTAATCCATTTTTGGTTTCGTTAATGTTGGTATATACCAATTTTACTCATAGTAACGGTATTATAAAAACTTCATGATATCATTAATTTTACCTTTAATCCATACCTACTGGTTTAGAATCTTTTTTTGAAAGTATTTACGCTTATCGAGATATAAATAAACTATACATTTATCTTGTATAATACGCCGTTTTACGTTTTAAAAGAAAATAACTTTTAAAAGCCAATTTACGGGCGAAAATGAAGATATATCTAACGGGGGATCGCCTAATTAACTTCAATAGTACAACTATAACGTTTTAAAATAAGACCAAGCATTTGATTTAACACATTTATTAGTGTTTCCTTATCTTTCATTTCGCTATTATCATAGTTTATCTCGTAGTAACTTAGTTTATATATTATTAGGTAAGGTGGATTTCGTGTTGGAAATGGCTTTTTATACCATTGTAAACTTCGTAAAATGTGGTTGCTTGGGTTACAAAAGTTAGGTAATAGTTTTTAGCGTGTCTTATAAGAACTTTTAGAAAATTATAAGTAAAAACAAGAAGGGAGAATCTCCATTTACTTACAGATGTTTAAAAAACGCATTATCATCTTGTCGAAAAAGATATAAGGCTTTTCATCATGTTTTTCTGTATCGTTTTGGATTTTAAAGAAATCCGTAAAAAGCTTATAGTATATATAACCCATTTTAATAGGTTTAAAGGGAAGATTGCGATAGTTATCCCAATCTTTATTAGTATTTCCCTGTAATTTAAGTATTGGTGCCTCCAAATACAGTGTTAATAGTAATTGATAGTCGCTTGAACTAAGAGATAAAGTCCCGCAATGGAATCTATAATGGATTCGTAAGTATAGGTAAACCTACTATGAAAAGGCTTTTAAGAGGTTTAGCGATTTTGATTAAATAACGAGAGGGTAATAATAACTTAAAGGCTTCAAAATATTTCACGTATTGGAACAATATTGGCTGCTATTTTTAGCAGGTCAATTGCAGTGCAATCAGTCAACTTTACTTACATTAAAGTTGACTGTATTGACTGCTAGTTGTGGTACTACACTGCAAGTACAGTGTAGTAGGTGCCTACTTCAAAGTAGGGCACAGGCCAAAGCGTTTGGCCATACAAATTAGTGTGCAGACCGGCTAGCGGTCTGCCAAACTTGGAACTTACAATACATCAATTAATAATATCAACGCAGCATCAATTACTTCGACCACAGTGATTCGAATCGACTACGTTGCAACGATAAAGGCCTACCAATATCACGATATTTTTTAAATAACTAGTGAAAAGCGCTAACGTCAATTCCTCTTATCTTGTGAACGTTCATCGCTTTCCGTGCCCTGCCGCGGTTTAAAATATACTCTGCTCTGTTATGTAGATATATTGGGTTGCCAACTGTTATAACCCAGACAGAGGTTGGGCCAGGAAGCAGGCCAGTATGCAACACTGTGCCAATAGAAAGCCTAAAGTCTAGAATCAGGCGGGGAACTTCTCTTATGTCAGCAACCCCGGACAGGGAAGGACCGATAGGACCAACAGCGACTCTAGCGGTCCAGTACTGAAGACGGTATGAAGGCACGAATATATAAGGATACGGTCATCACCACACAGATAGTATTTCCTTCATAGCTCTTCAGTTGTCAATCTAAGTATTCAGTCTATATACCTGAATAGCCTAACGGCTAGTGATTATTCTACAGTACGAACAAACATCTTCTTGATATTGCACCTTTGTTAACTCTGCTACCTTACTGCTAACATAAACCCCCTGACAACTTCTATTTACTCACGGGTATTTAGTGTGATCATTACACCAACTAGGTCAATAGGTTTTTTATCGTTAGCGGGTAAAGAGGTTTGATTTAATTAAGAGTAAAAAGGAAATCCCCCAAAACGTGTATAAGGACGTTAAGTGTGGATATTACCATATACCTTCATAAATAGTATATTTAGGTGGCAGTACATAACGCTACAAGGTATACTCTTTTAGCATATACAATAACGTGTCATGTTATAGGCTGTACTCTTGTAGAGTGTATGATAACGTAACATACTGTAGATTACACTCTCATGCATAAAACGGTCTAGAAGAGGCGTTTTAGAATGGTACGTTCTGGGTGAGAGCTTATAAGCCCTCACTTGTGGCTTATATCTCTAGATACTTCTTTTAAGTATATTATCTTGATTATATTTTATACTACAGTATCAATCTTACGATTACTCTTCTCTACACCTATTTTTACATGAAACACTAGGTTGAAAACCTTACCGATACTAATTAGTAGCCGACTCGGTCGATTACGAATAGCCTAAGAAAGAAAAAATAGACATAAATTAAATACTCATAACGGGATATTATAGCGGTCTCAACTGTTTATGCTTCAACACCTCGTTTTTACAAGAATTACATACCGATATATATAAAGACTGTAAAGAATAAGTGACTTTAAAAAGAACAACTTTAATATAATATCACCAACCCTTCTTTGGCGTTCTATCTACTAAAATCTCCATTACGTCACCATTAACCCTTGTTTGGCGCTTTGACGTACCCAAGCACTTTTTGGAAAGCGTCCTATCACGCACTAGGCCATGCAAGCCAAAACCACCAAGTTTCAAAACCCTTTTTTGGAACCCATCTAATTTCACAATCCAAACCACTTGTTTAATTCAAGTTCGGTTACGAATCAAGCAACCAAACCTATTGCCTTAGTAAGATCGGTTATAAACAAAAAAACCAAACCGATCACTCCACCACGTTCGGTTACAAATCAAACAAACAAACTAATCCCTTCACCAAGTTCGGTTACGGCACGCTAATCCGGATCGATAATCACACACCGGATCACACAACACCTCCATACACTTTGCTCTACCCACATTTCTTTTGCCTTACCCACATTTCCTTTGCCCTATCCACTTTCTCAAGTCTGCCCTATATGTTTAAAGTTTGCCTACGTTCGCTTTATGTATTTTGCCTTACCCACATTTCCTTTGCCCTACCCACTTTCTCAAGTTCGCCCTATATGTTTAAAGTTTGCCTATGTTCGCTTTATATGTTTTGAATTTGCCTATGTTCGCCCTGTGTGTTCTAGGTTTATTTGAGTTTTCCTAACCGCTTAGCTAGTGTAACGCTACTTAATATTAACAAAACCTTCTTACGTTCATCCTGTTTTTTTTAGTTTCTTTTACCCTATATATTCTAAGTTTATTTCAGTTTTCCTAGCCGTTTAGCTAGTGTAACTTTACTAAGAGTTAATAAAACCTGTTCACATCCGTTTTGTTTTTTTAGTTTCGTTTTCCCTGTATATTCTAAGTTTATTTGAGTTTTTCTAGCTGTTTGACGAATATAGCGCTATTATGCGCTACTAGGACTATTTTAAGACACTTGCTATAGCCTCAAGACTAACAACACTAGAGGAGACTAACGTTTACTTCGACCTTCTGATCGAATACGCAGGAATTAGAAGGGTTATAATATAAAAAATTGACCTGGGAATTCGGGATAATATTATCGATATATTAGTTAAGGATCTCAATCTATACACGGTGAATACGTATATTTTGGCCGTAATTTTCGCTACTAGAAAGAGGAAATCTAAAGACCTGATATGCTGGATAATTTCTACAAAAGATTTTCGAATTAGACGTTAGGCATGTAGCAAATAGTAAAGATTTTTATTGCTAAAACCTTACGAATTTATTTGCAAATAAAAGGTATTAATATATAGGTGGTATGAATAGCTATCTTACAAAAGCTCTATTTGAAATAGCATAAATTTTCGACTTACCAGATTGGGAGGATAAAGATTTGTATTAAACGGATTTTATAAAAAGGTATTATCTTATAGGGTAAAAGAGATTGTTGTTGGAACGACGGGAACGAGGTGTAAGACAGCTTCATCCTATACCTATACCTCAAGTTAAAGGCACTTAGAAGAAGGAAGGCCTGTGTACGCAGTTCGAGCTACACCCTTAAAAAAAGGAAGGCCTGTGTATATAGTCTGAGCTACAGTCTTGAGGAGGAAAAGAGTTATAGGAGAAGGAAGGCCTGTATGTACAATCTGAGCTATAGCTTCAAAAAGAAAGAGGGCTGTAAGAAAGGAAAAAGAAGGAGGGTCTAGATACATATTTTTAGCCGAAACCTTAAGAGGAGGAAGGGCCAGGTATATAATCCAGGCTATAAGGGAAGGAAGAGCCAGATGCGAAATTCAGGCCGTACTCTTAAAGGAAGGAGGAGAAGGAAGTTCTGAATATAGAGTCCGGACCATACCTGTAGGAGAAGAAAGGTTTTGATACACGGTTTCAAACCGCATACGAAATCCAAGATCGGTCGCGAATACAACATCCGCACCAATCGCTTAATTTAAGAGCGGTTACGATTATAATACCTACACCGTTCATACCACTAGCATCGGTCATAACACACCAAATCGAGCTGAAACTTCAGGATAAATAATAGCTAAATGCTTTATACGTAACTAAGCCTTAACCCAAAAACAAAAACGTTCCTAAACGCTTTTAAAGCCATATTGAACCCGCTCCTGTCACTACGTACACAAGCCACCCAAAATAGTATATCAATACTGCTCCCATTTACGTAAAACGCCTTAAATTACGTATTCAAAGCATATAAGATGCTTTTGATAACTATTATAACCATCGACGTTAGGAGGAAGATTACGTAACCTAATTTGCAACACCACTAATTTACTACGCAAAAGGAGAGAACGTGAAAGTAAAAAGAAAAAAAGTTTTGCTTGAAACGATGGTATATACCACTATTGATATTAAATAGGAATACTATTAATATACGACTAATACAAACCGCACCGCTTATACTGTCACTACTGAATTACGAATATGAACTAAAACTATACTGTTACTACTGGATACGGAATTATACTATTACTACTGGATACGGAATTATACTGTCATTACTGAATACGGAACGCATAAAGAAAAAAGAAAATATTGCCTATATAGATATTATTATATACCTTTATAGATGGTATATTTAGGTGGCAGTACATTATGCTATAAGTTACACTCCTTTAGCATATACAATAACGTGTCATCCTACAAGCTGTACTTTTGCAGAATGTATGATAACGTGACACGCTGCAGATTACACTCTCATACGTAGAACGGTCTAGAAGGGGCGTTCTAGAGTGGTACGCTTTGGGTAAGAGCTTATAAGCTCTCACCTGTAGTGTGCACCTCTAGATTCTTCTTCTGAGCATATTATCTTGATTATCCTTTATACTACAGTACCAATCTTACGATTACTCTTCTCTACACATATTTTCACGTTAAATACTAGGTTTGAGACTTTACCAACATCAAAGTTTTTAAATACCTTTTCCTTTAAGATATGGATCTCAAGGACATTCCTTAAACTAAGTTAAATCGAAAAGGGTTTTTGTCAATTTAATAAATATCTTTTTTGGTATATAAATCCCTCGTCGTTTAATTTTTACCTTTAACTTTAACTTAATACCCCTTTAAACCCTTTCCCATATATTAATAGTTTAGTCGTTGAAAAACTCACAGTAGTTGCGAAGAAGACAGATGTCGCCATTAAGGTTGTCGCTTTTATTATATTCTACTATATAACTACCTACAAAGTTAACCAGATAACTTTCCGTTGAATTTTTATAAACATTGTACCCCTAAAGATTTTTATCGTAATTCTTTGAAAAAAAGGGCCCGAGTGTTTTAATTACCTTTTTTTATAACGGAGTCGGTAATAGTTTTAAATCAAGTATTAATAGTAGTTATTTTTAACCTTTTATCTTGTGCAGGACGTGTAAGGTAAAGGAATTGGTAATATTTGGGCGTAGAGACTTAGTATTTTGGTATAAAGTTGCGTAGGAACTTGGAAACTTAGTGTTGGATCATGCAACATAGTGTTTTAACGTAACTTAGTATTTTTTGCCTAGAGTAGCGATTTTAGCTATTAAATAAATGAAGGGACAGTAAAAAGTAGTAAATTGAAAGGAAAGCTTAGTGTTCAAGACAAAGTTAGAGATTATTTGTTATTAGTAATAAAGGTAATAAATTATTTGTTATTTTGGTTGTAAGACTCAGTTGTTTTTATAGAAATAACACCCGCAGTAGTACTAACTTAACCGTTTGCTAACTTGTCGAACTTTAATACTTTTAACAGTTAATCTTAGTATCTTTAAAAAGGATCCGTGAGTATTTCCTGGTACTTTCAAATAATAATACCATCATTTACTTCTATATTACTATTGTAAACTAACGCAACTCAAAAGTCTTTTCTATTTTCCTGACATTGTGGACTAGCGAAATACTAATAAATTCCCTTCGTAAAAATCTTTCATTTACCCTAGCCGCTATTATTAACGTAGAGTGTAACTGGAAGGCAGCTTCTTTTTTTACTTAGCTAATCTATACTTAACCTTATAAACACTGATGAGTATTGGTAGGGCTTCAAATATTATAATGTTGTTGATTCGATTAGTCGAAATAACAGTAGTATTATGTGGTCAAGTGGTAGATGTATTGTTCTAGGTTTAGTAGACTGCTAGCCGATCTGCGTAGTAATTTGTATAGCTAATTGCTTGGCTCGTGCCCTAGTGTAAAATGGGCGCATACTATACTTGACTCGCACCCAATATAGTAGGCTCATACAAAACAATACACTCAACTTGCAGTCAGTATATTCAACTTCATTGTAAGTAAAGTTAACCTATGGCATGACAATTACTACTATTCCGATAATAACAATTTATTATCTTGAAACCGATAGTTTACTTCAAAAGAAAAGTCAAGTTATTAAGTCGGCATTACGTTACCATGTAACTAAACATACTAAGCAACCATGGATTGAATATATTCCTTACAATCAAATTTCAATAATTTTTACTTTCGAATTATCGACACTAACCTTTACAAATTTCACTTTGATTTGAAATTATGATTACAAATAAACTATTTTATACAATGAATATATTGTTAACAAATTAATATAAAACTTATACATAAATATTCAAAATGAAGTATTTCATCAATAATATATATTATAGCTTGAAAATCCAAAAAAAAACCGATAAAAATCACTAATAATACGATTTCAAAGTCGGTATTCAAATATAACTTTAAATTAGCCGAATACATAAACTTTTTTATTGTTAAAAACTTACTTTTTTTCACCTTAAACCTTTTACTATTATAAATAGGGTAAAAAAACCTACTCCCACTTTTGATTTCACTCTAAATTCAAAGATTTATCCCAATATTGATATTTTATATCTAACGCCTACTCGAGATGATGAAACTTTCAAACAAGTCACTCCGCCTTCAACATTTATGAAATATAACAATAATAAAAGCAATTACTAAATTAAAAATAAATGGACAAAAGGTTTAATCGTTATTACCGAGTAAGTCAACAAGTTTAATACCTCGTAAATATAAGGGATTCACAGAAAAGAATGACGAGTAGGTAAGTTTTAAAAATCTAAAACATTGCAAAAACTTAATTAAGGAATTTGAGAAGAATTCATGATAAAAAATTCTTGCGAGTATTTGTGACTTTCTCGCGAGTATCGATAGTTTTCTTGGAAGTGTTGGTTTTCACAAATGTTGCTTCTTATCAGTGTTGCTTCTCGTGAAACGCTGATTTCACATGACATAATGGAATTCTCGCACATGCTTATAATGAGGACATAATGCTTTCTTTATCTTCCAGCATTTGTTGGACCTAGGTGAGGTGGCAACCCCACCTACCTTTTCTTGTTATTGTACATTCTTACTTACCTGCTGCAAACTCTGCAGTTGAGTCTTGGACTTAATCTCTTTATATTTTCATACACTGCAAATCACACCACCACCATACAGATCTAACATTTCCTACGCTTGCTAACTATAGTGATATCTAGTAATATTCATGAACAAAGACTAAATAATGGTAGGGTAAGCAATAATCACAACGGCGGTGACAGCAATGAAAACAACAATAACAACATTATGAAATATAATAAAAACAAAAAGATAAAAACAGAAACTAACTAAACTGAGAAAACTTAAACCTGTTAATGACAACAACTAATACGATAAACAATTTCTAGCAGAACAATAAAGAGTTTTAACTACAAATTTGATATTTTGTGGGCTAAATAAACTAGGTTAGCGAAATTCATGCGGAACGAATAGAGAAAACAACAGAAATAAGGAATTAGAATCATAAATACAGATTATGTGTCGTTTTCAAACAATTACAACTATTACGAGCTAAAGTTAATATAGTTAATATATGTACAAATGTCTATAAAGGAGAGAAAAGTGAAGACTAAAAAGTGTGGCTAAAGAAGTCTACATTAGTAGCAGTGAGCTAATTATTATAGATTTAAGCCCGTGATATATATGAAGATTTAATAGTAGATTGAATTCATTAAAATGTTATAAAATCAAACCATTTGTCCCCAATTAAAATGAATAGTTTTGGGAGCTTTCGCGTGAATCACGTGATCCTCTATGCTATTTAGGATTCTTTATAATTATCCCGGATGCTTTATATTATTCAAAGCAAATATCCGATAGAAACCGAAATCATCTCAGTAAAGCCACAACCTAATGCAACACTAATCGTGTATTAATATTGTTTTTGAGGCATAGTCAGTAAATGTCACAATTACACAACGGTGTCTTTGGTAGTTTATACGGCGACCTTGTTGACTCATCCGGGTTTGCAAAGAAACCCGTCAGTGAAGAGGATTGAACAAGCCGATTAGTCAGGAAGGTTGCTGCATAGATTGGTATTTAGATGGCTTTGTGAATTTGAGGAGGGCGGACGGCGAAAGAGGAAAGTTGAAAATAAGGGAGTGTACTTTGATATGGCAGGTTAATCTAGTGCGCGTCGAGTACAGACCTTCATTGACGGAAGTGCCTGTATATCCCGGTAAGTCAATGAAGTCGTCGTATAGACTAGTATATGCCAGACTTCCGCAAGTAGTAGAATTCGTTGTCCACGGAAAGGAAGCATGTTGCATGACAGGAAGGTGCACCAAAAATCTTTCATATACAGTTGGGTCACTAGGTGATTGTAATATAGCTGCAGCTACTTACTGCACTCGCCACTGAAAGAAATCGGAACAATTTACCCCCAGGCTACGGTACAGTGGCCTCGTTAAATGGATGAATTTAAGATTCGCTAACTATGAAGGTAGAGACTTTAGATCCATTGGGGAATTTGGCTGTATGGTGCTATTGGAAATACCTAAGCACCATCTTTTCCGGGGTTCCTTGTATGACCATTATCATGTTCCAAAGCACTACCATCTTTCGGGGTTTTAAGACTTCCATCTTTCGGGCTTTCATGACTACCATCATGTTCCAAATCGCTACCATCTTCCGGAGGTTCCGGAATTTTCAAACTACCCTCAACCGTAGCCGCCGGAATATATTCTCCAAGGTTTTGTGCCTGCCATCCTTCATCTCTATAAAGATTCAATGTGTTGGCCTGGGCCGGAGATGGGTGTTCGTCGAGTTCCACGGTTGAACGGGCTCGTTCGAAAGCCTTTATCATCAGAGTCTGCCTTTTCGTAGCAGGAAGCAAGATATTTTTTACTTGCTGCTCAGTGTACCAATCAACGGTAATCGCAACGGTGTCCTTAACCATCTGTTCTTTGAAGGTTGGTTTCATGTGTTTGACCAAGCCTGCGAACCAGTATTCGTCGTTCTCCTGGTTAGTTGTGAGGAAGACCAATTCTTTAGCACTGATTGCAAGTACGGCGCCGGACTCTTCATCGACCTCTCGCACGCAAGCGCGCCTGTATGCCGCTGAGTTGTCAGAACTGTCGTAGTTCCAGTCGTCCACTGTCGAATCTATACCGCCGCGTGGAAAGATTTTATCCTGCCTATCGCCGCTTTGTGTCGTTTTGTGGAGCATAATGTTATGCCAAACTCCTGTCCCGTTCTTCATGAATGGTATAATGCCGGCGCGCGCTCTCCGTTTATTGAGATAGACTGTACCAAGTCAGTCCTGGGTTGCGCAATAGAAAACGTTGTTCCGAGCCAACTTACTACTCCCTTTTTTATTCTGTACTGTGGGTGTTGCTACAGGTTGCGGGGGCTCTGAAGGCGGTTGACCTTTTTCGTTTTCTACAGGTTGCGGGGCCTTTTCTTTTTCTACAGGTTGCGGGGGCTCTGAAGGCGGTTGAACTTTTTCACTTCGCCGCTTTTCGTGTTGCCAGGCTCGACGCAGCTCAGGCTTATGTACTTGGCCTGCGGCCCCGTCCGAGAGCTGCTGCAGGTCTGGGTCTGTCAGAGGGATCAAGACGGCGTTGGCAGCCAGTGCGGCAAGAGCGACGACGCAGGTAACGCAAGACCGAAGCACTGAGCTGTGTTAGCTTGGACCCATCACTTCATATGCATGGACTAGAGACATACTGTTGGCGTCGTTTGCTGACGTGGGCGCTCTGGTGCAGACGCGACGGAAAGGTACAAGGAACGAGTGTGCCTGTGTACGGAGCAGGAAAGGCGATGACAAGTGTTGGGGAGGGGGGTTGATATAGTACGGTGCGGTCAGGTGGTAAGGTCAACAGGGAATACCGTAGGCAGTGGGAAAGATAGGAAAGAAAATGAGCGTGGGCTGGCCTGGGGCTTTTGCGGCAGGCGCGATGCATGCCAAAGACAGTGCTTTCGTACCTTCCACTGTACCATCCAGCACAAACATGACTTGGAAGCCAGCGGGAGGTGGCGGTTACGTAGCAAAGCTGGTTCTTAATATCTGGTTATGTTTGAAATTAGTGACATTAGTGAAGGGATTGAAGGTAGGGAGGTGGCCTCAGTGCTGTGCTGTGTAATATACATGTGAGAAATGAGGGCCCCCTATCATGCTGTGTGCTGTGCCTGTGCACATTAGCCCAAACTCTATGCAAATGAGCATTGTGATTAATTCGAGATTGACTCCATGCAAGCACAGCAACGGCAAGGAGCCGCTGTCGGCTGGCGTGGCCCAGGCACTGCCAGGGCCCCCAATTTTAGAACACCCGCTATTTCGTTCTCACAAGTCGCACGCCTATTATTACGCTATTTTTACGCAGCAGGCGAGGCAGCAGGCTGTGCCAATCAATCATACAAGTCATGCTTTCGGTTTATTTCCAGTTCTTTCCCTGCGTCGACGGAATGCTTTTCTCCAGGCGGAAGGGGAAAAGGGAGCAGCAAACCGAGTTGAGTCTCCTGTCCCATCCTGCCCCATCCTGCCCCATCCTGCCAGCATCACCTCATGGCCCGACGTTGACGGTACCGATTCCTTTGTCTTGATAGACCGCACACTCGTTTGTCACCATTTGGACAAGTCGGCAGCCATGGCACGTCTTTCGTTGACATTCGTGTTCTTGAGCTCGCTGAGGCTCATGAACGCGGCCGTCGCGGCCGCCTCGTTCCCCTTCTCCCTCGCGGAGCGAGGTCTCTTCAGCAACGGAGTCAAGCCGCCCGCCGACGTTGCTTTTGACAACAAATGGTTGCCGCACGACAAAGTCCAAGCCATGCAGCAAAAGGCGGATCCTGCCCCCGACGGCGCTCCCGACCTCGACCAGCTACGCTTCATGCCCTTCCTCCGGCGTCCGACGACTGCCTGCTATCCTTACCCCGCAGTCGACGTGCACGGATCTCATGGCCGTGGTCTGAGGCCGACGGGCGCCGTTGGTGGCAAGTGTAGAGACGCCAATCAGCCGCTCCAGGGACAGGTCTATGCTAGAACTGGCCAATCCAACGGCCACTGGGCCGTCAGTTTCTCCTACTACCTGCCCAAGCTTCAGGACCGCGAGAAGCACAGGCATCACTACCTCACCGTCATCGTATGGCTGCATCGCAACAAGGGTTGCGATGCCACCGCCTGGATCGCCGTCGGCGCCTCCTTCTCTAATAGCGACGGCACATTTAACTCTCCCACCACCACCCTCTACCGCCCTGGCAACGACGACTCCGGAATGACCCATCCCTTGGTTATGTACGACGAGGGCAGGTCTCTGTACCCGTCAAACAACGTCGTCGACATCGTGAAGCCCGCCCTCATCGGCTGGGTGGCCATGGGGGACGCTGCCCGCCAACAGTTCAATAAAATGCAGTATGAGCACGCAAAATGCCCTTTCAACGACAATAACTTCCAGCCCACCCTGGACGCCGCATACCACGCCAGCTTCTACGCCCAAATAGAACCCGACCAGTTCTGTCTGCCGCTCGTGGCACCGCCCGCTCCCTTGCCGCCCTTCACACCGCCGCCCGAGGAGCCCGTCAAGCCGCCGCCGTTCGAGGAGCTGCCGGTGGAGCCAGAACCAACTAAGACTCAGTCGCTACCGGCTCACACCCCCTTGCCTCCCCCCCCCGAAGAGGAGGAGAAACCCGTC